>KZ506198.1:188475-236292 GCA_002844005.1 Limosa lapponica baueri
GGGGTGATCTGCTCACAAGGAAGCAGAAAAAGGGAGAAAAGCTCTGCAAGAGGAATGCTTCTTGCAGCATCCTCAACATTCGTCATCCTGCAGCATGTGGGGTTTTCCTGAGGACACGCAATCCCAGATTTGCTAGAAACAAATTTGTGAGGTCTCGTGAGCGCAAAGCCCCAGGCAGCATGGTCAGAGGGGTTACCATCTGTGCGTGATCCTAGTAGCATCAGGCCTGCAGTTCACATGTGAGTTCTTGGCTTTCTTCTTTTGTTGCCAAAATGGTTCTGTTCCCCATCCAGGCAGCTTTCCAGGCCAGAGCTCATCTCCCAGGATGCTGCAGTGATGGAAGGTGGCCAGTACACTGTGGTATCAGTATAACTCTGTGTATACTGGGAGCTTAAGTGAACCGTAAATGAGGAAACATCATTGCTTCATCTTGCAAAGAGAAGAGACGTTCTAATGGACCTTGGTCTATGAAAGCCTTGAAAACTCATTTCGAGGGGCCACGTGATATTGCAAAGGTTAGGTCCCAAGTGTGGGCATGTAGAGATTAGCACTATCACTATTTAATCGAAGCTCACTGAGGATTTCACTGCAGAAACTTAGTATTTATTTAATGGTGCCTACAACACACTGTTGCTGCATTGTTATAGTGTTTTAAAAGGTTTTACTTTCGCCATAAGCTGTTGGGCACAGCCTGTAGTAGCAGGATCGCCCTGAGGAGAGTCCGAAGAGCAGCCTTTATGGCCCTACTTGTCTGTGCACAGCTGTCACAATAATTTTTTAGCCCCGAGCAGGAATGTCCTAGCAGCTCAGGAAGGGAAGGCTTCCTGGTATTGAGGAGATTTTGGTTGCTGTCTTGGCATTTGAGATTTCTCTAGTGTTTTGAAATTTTGCCTTGTTGCTGCCTGCCTTGGGCATTTTCTGTGCCTTTTCTATGATTCACTTCTGCATTTTGTGCGACAGTGAAATGATCCTTGGCCTGGTGGCTTGGCTCCCAAGTATCATTGACAGGCAATATGTGAAGATTTTTGATGAAATGTCCTTTTTGAATGCAAAAATGTAAGTCCTGCATACGTATATATGTACTTGTACATACACACAAAGGAATTAAGAGTCCTCAGCTAAACTGGCAGCAATGGGAATACAAACAAATTATTGGTTGCCATTATAAAGTATCATTTTCAGCATTACTCTCTATTTATTTGTGCTATTTCTAAATTAGGGGGCATTGCAAAGGCTGTCTAAAATGTGGGCAATTTTGCTCTGGAGTTATACAAGTTTGTAGAAGTTGTGTAGTTTTGGTGCAGTGCTTACAAATTTCTCTAAACAGAGGGCTACTGTAAGCTATATTCATCATCCTTTTCCCCAACCTTGCACTTTCCTTAGAGGATCAGAGCATGAAATTCATTAAAAAATATAGCACATGTTGTCAGAGAACTATGGGAACTTGCTGCTTTGAGCTTCTGAAGCAGGGAATTTCTTTGTCTTGGACCGCAGCTATGAGCTTCCTGTCTTGATACATCAATAATGTGTTTCCTCCTTCTTAATGTCTTACTTAAAAACTTCAGTATTTACAATATATAGTGTTTACTAAAAGCAGAGATATAGTCCTAATTAACGTTGGATATGAAGGCTGGAAGTAATTTTTTATTCCAATGCAATGTTTCTTTAAAATACTGTGTGTTTTCAAGGCAGATAGCAGCTAAATACCAGATAGAGAAAGGAGAAAATATGTTTCTGGCAGGGATTTGAAAAATGGAGAATCAGTGGTCTAGAGAGCATCGGCTTCATACTCCAGAGAAGGAGCAAAACAGGAGCTTTGAAATCAGAAGTAGTGAGAATATGAAAGAACAAAGATGGAGAGGAAAAAGGAAAAGATAAGTAACAGGATGTCGTGGATGAGGAAGAAAATGAAAATACTACAATAAAATCAGTGCCTTTGCACTTCAGTGAGGAAGCAATGAACGTTTGAAGATGGAGCTGGGGGCTGGAAAACCTGTACGAATCAGGATTTCTAGAGCAAGAACAAAGAGAGGCCACAGCAGCACAGGAGTGAGGAAGCAAAGCTCAATGTCAGTGGCAGTGAAAAATCCATCTTGAGGCATAAACAGGCAAAATATGCAAAACTCTTTTATCTGTCATCACCCCACAGGTGGCTTTTGCTATCCAGATTCTCTCGAGAAGCCAGTTTAATCCTAAATTAATTTAAAAAATGGCCAGCCTTTTTTTAGTAATCCCTGTGACAGGAGTGGTAAGCAGAATTTGGCTGAGCCCTGACTCACTGTTTTCTTCAGACAGATCTGTGAAATGCCACACATTGATTGTTTTCCAGATTGTACCAGAGGTGGATTGTAGTCAAGACTCCAAAGGCGTGGATATCTACCAATAAAAAAAGTAGGCACTATTCCCAAATAAGTAACCAAACTTACCGAGATGGGCAAAGTAGAGAAAGGTGGTTAAGGAGAAAACTCATTTTCTAAACAGGGACAAAAAGTCATAGGCTTGATCTGGTCCGGCTAAAGTCAGTGAGACACGCCTTCTACAAAAGATGGATTTGCAAAATCCCTGTTGCAAAAATTCAGAGGTCTGTGCATATACCAGTGAAGTGCGTGAGCCTATGGGACTGACTTTCTGAGCGCCTGTCAGCAAACCTGCCAAATCTACAGTAGATAACAGACTTTGCAGCTGTCTAGGATTTTCTCATGCCCAGGTCAGGTGCAGTGTATGAGGAATAATCTGAAACCAGGCTTTTCTTGCCCGCATTATTCTCATAATTTATATTAACCAAATCGACACTGGTGGAACAGAAGGAAAGTGGACACTTTTCCTCTAAACTGAAAATATCTGTATTAATATAGATTTATGAAATTACTCATTGACCAGGCCTCTGTTTGCTTCACTGATTGCATCTCCTGTCAATTACCGACTGACTGCTCTATCCAGATTTCGTTTAATTCTTAGTCCACTGGTTTTCAATTAAGGACGGTTTGCTCATGAGGATCAGCCTAGAAAAACCTCTCACTGGGCTATTGCTTTCCTTTATGGAGCTGCACAATTATTTGAGTGTTCCCATCACAGTGCTAGGCTTAGAAATACCACTACTGAAAAATGCAGAGGAGTCAGAGGAATAAGCTACGCTTGACCTTATTAGCAAGATCGCTCATTCCGTATTGGGAGGCTTTGGGGATGGCGGGAATGGGGCCAGTCTGCTGGGAGTAATGGGGTATGTCGCAATTGTCCTCCTGTTGTTTACTTGCTAACCCATTTAGTATTTGGTTTAGTTTATTGATGGTTCTTTTTTCTTTGTGTTTAAGGGGTCTTCCTCCAGTAACTCACATATATTTCTTAGGTTTCTAAATATGAAGGCCTCCGCGCAAACCACATGGTTTACTCAGATTATTCTTAGGCAATGCCCTCTGTAGGTAGGTACCCATGAGGAGACACTGCCACAGACCCGTCAGCTGATGACACAGAATGGGTGACCACACGCTCCTGAGCAGCACAGAGCTCTGGAAGCTGCTGCTGTCAGAGACTGACACCTGCGGCACGACAGGGCATTAACCTTTGGGAGTGTGACCCAGGGCAGGTGACAGGGGCCCAAGGTTACAGTCTAACACCTTTGTGCATCGCATCCGAATTACCTTCCCACCTCTCTCTCCTCTGCGTCTCTCCCACTTCTCCCAGCAGACCCAGCCCTCTGACATGTCCCGCAGCACCACCTGCTGGGATGGGGATTCTCAGCTGCATCTCTTACAGGGGCTTGGCGATTAGGGCCAGTATCAGTGTAGGTATGAAGCCACCTTATCAACGTATCATGTGGTTTTAGCATTTTCCTAGTGAGTGAGGAAATGAAGAGATGACAGGCGTGGACAAAGTACTTAGAAACTTGCTTCTAAATATTTACCATATGCATTAAGAGTACTTTAAAATTAGGATGGATGCTGAAATGAGATATTTGAGCTGGATTGAGGATACAGGAGTTGATATAGCATCACTTAGTGTCATGCTCATACCACAGATCAGATCATTGTGTAACACGCAATCTTCCATAGATTGAGGGCAAGCAGGTCACTCTTATACTGCAGCAAGTATTTTATGAAAAGGTTGATCTGTGTGGACGGACTGGATAAGCAGCAACAACTTTGTAGCTTCATAGATGATTTTCTTCTGTTTGAGAGGTGATATTCTGACATACCCTTGCACTCATAAATCCAGTATTTATCTGCTCAGACAACTGAGGTCTCAGGGTTACAGAAAAAAGAAAAACAGCTCCTAGAAAGGACTAGATTCTGGATGTCATTGAGGCAAGCTGTTGCATTGAAAATTGGTATGGGAGATGACACAGTTAGTATCTGGAAAACAAATGCTGTGTATAGTCACTTCCACTCCATCAGCAGTGAAAGGTAGTCAGGCTTCAAAAACATAGTATTTACAAATGGAAAAGTCAATGTCTCCACACCTGAAGGGTCTGAGATCTTTGGGATGAAACTCAAGGATTTACAGTATTTAATGTATTCTATACTTTTCCCATAGGCAGATTGAAAGAGATTTTTAAATGTGATAAATAATGACTATAAAATGTAGGTAGGCAGGCATACAAATTTTAACAAATGATAGTCACACAGAGAGAGAAATGTGTGATGAATAGAGCTTTCCACGTCCACTTTTGTAAATGTTCAAAGACAGAGGAGATGTTTGATCTGCCATAAAAGCCTCTGGGTGAGAAAGTAGAAAACCCATGAGCAATACAAAAATTCAGGCTACAGCTTCTGTATCCTTGATACTTACCTGAGATAGTTTGAAATGACCAGTTATTCTGCCCAGGATGGAGTTCCAGGGATTTGTCTGAAGGGCTAGTAAGTCAGAAGCCATAAAATGTTCCTCTCCGCTCACCTTTCCCTTTTAGGAAGGAACAACCATCCTGGGTTGCACAGATGGATACTGTGGATAGAAAAGATACTCCAGTCAATGTGGAGCTTAAGTTGGAAGCTTACTGCTTTTGCCACAGCTCTGACAGTGGATTTACAAAGGCAAGGAAACTCATTTTCCTCAAACTTCCTTAAATCCAAATCTTGTTATAACTTGGAATAAAAAAAGAAAAAAAAATTATGGTAAAGCAGCAGATACTAAGTAAGGGTTAATGATACATTTTGGGGCTGGTTGAACAACACTGTATAGCTTGGTGAGGCTCATGATGTCCTTTGTCACTATGGAGCCCAGGCTGATGATGTAAAGGTGTTTTCTGCTGGGCAGAAATGCAATTTCTTACAGATGCAATTTTTTTTTGCAGATGCAGTGCTCAGTATGTGAGTTAATCACGTTGCTGCTGATTTGCCCCGTACTGGGGAAGATCTGTCCTGGAGAAACAGCCCTACTGATGGAGGGTGCTCATTGCCTTGCCTTACCTTCTCTTCCCTCAGACAACAGTCTACACTTCATGGCACTGAATCAAGCTATGAAGGTCAGTCATGTGGTGTATTACTGATGGTAAATGTTAATTTTTGACAGATTTGTAGGACATCTAGCTTGTCTGTATTCATTTCCTGATGTTCCTATTATCATTATTTATCACTGGATCATGATAGCTTCTGCGTCCCAGTGGAGCCCCACTGTGCTAAGTACTATAGAAACACAGGCCTGGCTTTGCTGTTTTGGCTTCGCTCCAGTAGATCAGCTATATTTGTGTATCTCCTGCCTTGCTATCCTGAATTTTTCCTGTTCAACAAAGGGGATATTTGAAACGCTGGGGAGAGGGGAGTGGATCACAACTATAGCCTCTTTAGGTTTCTGTGAAGTGCCATAGCAAGGCTAATCTCAGTCTGTGATGTTGGAGAGATTCAGCATGATAGTCTGATATTTTTCTGATACCCAAAGGATCAGCCTTGCTTCTTTGGGACTATACTGAAGCCAAAGATGAGATACTCAAAAGAATTTTGCTGCTCCTGCAGGAGAAAGGATGGATGCTCCTGAGAATGGGATTCCTCTGCAAATTGTAATCTGGAACTATTTGAGCAGACTTATGCACCTGTATTAGTTCCCAGAGCCCATGCTGAGCACTGATTCGCTAGTAGTTTCCTACCTTGTAGAGAACCTTGTAGCTTAGAGGCTGCAGGGCAACAAGGTGAATCCTATAATGGTGCTCTCCACAGCGGCTTCTGAATGAAAAGGAAGAGGAAGCCATGCCTTCTCAGCCACAGTTACAGTGACCGAGTAAACCCCTTCTCTGAAAATACCTTGTGCAGACTAAGCAGGCAAAACCCCTGTGTGGCTGTTGAGTTGAAAGGCCCCCATAAACTCATGCCACCTGTAGCAAACTGGAACTTTCCTCTGCCCAAAAGAGTGTCCAATTACCTTGCAAATAACCTTCAATATTGCAGTGTTACCCAGCAGAGAAGGAACACTTGGCTATAGCTCATTTTTCACAGGCCCAGCAAATGCGCCGAGTTCCCCACCTTAGGTTAGCTCAGCGTTAGCATTAATTCTCTGTCTCTGGGCCTGGGGATGAGCAGCCCTGGCTGTGCAGAGATGGCTAGCCCGGGGTCGGTGCTTGGGTGACTTATCAGCCTTCAACATTGCATCATGTGGAAGCATAGGTGAAGAAGGGACATAGCAGTCAGGACGGAAAGAATGCTTTTTTATTGCTACCTGTTGAGGAGAAACATGTAAAATTCCTGGGAAGGAAGTAGAGGTGTTAGGGTTACCAGGCAACCACCACTAGGGAAAAATAATGTGAAAGGAGAGTGGGGAAGAAGGGATCCAATCAAGGACCTGCCTGGTCAAATAGACACCTGAGACAGCGATGGAGTAGGCACACTAAGATTTCATAGTAGGTGAGGAAATCTGTTTTAAGTAGACAGAAAGTGCAGGAAAAAAAAAAGGGTATGTGCCTAAATGGACAGAGCAGAGATGAAAATTCTTCACTGAAATGAAATAAACCCCTTTATTTTAAGCATTATAAGGCTTGGGGTTGTTCAAGCAGAAAGATTACTGGAGGTTTCATTCACGTTCTGCCACTGATGCTGCTTGTTGGATTTTGCAGGTCTCTCCAATCTTGAAACACAGAAATAAAGCATTTCCTTTCACTTCCTGATCTGGTCAGCCCCTCCATGTTTTGCATCCTCCCACTGGGGAGCAGAGGGCTCACTGCCAAACCAAACCCCTGCTTTTTAATAGAAAATGCAGTAAACTAGGAAAGCAAATCCTGATTTCATTCATCAAACTAGAAAGACTCTTATTTTATTAAAACCTTCTTGCAGATCAGCCAAGTGCCTGACTAAGGGCATAAAAATCAAGGACTTTGCAATTTGGCCATATTAGGGTTTATAATGCACGATAAAATGATGGCATTCAAGGCTTACTGAGAGGTACTCTACAAATGCTAAGTCTGTGGTGCGGTCCGGAGGCTGGAACCGTTAGATTCTCAGGCATGTGTAATACAGAGGATGCATGGGGAAGAGATTGCTTTGCTTTTCTTCCCTTCCCTCTCCCAGGCAAGCCTTGGCTGTCAGTGGGCACTCACTGCCTGCTTGTGGGCAGCGAACGGGGCCGGGGCTCTGCTCCAGGGTCCTGGTCTGTCCTTTGGAAACTGGGTGGAAATAAAACACCAGTTGACTCCCAGTCAGCAAACAAATGCAGACAAGTAGAGCCGTGCGGGATGGAGGCTGTGCTCCGGGGTTACGTAACAGCTCGATCTGACTCTTCCTGGACATCTATCTTCATCCGACCCCTCTCGGGACATGGGGCAGCTTCTGCTTCTCCCACCACTCAGTCCCCTCTGAGTGATCCAACACTGCAGATTGGACTTGTTGCATCCTCCTCTGTCGTGGGCTTTTGCGTTGGTAATGCCAATGCAGCAGCAGAGATGCTCAGATCAGAGATGTCTGCAGGAACACAAAAGCCAGCAGCCCCAGCTTCTGTGTGGTGGCTTTAATGCGTGATCACGCACGAGATGACATAGCTGCTGCTTCTTTGCTTGGGAGCTCATGTCACCTCCTGCCTGCAGTTGTTAGCAGCCATGTGGCATCCTGACATTTCATCTTTATTAACTACTTGACAGATAGCCTTTGGGGGTTTGTTGGGAGATTAATTGTTTTCAGGAAGCTTTTAGACTGTTATCAAGGTTTTGCTTTTTTTTTTTTCCCCCATCCCTTCGAACAAGTGGCTGTAATAAAGCACCATGAAGTGTGTTAAAATGCTTTGAGGATCCCAGGAGCATCACTCTTCTCACTGTCCCCCAGCTTCTCTGCTTTTTGCAGCCCAGAGTCGAGAGCAACAAGGAGGGACCCAGTTTTGAAGAGGGCACCAGCTGCAGCCATCGTTGCAGCCACTTTAGTTAGATCTTCCCTGTGGCATTTTTCCAGGAGAAAAAAAAGAGCGCACA
Organism: Limosa lapponica baueri; assembly: GCA_002844005.1. NCBI lineage: Eukaryota > Metazoa > Chordata > Aves > Charadriiformes > Scolopacidae > Limosa > Limosa lapponica. Next base: position 196,853 of record KZ506198.1, read on the forward strand.
AGCCTGGCTATTTTCTCCTATAGTCAATGCGTGTGATTAGCAGTATTTATAAAAGCTGTGCAGAAAACAGCATCTCAGGAAAAGGAAAAGTACAGGCAGATGCACTGAACGAAAGGAGAAATTAACAGACTTTGAAGTCAGCAAAAGTGCCTGATTAAGGATTTAAAAACCAGAATTTTGCAATTTGGCCGTACTATGGGTTTCTAAAGCACAATTCAGTGATGGCTTTTGAGGCCTACTGGAAGCTATTCTGTAAATGATTGCATGTGTAGTGCCATCTGAAGATACTGGTAATGTTGTCATTGTTTCCAGGGTGGAAAGAAGGAAACTTCACCAGCAAAAATGTTAAAACAAAATAAGGGGGAATGAACTCATAGCAGCCCACTCAAACCTTCTCGTTGCCCCTTTTAAAATTTTGTGATTTCAGCATTTTCCTTGCATTTCCCATTGATGTTTTGTCACTGGTTTGTTCATTTTTTGGTGTCTTTCCCCCAAACCAGAAGATAAGCATTTAAATGAACATTTTCCCATTCCTGTTTACTATAAAACCAGTAGCAAATTGCTCATTTCATAAGTAATTCAAGCCCAGAAATTTTGCATTAGCATAGGAATATAAATGTCCCTTGCGGTTCACTGCAGAACTAGATTTGCCCGGAACACTGAATGGGACTTGGAGCTTGCTATTATTAAACTGTGAGTTCAAACACAGGTTGGCAGAATCCAAGGCTCTGTGATGATCTCCTTGTTCAGCAGCTTCTAATATGTTTTTGGAACTGCCCAGGGTATAATGACAAGGATACATGCACAGTGCTTTTCACCTGATGGCGTATAGCTAGCATATTTGTTCCGTCTCCGTGGACTGCTAGAGATGTGCACAGAGATGATTTTCCTCCTGTTTGTAGACGTAGTCCTCTCAATTTAGCGGTGTTTATTTGAGACTATAAAGGGAGTCCTTGCTAATGTCCCCACTGTACCCATAACGTGACTGGAGTGCTCAGCCCTACCATTCCTGCATCCACTGGAGATAACGAACATTGTAAATTAGGGGCTCTCTTTTGGGATATGCACGTGTAGTGCCCATCAGAGGGCGGCACAGTAGGATGAGATTCCTCATTAACTCTGATCAGAGCAATACATAAAAATAATTCCACTGGGCGGAGGGTGACGCTAAATGACATACAAACACCGGGGCATGAAAAAGTGCCAGTTTTTATCCAAATATTTTATGCATTTTTAAAACACACAAATGGTATGAATATATCTGAATATCCATCGCTTAAGGTGACGTTAAAGGCAGTGTGCACAAATTCCTCTTTTTACATTATAGCTTTTGTTAGCTCTTTGTCTGTAATCCACACCTCCTGCTAACGAGGACAGAACCGCAATACTCATTAGGTCTCTGCCTTTAGAGGAAGCCGAGTGAAAAAAGCTCTCGACTTTTATGCTGCAGTAGAAGGTGAATATGTTACCAGATGAACAATTCTTTCCAGCAGTGCTTCGGGTAGTCTCACCGTGTAATTGAAGATTTATTGTGAGCCATCAAACCCCATTATTTCCCATCCAGGAGTCTTTGCTTTTCAGCCCCTCACTCATCTGAAGACATACTTGCTGAGGAGAGGTGCAGAGTCAGCAGGAGAGATGGACAACATGAATAATTTAAATGGAGGTTGAGTTCCCATTTGCTACTGAAGAAAAATGGTTTGCACAGATATAGAACATGACGGGCCATCAGAGATGCTCCAAAAGGGTGGCTGTTATGTCTTACAGCATTTCTGCTCCCCAGGAGTGCATGATGGGGATATTTCAATATTTGGTTTCAAATGGCAACCCATCATAGTGTTATTTGGAAACACTCTGCTGCGGGTAAGGCTAGAGAGGTGTGCTTGGCAAAGGTAGAAACTGCTAACAAGTAGCAGTTAACTAATGAATGGGGATCTGCAGTGTGTGCACATGTGAATAATCTGGTGGAAAGGTATGTTATACAGAATATTATTGAGTAGCTAAGAAAAGCACTCAGAAATAAGAAAATTGAAAAATTAAGGTTAGTTTTGATTTTTAATGTAGTTGTGCCATTAAAGACTATCAAGTGCCATTTTTCATGGCTTCCTTCGGTACTCAGCATTAAGAATGAATGGTGCTCACCTGTTCAATCCTTTGTTTTCTTCTGCTGTTCAATCTTGTTTACTTATTTTTTGCACACTAAGCAAATCCTGTTTTGAAGCAGGGGTTATTATTTTCCTTATGACACTAGCCACCATCATTATATTTTCCCAGATATTATCAAATTTATTTTCACGAACCACTCTGAGTTAAGGAACTTACTGTCACCCCCTTTTTGAGACACAAAGATTACAAAAATTTTATTTTGGGTGCTTAATCTGAGGGGGATATCAGAGAGCTCGACTTCTTGGCAGTGCAGAGAATCGTAAAACACACAAAGCATGGCCACCTAACTCCACTTGCAGCGAGGGCTCAGCACGTCTATAGATCAGATCCCTGGTGTCAGTCTGCAACGAACGAGGGACTGAAATTACTGGGCAATTGTGAAACCGTGTTGGGTTGAAAAAACTTAATTAATATAATGTATATCTGCGTCACTGTCAAGAATACAGTCCAATTCTCCAAAGCAGCATTCTTCTGCCTTAACTATTTGATCTTGTCACTTTCTGTAACCTTCACTTGATACCTTGACATCTTTTAACACCTGAAACACGTAAAGCAAGCGTTCTGCAGGCAGCTCTCCTTCACAGAAAACAAACCCAGTGTATCTGCAAGCCATACACTGAATCTAACGTATTGAACGGGACGGGATTCCTGGAGGGAAAAAAAAATGAGTGTGTGGTTATGCAATTAAAGTCCGTCTCCTAATGCATCAGTACAAGAGGACGGAACGAAGAGCAAATAAGCAGTGTCAGCTCTGGTTTGTCCTAACTTTATGATTGCTCTCATACAATAATTATATCCCTTTCCTCTACTTGATTTACACTGTGCACGTCTCTCTAACAGAAGAGGAGGAAATTCCATCACCAGTTACCACCCGGACATGCCATCAGCGAGGTGATAACCTCCAGGCTCTCTCCACAGCCCCTGCTGCTCCCAGCGAGGGTGCGGCTGACCTCGGCAGCCCCCCACAAGGGCTCGGGCGAGACGGGCGTATGGAGCTGCACTAGCGGGACATGGAGGTATTGGGAGCTCCGTGCAGAAGATTGGGGGATTGTGGTTGTCAGTCTCGGTAAAAAGGTTTTAAGTCTTCAGTGGATGTATTTTCTTACACCCGCTGAATGTTGTTGTATTTTCTTACACCCCCTGTAAATGACCGGTGATACCATTTAGTCAAAATACCAAGAACAAAACCTCAATTTCACACCTGAGGACAGTGTTCTGATGGTATGATCTCAACCATCCCGTATTATTCCCACATGTCATCTAAGCCAGGGCAGCCCCAGCCGGCTCCATCAAGATGGGTGCGATGCTCAGCAGGAACCTGCAGCCCGCAGCCCGTGTCTCTTTCACTTTGAAAGTGACTGGCAGCTACCAGAGGGCCAAGGGAAGGTGAAAACTGGTAAAACGTCTGTATCTCTGTTTTTGAACCAACAGCTCAGAATTAGCATTAAAAAAATGCATTTAGCTTTCACCATTAGTGCCACCGTTCTGGTTATGCAGCACTCGTGGGCGACGAGCACAGGTCATCTGGCAGTTGTGGTGGGAGGCTGGGGCGGCACAACCCTTCGCTTCATGCTTGGTTCCCGGGCCAGCGGCTGCGTGCTGGGACGAGAGACATTCTCCCATGCCATGCCATGCCATGCTATGCCATGCCATGCCATGCCATGCCATGCCATCCCATCCTATCCTATCCTATCTCATCCCATGCCATGCCATGCCATCCCATCCTATCCTATCCTATCTCATCCCATGCCATGCCATGCCATCCCATCCCATGGCAGGGCTGGCCGAGGACCGCTTTCGCCCCGGCTGGCCCCGCCCCTCCCCCGGAGGCCCCGCCCCGCCCCGCCCGCAGTGGGTGGTGGCGCTCTGGTCTCTCGTTTCGCTTGCCGGCGCCGCTCTACCCCTCTTCCGCTCCTCGCCGCCTCCCCCGTCGGGTCGCCGGGCGGAAGTGCGCGACGCGGCCATGGCGGCTGTGGATATCCGAGGTAGGGCCGGGCCGGGCCGGCCGTGGGCGCTCGGGGCTCCCCGGGCGGGCGGGGCGGCCCCAGGCTTCTGGGGGAGGCCGCCTCCGTGTTCGGCTGGGCGGGCGCGAAGGGGTGAGCTCCATCCATGAGGGGGTGCGGCGGGCCTGGCTGGAGGAGGAGGTTGGTCTAATGGCCATCGTCTTGGCTGGAGGTGGCAGTGCTAATAGCGGTCGCTCCAGGGAGCGTCCCAAGTAACTGGGCGATGAGGTGTGTCCAAAGGTGTGAGGATTATAGAGATGCTTCCTTTATTAGCGCTCTGTAGGGGGAATGGTTCTGTGTGGAGTACTGTGTCCAGTTCTGGGCTCCTCAGTTCAAGAAGGACAGGGAGCTGCTGGAGAGGGTACAGCAGAGGGCTACAAAGATAATGAGGGGCCTGGAGCATCTCCCTTACGAGGAAAGGCTGAGGGACTTGGGTCTTTTTAGTCAAGAGAAGGCTGAGGGGGGATCTGATCAATGCTTATAAATACTTAAAGGGAGGGTGTCAGGAGGATGGGGCCAGTCTTCTTTCAGTGGTGCCCAGTGACAGGACAAGAGGTAATGGGCACAAACTTGAATATAAGAAGCTCCACCTAAACATGAGGAGGAACTTTACTTTGAGAGTGGCAGAGCGTTGGAACAGGCTGCCCAGGGAGGTGGTGGAGTCTCCTTCTCTGGAGACATTGAAAACCCGCCTGGACACATCCATGTGCAACCTGCTCTGGGTGCAGCCCCCCCCGGCTTTGACAGGGGGGTTGGACTAGATGATCTCCAGAGGTCACTTCCAACCCCATATCGTTCTGTGATTCTAAGTTGTTTGTGTGTCTTTGAAAACTCTGTACAAGAGAGTTCCGTAGCGTTGCTAATGCAGCTATGTCATGAGAAAGAACTGGGAAGAAAAACTGTCCAAAAATCAGTTTTCTTGGACGTGAGACAGGCTGGTAGTGTGTGTTCAGGGCCACCTGCAAAAACCAGACCTCCTTTTTGGTACGTCACTGCCTTTTCACGTGGAATATGGAGGTCCTGGGGTGAGATGGTAACATAAGGGAACAGCTTATGTTAAAGAGCTTAAAGAGTCGGCTTAAAGAGAATTTTAGCTCTGAACTGTAGAAGGAAAGTGGGAGACACTGGCATGTGTGGGATTTGCATGAGACCAAAGCAGTGAGTTGGGCTGGTAATCTTAGCAGTGCTTTGGGTGGATGTGGTGAGGCAGGCCAGGTGTTAGAGAAACCAGAAAGAAACCTGCAGTAACTGAGAACAAGAAAGGTTTGAAAATTCAGGGAAATAAATAGAAAGAGAGAATGTTTGGAAGAAGAAGGGTGTGATGTTTGAATGAAGTATTAAAGAAGATTTACATTGTAAACAAAATATAGGTTAAATTACTGTGAAGAGTTTGAACCTTGAGAGAGGAAGAGGGGGTTGAGCTGGCATGAGAAAGGAAACTGTTTTTCTCTGTAAGAGTATCTGAGTTAGAATCACATTGAAAGCCTGTGTGGTGGAGTCCCAGAGAATGACCAAGAGCAGGTATTTAGGAAGAGCTCACGAGGGGTTACTTTTGATAGTGCCGCAGAAGTTTTCTTCTTTTTTTCCCTTCGAATTCTTACTTTATGATGTCTGCGGTCCTGTTTGGTTTTCTGACTGCCTTGTTTCAGATTGCAGCAAGGAACTGTGTGGACAATTAATGGCAGGAGTGCTGTATTAAGTTATTAGTTGGTGTGAGAACCTTCTGACTTAATTCAGATCATTTAAGCTCCCTCAAAATCTTGTATCTAATATGGCTCAATATATTCAGTTGAGTTTGAAGCATGCTTCTATTTTTAAGCTATCAAACTATTTTACTGTTTCTCTTAGTTTGTCAAAGCCTAGTGTTGGGCTACCCAGCCGGCAAGGCCAGGTACAGCACACTGTGTGAATTGCTGTCCTCTTGTTTTTTTGCTATGGTTTGCTGGCTTGTCTCCCAAATGGTCGTGACATTCATGGCACACTGGCAGTATTGTCACAAGCACTTTACTTTTGCGTTTGTGATGCAAATTCCGCAAAATATGCTTTGAACAAGATGTCCTGTTTTTGAAAGGAACAGGGAAGCAGGAGCACCATCCTTTCTTTCTCATACCCCAGATAAACAGAAGTGCTCCCTTCTTAGTGGGAATAAGTGGCATTTCAGGTTCATGGTTGGTTTTGTTCGTCCTCCCCTTTTTTCCAAGAATAGCTTAAGAGAACAGTCTTGCTAGTTATAAAGGCAATTATAAATATTGGCACTAAGCAGCTATGGACAATTGAGCCTTACAGCCCAACTTTATAGTCCATTTTATGATACATTTATCAGTCTATATAGAGCATTGTAGCTATATATACGAAGCTTGCCTGACATTCTTCTTGAGAAATGTAGTTACTGTTAATCATATAAGTAAGAAAATTTTATATTTGAAATGTAATATGAGAATTTATGGCAAGAATGCGTGTTGGGCAGGAAAGCTTGTCTTTTGGTTTTGAAAGGCATTTAGGGTAATCAGTGCTACCACAACTTAAGCGCTTAATAATGGATCTTAGTGCTGTGTTTCTGAGATTTCCTTTTTTATAGTGAGGAGAGAGAATAGTGTATGTGAAATAATATTAATGTCTCAAGATATCCTGTTCCCTGTCTCTCCCCTGCCCATCCTGTCCGACCGTCTCTGTCCTGTGTCCTCCCTCCCCCGGTTCTGTGGAAGAGTTAGGCTGGCAATTCTGAGATTAACAAGGCAAAATGACTATTTATGCTGCATTTTTCCTGTTTTGCTGGGCAGCTAGTGTTACTTTATTAACTGTTCCTCAGAGAAGCTGCTCATAGTATATCAGGTGACATTTTTGGAACTGATCCAGTCATCCTTGAGCGTGCAGAGTTATCACAGAAGTAAAATATTCACAGTGGAATGATGAGTGGGAGTTCTGGGTATGTATATAATGCGTGAATGTAAGGAAATGGTTCAGTTCTTCATTCATTCTTCAGTGACATCCCATCACTTACATTTTTTGATTCTAAACAGTGCATGTGCATGCCTTTGTTTCTGGCTTTCTTGTGTCTTGAAAATTGTATTTGCTGCTGCTACCATTTAAAATGGATGAATTTCAGGGGGCTCTTCCAGGTGCCTCATGGATATTCAATGTTAGCAGATTTATTGACTGTGGAACCAATTCTTGACACTGGTTTCTATGGTCTGCTTGAGGAACATAATTTTGCTGCAGTTTGATAATAAAATCCAGGGATTTTAATTCAGATGTCCCCAAATCTGTAGAAACTTAGCTGGCATATAATGATTTGCAGATTATAGAGTATAGTTCATTTAAAAAACTCACCTTTTCATAGAATTGTTAATACTCTGTAGTGAGATTTCTGTAATACCCACTGAGTTATGGAGTAAGTAGTTTGCTGCAGACAATTTGGCAGATTAATTGTAGAGTCAGGAATAGAATCTCTTGTTCAAGAGTACTGGGAAACATCTGCCCAAAGACAGTATCTTTATGTCTGCTGTTTTGGAGGTTTTTTTTTGTTTATTATAGATTTCACCCACATCAACAATAATACTCTTTGAAACATAACAGTATCAGCTGCTGTAATATCATAATGCTATGCATTTTAATAACAGAACATCTTAGAAATATTGCCAGTGCCACTATTTTGTTTCACTCAGTAGTTTACTCATTGGCTTTAGCAAAAGAAAACTCTTGGTTTAGTTAATGGATTCTGTAGTCCTTTACCTATTTTTTCAGCATCATAGTTTACAGCTTGGAAACTGCTTTTGTAAGAAATAAACTGTTTTAAACATAACCAGGCTCAGATTTAGTATGGGGTGTTTCACTTCCCTTGCACCCTCTCCCCCACCCCCCATACCCAGTATCTAATTCTAACTTACTTTAATGAATTCAACTTACTTACTTCAAAAGGAGCCATGCTTTAGCTTGCCTTTCTACTCAACTAATGCTGTTGTTCACAAAATAAACTGTATATAATACTACTGAGTGGATGTACTATGATAATATATACAGCATCAGAGCTAATTAACTCCCACCAACAGAGCGTACGCATGTGTGCCCATGGACCCTGCTCACATTCTTGAGATATAAAAGTATGCCAGCAGCTACTGGTCAAGGAGAGAAAAGTGCAAAAATAAAAAAGGCTGTATTTCTCTTTTGTACCTACAACAGAACTGCAGAAGGTTAAAGGATGTCAATTATTATTTGAACTCTCTGAAACACATTTTTAATTAGAACTGGTTTGTGTGAGGCTATTCCACCTCCTTCCCCTGCTATAATCATTAACTGGTGGCAATATACTCCTGGAGGTATTTGTAGTGTTTCTGGCTTCTTTGGTACTCAGTGTAGATTTCTCTTCCCAGATAATCTCTTGGGAATTTCCTGGGTTGACAGCTCCTGGATTCCAATATTAAACAATGGGAGTGTGTTGGACTATTTCTCAGAGCGAAGTAACCCGTTCTATGACCGAACATGTAACAACGAAGTTGTCAAAATGCAGCGGATGACCTTGGACCATTTGAAGTAAGTTGTAATTTGGAGCTGTTTGCTGTGCAGTGCCCTTTGTCCCTCCATCCAGAGGCTTTGATGGTTGAATGGAAGCATGCTGGAAACCTCCTGTTCTCTGCTTTTTAGTCCCACTGCTTGCCAGGGAGCCTAGTTTTTTCTTTTGGTGTTTGGATGTCTTCTACTTCCTCTTACGCCATTTCAAGGAGGTATTAAGCATGAAGGATTCTATGTACATTCTGAGATTGCAGTAAATCACGTTTTAGATACTTGTCTCAATTAGAAAAGCTGTCTTCTCTCATCCTCCCAGCTCAACAGACCCCGAGTACTGGCAATGTAGTTAAATGTTTTTCTCTGGTGAATAGGGTTTATGTTAGGGGGTACTTTGAGTTCATAAATAGTTTGTGTTTCCATATCCTGCTGGCTATATGCCATAATCAGTACATAATTCCTCCAAAGAGCTGGCTTTTTAGTACAGATAATAAAAGTAGTGAGTGTTGTAAGTAAACAGATCACAGATGGTTGTGTAATGAGATTGCAGCATGGGCAAGTTAACTTTCTTTGCAGTTCCCCATCTGCTACACTGAGCACAAGTGAGATGTTTGAGAACTATTTAAAGGCTCCACAGTATGACAGCGAGTGTGCAAGCTGAGCTTAAAGTTCACTGGTAAAGTCACTCGTGCTCAGATGTGGTTGCAGAGAGGCTTTCTCATCAGACACCCCGATGATCACTTCATACACTGGTCTTTTGTTTTTGTGTTTATATGATAGCTCTGTGATGATAAATTGTTATCTTTCTTGCTATTTGTTTGTTTGCTAACATGTTCTACTTAGATGTTGTGTCAGATTGTTGTAACTCCCTTTGAATGCACTGCTAGGTTTTGTTAGCCAGTTCAGGAAATTCTATGCCTTTATTTACTGCACATTATATGGAAGAGCTTCTAAAGCATCAGAACTTCATGCCTTTACTTTGAGGCCCTTTGGTAGCTCTCTACATCCTACAGATTTCACTTTGAGGAAGATACTTATCCTGGTTGCTTCATTTTCAGCCAGATGGTTGGTGTGGAGTACATCCTTCTTCATGCTCAGGAGCCCATTCTCTTCATTATCCGAAAGCAGCAAAGGCAGTCTCCAACACAAGGTAAGGTCACTCAGTCCTTGTCATTGTTGAGAAGGCCAATCAGTTACTTGCTTTCTTCTGTTCCTGATTTGTGTTTATGCACTTCTGGTTCCCCTTCTCTGCCTTTACCTAAATAAAACGCTACGAGGCTTTGTGGTGGGGTGGAGATATTTTGTCTTGCAGAGTGACCTCTAATGTGCTTATAGCAGGGATTGCCATCTTGTGGTGAAATGTGAAGAGTGCAATGAGAAACGGCTGCCCTGTGGTATGTTTTGTCATGGGAAACTGATAATGGCATTTATGCCATGTCGTATTTATCTGTTAGGCTATGCAAGAGTTTTCATTTTAATTATTTGAATATAAGGCTAACGATACCCTTGCTTGGGGCTGATGAGCTTAGTTTAATTAGAGCCAATCATCTGAAGTGGCTAGTATGTGATTTATTTATTAATTTTGGAGAACCATGGTTTCCATTAGTTAGGGAGAGGGATCATTCATATTTCTGTTTCTGTCACGTCACTCTCTTATTCTGCACTATTTCCACCTTCACCTGTGGATTGGTTGTGCTGCTGAATAGGATCTTGTCAGTAGAAGAGTAGAAGATGATGACCTGTGTGAAAAATAACTATGAGATATGCAATTGCTTATTGTTTTGGTTAGTCCTCTGAAAACTGAGTATTTTGGAATGGTGGGGGAATCTTGAGGCAACAGCACCACTCCTTTTTACAGTGTCATGATGAGCTTTCAAAGTTTTAAATGAAATATGCAACTGGCTTCATTATTCCTTTTTAATCTTAAATTTGTGTGTGTGTGATTAATTAAAAAAGTAACCACATTTCAATAGTAATTGGACTGTCTTCTGTGTTTACTGCATGTATATATAAAATAATTTAGGTTATTTCAGAGTAAGCTTTACGGAAAAGAAGGGCAGAGTTAATGCTAGTTATTAACGTGTTGTTGGGGTTTTTTTTAGTAACTTAGGCTCTGTATATGCATTTTGGTCTTGTACAGGACTTTGCCTTTTCTAGCAATACTTCTTATTTGCTTCTGTCAGGTAATGGCCTCCATATATTGCAGTTCCATACTGAAAAAGAACATACGTGATTCTTTCTTTAATAGATTTTTCAAGTTGTTTCTTTAATAAAGGGTTTGAATCTAGCTTTCAAAAGGTGAGGGTGAAAATATCATGCAGCTCTTAATTTCCTGGTTTGATGCTTTTTAGATCAAGGGTAGTATTGAGACTTCCACAATAGTGTGTTCTGACTCTTGCTGTAATGCAAATGTATGTTTGGCGGAATGGAGCTGGGACTGGTTTGGTGACATTTTTCCCACTGTGACTGTACAGTTTGTGCTCGGTATCTTGATTGAGTTGCATAGTTCCCTAGCTCAAACGTTACCCATGTGTTTCATTTTATCATGGTACCAATATTAGTGTATTTGAGACACGAGAATGGGGATAGAAAACTAAATTTTAATGAGTTCACAGCTAGTGTTGAATACTTGGGTAGAACTGCTGCAGGCCTGTCGTATGACTTCTGTGTGATTTTAAAAAAAAGTGTATTTATATTTTAAATTATTTAAGCCCAGTTTTTGCCTATTTGAAATGATATAGGGAAAATGTTTAGATCAATGAGGAGATTTACCTGTCTAGAAAAGTAGGCTGCTCTGGTACAGAGCGGTGAGACAGTAAAGCTGCTGTTCTGTGTCCTGCTCAAATTCTAAGAAAATATTGAGAATCCTCTTTCTTTTGAGGAGAAGTGGGTACTGGCTGCAATATGCATCCAGCTGTCTCAGCCTGTTAATTTAGGCAGGTGTCCAAGCTCCATAAATTGCAAGTACTGGATGAGTAGGGTCTGTACAGTACAAAAGGTTCAGACAGGATGTGTTAATACAGAAGATGGAGGAACTGGAACAAATGTGTGTGCAGGTAAGATCCTTAGGAATGTGAAGCTGGTAGCACTTCTAGAATGTTGGCAGAGTGTTGTGGAGGCAGTTGTGAGGTTCATTAGCACTGCAGTGCAGAGGAACAACAATTTGTGATCGGTCAGTAGAGGTTCCAAATCTGACTTAGCGAATGCCTTTGGAAGGTAGTCTTTTTTTTTTGGCAGAATGTTATGAATTTAGAAGGCATGCTCTGTGTGTGCTTAGCTGCCATTGGGTCTGGGAATTCTAGCTAAGAGGACAGTACAAGTTGGACAAAGCTTAGCCAGAAGAATGGGACCTTATGTTGTTGTAGGTTTCTACTGGTAGCAAAGGCGAGTGGAACTATGTCCAATGCGGTTCGTTTGACTGCTGTTATGTAGCTCTGAAAACCCCATCTCCTGTAAGGTCAAGTATTTGTTCGGACACGATTAAAGCTAATGCTTTTCTATCTGTAAAGCAGACCTGGTTCTTTTTTCCCCTTATCAGTCTGTGGCTAAGGTGCAAATAAAGTACCTTGAAGGAAAAAGTTAAGAGAAAATCTGGTGATGAGATGAATGTTGCAATTTCTGCTGTTACTATAGAAATTCTGCAATAAATACCCAGTCTTCAGGCAGAGTTTTAAATCAATCCTGCTTTTTCTTTTTTCTCCCCACAGTTATTCCATTGGCTGACTACTATATTATTGCTGGAGTGATTTATCAGGCACCTGACTTAGGGTCTGTCATTAACTCCAGAGTTGTAAGTGTTCTGTGCATTTGATGTATACCAGTTTGCATCTGCTTTTACTTTTGGTTGTTCCCCAGGCTCTTTAAATGCCTCCTTCACTATTTTGAGGAAAGATTTTGTGTAGTATACAGTAACTTAAAACAAACCCCACTGGTTAGTATGGTGTGCATCCCACAAGGAAATGAAAGATCCTGGGAAAGCACAATATGGTCCAAAAAGTAGGATCCATTGTTTAAGGATGAATAATCAGAGTAACTGAAGCCGCACAATTAGCGGAACAGCATGAGGTTCAAATAATCAAAAGAAAAATTACATGACAAATCCATGTGAAATAGTAATTAAATACGTATTTAGTGAAGCTTGCTTTGGAATGTTAATGTTAAGGTAATGTAACATTTCTCTTTAAATGAGGCTCATGTTTTTTAAGTTGATGTGTTACTTCTTTTTAAATAGTATACTCAGGTTTGTTTTGATTTCTTCTGTTCCAGTAAACTACTGCTTTTGTAAATTTTTCCCTGTCATTTTAGAAAAGCACTTCAGAAAAGGGCTTGTAAGAGTCTGTTAAAGAGATTACATTCTTGGTCCAAAAATAGATGTCCCAAGTTCTCTTCCCGGAACAAAAATTAATATAGAATACTAGTTTTAAAATTCCTGCTTTCAAAAAATTTATACTGTACTTTCTCCTTAATTTCTGAACGCTGCCTTGTGTTCTTGTCCCCAAAGCTCACGGCAGTTCATGGAATTCAGTCCGCTTTTGAAGAAGCAATGTCCTACTGTCGGTATCACCCATCCAAGGGCTACTGGTGGCATTTTAAAGATCAAGAAGAACGAGGTATGATTCCTAGTTGCTTCTGCTTATTTTGGGAGAGGAGAGGTAATGTAGGCAAAAGCTTGAGGCAATGCACAGTGATGGTGTAGAGGTGAGGTTAAGTGTCTGTCTGTCAAAGGGTAGGTTAGTGCTCCCTGTCGGTTGAAGGGCTCTTGCTCTTCTGTGCTGGTGGGGATGAACATCGAGGCATAGGTGGGAGATGAAAATAGTGAGCTGTGTGTCAACAAAGTGGGCAACTGTTCAGCCCACTGGAGACCAAAGTACATTTTCAGAAGCCACACCAGATTGTCAGAAGGGAATAATTGTCCTTGATCTGTCTTCCACAAAAAACCCGACCCTGATGTCAAAGGGAAATGTAGGTGAAGTTTAGAGGAGAGAGGAATGCCAATTTGTTATACAACAAAGAGCTGCTAAGAGACTAGAACTTCTAATAGGGCTTTTTCTTACTTTTCTTTGACTTGCAGAGAAAGCTAAACCAAAAGCCAAGAAGAAAGAAGAACCAAGTTCTATTTTCCAAAGGCAACGGGTAGATGCTTTGCTCTTAGACCTGAGACAAAAGTTTCCACCCAGATTTGTTCAGGTATGACACGTATAAGCTTGTAAGTATTACTGTAACTTACTTTGAACTTAAGGCACTCATAAGTACTTGAACAGCTGAAACTGAATGGGAATTTTCTGCAATGCTAACACGGATTAGATAATAAATTTGAAATGGAAGGCTCTGATTGGAGTGTAGGATTCCCCTTTGTAATTGCAGGAGTCATTAAGATGTTGGCAAAACTATGAGGGAGAAGTTTATTATACAAATTCCTTATCTAATCACAGAGGGTCTGTTCTTGACAGCTATCAGATTTTGCTGCTGCTTCCAGTTTCCTGCTTTGTGAGCTCAGTCAAGCCACCATAGCTGTTTTGTTTTAGTTACTCTATTGTTCTGGAAGCTCATTAATTCACATGGAAATTCTTGGCATTCTGTGAAGTTGTTGTCATTACCTCTAATCGTCTCAAGTAGCCATTTGTTCCACCAGGTCTTCTGCTTGGGAGAAAAGGAAATGATGTTTACAGCATCTCACAAAACTGTTTACTCCTCAGATGTGGGAAAGACTGGCTAACTCCGTATTTTTTGCTGTAATGCTTTTCAGTTGTCAGACGAAAAACTGGATGTTATAAAATGTTAATTGTATTTTGTTTAAAGAGTATTTAGTGATCTCTTTTGCCCTCAATTACTATGTATAAAGGTGCATTGCTTGGTTTGTATTCCTAAGTGAATAGCAGGAAGGGTTGAGAATTATGACTTCGGTTCCACTGATGTGTTATTCTCATTTTTCTTCCTCCTCTGCAGCAAAAGCCTGGAGAAAAGCCTGTCCCAGGTAAAACTCTAATATTCTTACAAAACTTAAAAAATAGGTTCTACATAGCAGTGTCTTGCAGTTGCCGTTTAAGCCCCTTGCTGCTGCTACTGAGGTGGTTAGGAATTCTGGCATTGCCTAATTGTGCAAAGTACTAGGTAAGAGCAAAGTACTAGGTAAGAGCTCTCTGTGGCAGCCAGAGTGAAATTGAGAAAGACATGTGACTTACTCTTGCCCTTTCTGTCTGTAGAACTGTATTGCCTGAAGGTTGCCAGAGGGTCCAAATGCAGGAAATGGTCTTTGAAAGCCGGAGGAGGGTAAAAGGGTTAATGAGGGAACAGTTTAGTCAGTCCAGCATCGTAGGGATTTTTACATGGTGCTACAAGCTCAAGAAAGCATGCAAAGGCTTTGAGTTGATCGTGAGCAACCTCAAAACAGGAAGAGCATGAACTGTATCTCTTCAATCTGTGCCACTTTTCTGCCTGTGTAGGTTTTGAATTTAGTCCCTGGTTATTCTTTTACCTTTGAAATTAATTTTGACCCTTTGACATCAACAATATTTTTTAAGTGCTCTGAACAGTATTTTAGGAATAAGAATTGGAGGTTTAACTTTCTTTTGCTGTTATTTCTTAAGTGGATCAAATCAAGAAGGAACCAGAACCAGTCCCTGAAGCTGTCAAGCCAGAGGAAAAAGAGACTGCAAAGAATGCTCAACAGAGCACTGGTACTAAAGGACCACCTGAAAAACGGACGAGACTCCAGTGAAGGGAGTTGTTGTTACACATCTGTATTAGTCAGTACGTGGAAAACAGGAGATTTTTGCTCCCTTTTTTTCTATATTTAAGTTCTTCAGCTGAGACTGACAATTCAGGGACTGAAGTCCCTGTAGCAGCTTTTTCTGTAGAAACCTGTCATGCAAATGTTAACGTCAGGACATTAGCTGCCTCAAAAAAGGTGTTTTCAGTCTTCATCTTATTGTGAATGTTGGCTTCTGGGAATGGTTTTTACATGGACATATTTTGCAGCCTCCTGAAATCTTTGCAAACTCTTGCATCCCTTGTGTCTAGGTTTCCTGTGTAAAAAGTAAAACTTTTATATAAAAAAACCCCCTGAATTCTTGGCAAATAAAACTCCTGGCTGCTGCAATACCTTTCTTAAATGCTTCATTTGTTAGTAGCAAATACGCCATATGTGTTGGCAGCATTTTTTTGGTTGGATATGAGACTATATTGTGTGCTAGTTTAAGGCAGAAAAGTTCATCTAAAGGATTTAGGCTGCCTGCTATAAATTGCTGTGCCTTTAGTATGCTTGGGGTACAGATAAAAGATTTGATAACTGGAGGCTCAAATCATGCAATTAGGTGTCAAACTGCTTTCAGTCTCTAGATGTTCTTGGGCGCTCATTTTACTTAATGGCTAAGCTGGTCTTTTATTATAAAAGCTAATGTTCTGTGAGCGAGATTTATGATGGCATAGAACAGGCTAAAATGTCTCGCTGTTGCACACTCAGTGTAGCTGTTTATATTTCTCCTTTTTTCTTTTGCTGTAACGCTAATACATCAATTGCATCTCTTCCTCTGTGCTTCTAGCACTTTCTTGCTGCATCTGATAACCTTGGTTAGTCATCTGCCTTTTACATCTGAGGAGGTAGGGCAGTGGAAGAGAAATGTCACTGACAGCTATATACACTTTGCTATTTAAGCATGCTGCTTACAAATGGGAAAGTGACGGAAGGTTGGCGAGGAGGACTGCAAACACGCTCAAGTGACTTGCATGTGGGGTGCTGGAAAACACATATATCACACTAATTGTTGGTTGGTTTTGTACGCTCAACAAGTAGGACATCTGCACTTAGATAACATAGGCCTGGGATGGACTCGGGAGCACCTTACTGAACATGCCCAAGATTCTTGCCCTGCTGTTGAAGAGATCAAAGCACAGCGGAAAACTGCCCCCCTGGAATGCTTGAAATACAGGCCAGAACAGCAAGTGTGAGCTCTCTCACTCTCTTGCTAATAAGGACTCTCTCTCCATCCACGGTGCCTGCGTCACCTGCTTGCATGCCTCTGCCCGGGTGCTGCTTCAGAGATTCTCCGATCCATTGAGGTTAAATTTGTTCTTTGCCTATAATCTGTGGTTTTGTGGTTGTTCCTGCGTCCTGCCTGCATCGGCTCACACGTTACACAAACCATTTTTTTGCAGTAAAAGTAGAAGTCATCCATTGCAAAGAAATAACTATTGGTTTGGGTTTGCTTTTTCATTGAAGTAATGGTGCAGTGCTTGAAATAGTTTGCTTCTTGTAGTACACTGTAGGAAGCAAGGAAGAGGTCTGTACGTAGCAGACAAAATGTGGATAGGAAGGAAGACTAAGACATACTTAAATAGCTATGTCAAATTTATTTTGAGGTTTTAAGAGACTTTGCCTGTTTCAGTAACTAATAAATGGCTCTGACTGGGTAGCTGTTGAATGATGGAAAGACCCATGTAATTTTTGTGCTGTAATCCAAAGCTGTACCATTAAAGATGTAGGTAAACCAATAGCTGCTTGTTGTTGATGCAGATAAGCACCTAAAATTGATGTATCAGTGTACTTAATGTGTATTGGCATCATTTTATACCATGTGGGTCAAGTTTGAACCACTATTTCTCCAAAAGTTGATAGAAGTAGATAATAAGCTAGTGTGAACTCTTGAATCAAGTGAAGATATAGAAAGCAATTACTCTAGGATGCTCAAAACAACAAAGGGCTAATTATTCAGCATTGAATAATTACAAGGTAGTGTGAATACACTTAGAACAAAAGGGCGTTGATTTTTTTCTTGTTTTAAGAAATTCCCCTGAAAACAAGGAGCTCAGGAAGCACCAAAGCCATCATCTCATCCACTGCCATGATGGAAAGGAGGATCTCCAGAAATGAGGCAGGAGTGGTGAGGAACCTCAAGAGCCCTTGCTGGATTTTTGATGTTCAAAATAAAGTACGTGGAAATGACCGTTAAATGAGCTGAATTTCTCTATAGTTATTCATATTACTAAGAACCTGTTTGTCATTTGGAAAAACTTAAGCAAGAAAGATAACTAGACTGCATTGTAATGGGGATCTAGGTTTGGTGGGTTTTATTTGAGGGAGAAAATTTAACTACTTGTACACTAAGGAAAGATTTAGTAGGAGAAGAAAGATCTTGCTTATTGCTGAAGGCAAATAATGTGCTGTGGTCAAAAATGGATGTTAGCACACATAATATGAGCAAAGTATTTTATCAGTTGCTGGACTTCACCTGAAATAAAATATATTGTACAGCTCAGTGCCTGAAAAAGAATTCTCCTAAAATAGAGGGGTTTGAAGAACGGCAATAAAATGAGTAGGAGAAAAATTCTCCTATGAAGTCACTGGGAGAACTAAGACTTTCGTTCCTTAGGAAAGAAAAGACAAATACTGAGTCTTTATAAAACCGAGTACTGTGAAGCAAGTAGGAAAGTAGAGAACTCTTGTTTGGTCTTGTGGTATAAGAATAGAGGGGCAAGTTAATGAAACTGAATTAGAGTTAGAATGAATCGTTACACTCCATGCTCAGAATTTGAGCTGATTCAGAGATGAGGGTGGAACTTGAAGGGGTGGACTGTCCCCACATCTGCGTCTCTCACCAGCATCTTTGGTTTCTGCAGAAACATCTGGTATTGGCTGGTGTCAGAGGGCATTTAAAAGGGTGGACTTCTGGTCTGATCCCATCTGAGTTAAAGTGCCAGCATCTAAGCCATGGAGAGGATAGAAGATGGCTTCCGTGCTTGAAACAGTGCATTCGAATGTGATAGGCCTCTACCAATGGAATGATGTCTTCCTGAGAATTTTAATATAAAGCTGTAAGGGATGTTACCCACGAGTGTGTTGATTTCTTAGTAGCTGTCCTGCAATGCTGAAGGTTTGCTGAATGAGGGACTGAAGTATCTTCTGATCCTGTTATTTGCTGACAAGATATTCCAAAATAATTTTATCAGTTCAGTGAGTTTTGATACTAATTTACTTAAGTGACACTATGACAGATATTACTGTTAAATTCCAAGTAATTTACTGCCAGAAAGCTGTTAGGCAGCTGTCTTCTAGTCAGTAATGTTTTCCAGTGTATGAGAATCTAAGCCTTTTTCTTCTGGTATTTATGCACTGTCTCTTGGTTTGGAGCCTGAGCACTGAAGTCCAAAGTCCTTCAAAGGACTTTCAATATTTGTAAAGCTTATAGATGAAAGGGAAATAAGCAAGCAGTTCTGAAATTTGCCCCATGTGTCACTTTCTTTTGCATAAAAGAGAGATTTGGTTGTGCAGGAGAGGTAGCTCTACTTTTGCTCGTACATAGTAACCTTTCAGACTTTAAAAGGGCTTTTGTTCACCTAAACCATGGGGTAGCAGGAGCTAAAAATGACCTAGAACTCTAACAGAAGCATTCTCCTAAGAGCCTGTATGTATAGTATATAGTATGTATATTATAGTATGTATAAACGTATATGCACATGACCAGATATGCATACATGTGTGCACATGTGCATATATACACACACATGCAAAAATCCAGCCAAATTGTAAGAAGAGGGGCTACCTCAATTCACTATGTAAAGTTAAGATGCAGTAGAAATACTGGGTTTTTTTCTGCTCTTCACCAAGGAAGGTCTGACCAGACTCTGTGTTATTCTCGCCTGTTCTTCTTTGCTACTCTGCCCCAATACTTCATATTTTGGTAACCTTTTCCTAGCAAAGAAAGGTAGATGCCATTTGGACAGTCAGTACGTGTAGTTTGCCAAAGCAAGCTGTATTTGGAGCAAGGATAGAAGGGTATAGGCAATAGGAGGGACAAGGCAAGGGGGAGAGATTAACTTTATTTTGAGATGTGGAGGTTCCCTGTGAGAAAAAATGGTGAAGATGTTATGCAAATAGATTGTGGCTTCGCTGAGCCAACAGATGGCTTCTGAACAAAAGCTGATGTGATACACGTTTTCAGGTTTGTTTTTTTTTTTTTTGATATTTTATCAATGGCAAAGCAAATTATGATAACTAGGCATTCAAGGTTCAAGACAGTTTTTCTTATTTCTTGGAGACAAAGATGAATTTTTGATAAAAGTGTTGCTTTGATTCTGAAATCATGCACAGAGCAAACAAATGGTCATTTATGTGACAAGTGTCTTTCTGTAGCCTAATGTGGATCACAGATGGATGGGGGGGGGGGAATTTTCCCAGTGGGTGAGTTATGGTGAATTATCGATCTCTCAGCAATCAGAAGGCTTCATTTCTTTCTGCCAGGACAGTGGATTTCAACCTGTGGTCCACAAGGCTGCTGGGGTTTTGTGACTTGTTCCTAAAGACTCTACAGAAGGTAAGTGAGAAAAGTAAATCTCTTGCTGGTAAGATTCAATTCCATAGGAATTTGTACCTTCACTGGAAATTTTAGGGGGCTACAAGATGGAAAAAAAAAATTGAAAACTACTGAGAAAGCCAATTACACTTGCCAAACAAACGTTTCTGCAGTTGAAGTAGCCATGGATTGCTGTGATACTTTTTCCCTTCTCTACTGTAAGGTCAGTAATTTTTTTCTTCCAAACTGTTCATCGTCATATAATGGGGAATCTTCCCCTCCCTCCCCTTTGATCTTTACCTGGTGAGAGTACAAAAGTGCAAGGTTTTGGTAACCTGAATGCAACAGCGTCATCCCTTTTTATGTAATCTGGATGCTGAAGGGCTTGCTTGGGTGCTCAGCTCAGTGTCGCAAACTCACGCTGACACTTCCCCTTGAGAATAACCTGCCATGAGTTCAACAATGGAACCAGCATACTTTCTAGTCCTAACGATGTAGATGTGTTTATAGTAAAAGGGAAAGAAAGTAGTAGGCAATTTTTGCAGGGGTAAGACGTGTCTCTAGGAAGTTGGCAGAGTGCTTTAGGTGGGCCTTTTCTACAACTGCAGGAGTGGTCACACAGCTACAGACGCTGCACATAAAGGTTCTGCGACAGGATGTTTCTGTTATAGTTACTGTGGTCTGAGTTGTATTTATTTCAAAGACATAATCTGACGTAGTTCACAGCTCTGGAATGCAAAACTGATACTTGAGAAGTGGTGGACAATTACTCAACAACTAACTGCACATAAAAGATTTCACAGAAAATAGTTTGTAGCATTCTAAAATTAAAACTAATATGAAAATAAATCTAAGGCTAACACGTCCCGAGTTTGTTCACTTTTAGGTAAAGCAGTAGTATATTTAAAACAATATATAGTTATGGATATCTAGAAGAATCTTTCTAGACAGATAGCTAGGCTGATCCTAATAGAAGCAGGCATCCTCCTGTTTTCGTTCCTTTAATCTGAGGTACTGTATTACAAGATATGCGCTACTAATGTTGGCCACACTTGCAATGAATGAGCAAGGTGCCAAATCACAGAATCTAAACAACTGTTGGTAACCTCCGCAGCTGTTGGTTAGGGCTGCCGTGTGCCCAGCTAAAGGTACCAGCACACTCGGGACCCTGGGGCTTGAAGCAGCCGAGAGAGGCTCTAAGCAGTTCTTCTCTCGCTGCTCAGCCTCCTGAGTGGCAGTGCCTGTCTTGGGCAGTTTGAAATGTGAAGTGTTGCTGCCCGTGCCAGGGTGCAGGTCAGCACCCGGAAATTGGTGCCAAAAGACAGGATCCCTGAGATGGCAATGGGGTGGTGGGAGGGTACACCTTCTGCAGCTGAGAAAGATAAGGGCCATAGCAGGTTGGACTTTATCCCAGATATGCTTTCAGTGCTGGAAAGAAAGTTGTGGAGTTCCCAAAAGATAACAGCTGTGGCTATGTCAAATCCCAGCACTATGTGCCAAAGAAACAGTGTGCTGCACAGGATGTCCTGTCTTACCACAATCCAGATCACTGTCTTAACAGCATGATGGAGCTAGAATGGGGATGGCAGCCGAGTGGTGGATGTACCTGTAAGCACGCTCGCTCTTCCCAGTGGTCTGCAAGCATGAACCTTTAGGTAGACCATGATGTGGGAAAATGGCTGTTGCATCAGTGATGTGTGTAATTAAGGCACATTGCTGTAGGTGTGCAGCAGCTGTGGTGTAGATAGGCTTTATGCTTTTAGACTTGATGCTGTTAGTTTGCCTCTGTATTGGACGTAGTGGAAGTGAATTCCTATCTGGTTCTACCTTTTTTTCCTGGAGTATGTGTGTATATAGCTGTAGTAGTTAAAGTAAGGTACATGCTAAGACAGGGCACCAAGGAGTGCTGTGTCCTAGTAACCAACTAGGAGATGAGTATTTCTGTACTACTTCATTTCAGACCCTAAGCTTTTCCAAATATTCTTTTGAGCTGCCATAGTCTGTTTCTGATCTGCACTCACAAATTATCCTTGAATTTAAAAAGTGAACAAGCAAAAGCCAGCCTTTGAGCTATTAAAACAGATTTTCCCCCCTGCGGTCTAACTAAATGATCCCTTTGCTCAACGCAGATGTCCATGACAATGGGTGTGAAGCTGAGCTGGGGCCCCTCCTTGCTATGTCTGCTCAGAAGGAGAAACGCCTGTTAATTTGAAAATGAAGGTTATAAAAAGCCAGGCGAGTGTTTGTAGCAGGCTAATTTACCGCCGCTCCTCCCCAGCCGAGGGGCGGTTGGAGCCCTTGGAGAGCTGCGGCCTTCCCCGGCCGAGTGGCGGTTGGAGCCCTCAGAGAGCTGCTGCCTCCCTGCTGAGGGGCGGTTGGAGGCCTGAGGGTGGTTCCCCCCAGGCAGGGCCCGTGTGGACTCCATCCCTTCACAGAGCGAGTCGTGGGGCAGCGGCCATGGGGGCACTACTAGGGCTGCTGGTGCTGCTGGGCCTGGCGAGTTATCCCGCCACCCTGGAGGACCTGTCTGGGGACCTGCGTGTCACCGCCAGCTGGGTGACGGTGCCGCGGCAGTTGAGCCCCCGGGCCAGCACCACCTCCCCGACCATCTCCTACTGGCTGGAGGTGGAGGGGCGGCCACGGGTGCTGCTCCTGCGGCCCCGGCAGGGCCTGGTCTCCCGCCCCTTCACCTTGGTCACCTACGGCAAGGGTGGAGCCCGCTGGGAGGAGCACCCTGTCGTGCAGGACAACTGCTTCTACCAGGGTGAGGTGCAGGGGAGCCCTGGTTCCCTGGTGGCCCTCAGCACCTGTGGCAGGGGCCTCCATGGCGTGGTTTGGGTGGAGGATGGCACCTATGAGATTGAGCCCATCCCCAACGATCCAGCCTTCCGGCACATCCTCTACCGCATGGAGGAGGCCAGCAACCCTGTGGGCTCCACCTGTGGGCTGACCTCGGAGGAGCTGCAGCACCAAAAGGCTTTGCTGCCCTGGTTCAAGGCCCCCCAGGCGGCGGAGGAGGAGGAGGAGATGGTAGAGGGCTGGTGGACACACATCAGGTATGTGAAGATAGCAGTGGTCGTGGACAATGTGCGGTTTGTGAAGACAGGCAGTAACGAATCCGAAGTCTTGAGGCAAGTCATAGAAATCATCAACATTGCAGACTCCCTGTACGAACAACTTTCCCTGCGGCTGTTTCTTGTGGGGTTGGAAATCTGGACCAAAGGCAACCATATAAACATTAGTAATTCTATCAACAAGGCACTTGACGATTTCAACAAGTGGCGGAAGTCAAACCTGTTTCCACGGATGCGCCATGATGCCGCACACTTATTTGCATTTCAGAGCTTTGGAAAAAGCCTGGGATTGGCGTTTCTAGGGTCCATCTGTGATAGCCACTGGTCATCAGCAGTCACTTCTTTCACTAATAGGAAGTTGTCCTCCTTTGTTAATACGTTTGTCCATGAGTTGGGCCATAATCTGGGGATGCACCATGATAAGCCAGGCTGTAAATGCAGACGAAAGAAATGCATTATGCATGAAAGCAGTGTTGACACCGATGCGTTCAGTGACTGCAGTTACCAATACTACTTTGATATGCTGGGGCAAGGGGCGAACTGCCTTCGCCAACCACCAAAACCTGGCACTTTCTACACCATGAGGCGTGAATACTGTGGGAATAAGATAGTAGAAGGTGGAGAGCAATGTGACTGTGGTTCAGCATCAAGCTGCAGAAAGGATCCTTGTTGTCACCCGAACTGTACGTTAACTGCAGCTTCCGTCTGTGCTTCTGGAAAATGCTGCAAGAGATGTCGGGTCCTTCCAGCAGGAACGCTCTGCAGAGCAAGTACTGGCAACTGTGACCTGCCAGAGTATTGCAGTGGGACTTCCCCTTTGTGCCCACCAGATGTCTACATGCAAGATGGAACCCCTTGCAAAGATGGTGCTTATTGCTATCGAGGAAAATGTTCTTCTCGCAGTAAACAGTGCCAGTATCTCTTTGGCAAAAAAGCGAAGGCTGCTCATTTAGATTGCTTCAAAGCAGTGAATACGCGAGGTGACCGGTTTGGGAATTGTGGTATTCGTAATAATATTCATTTTACAAAATGCAGTATTGAGAATGTCTTATGTGGTAGGATCCAGTGTGAAAACATAAACAAATTGCCTCTCTTGCAGAACCATGAAACTCTAGTCCAAACCCCTGTTGGAGATAAAATGTGTTGGGGTCTCGACTATCACGTCGGGATGCCAATAGCTGACAAGGGGGCTGTGGAAGATGGCACACCATGCGGTAGTGACAAGCTTTGTATCAACAGGACATGTACCAGCATATCACTGCTGAACTATGACTGTAACCTGACAACGTGTCATAACAGAGGACTGTGTAACAATCGTAAGAATTGTCACTGCAGGTATGGCTGGGCTCCTCCGTATTGTGAATGGAAAGGATTTGGGGGGAGCATTGACAGTGGACCCCCTCCGCCCAGGGAGTTTTGGAGAGCAAAAGCAGGAGTAAGAGCAGTTAGTATTTTTTGTATTTTTTTTCTCTGTATTGTTGGAGTAACCCTTATCATACGTCATAAACAGAAAATAGTGGGATGGCTTAGGAAGAGAAAGCCCCGAATTTCAAATACCAGGAACTCCAGCAGTTCCTAAAGAAGAACATCTGCTGGTGAGTCAAAATCCACCACAAAGCACTTGCGGAAGACCAACAAGTAATAGCTTTGGATGCTCCTGGGGAAATCTCCTTTGAGCAGAGCCAGCTGATGAGTTATCAGAATAATTCAACACAGTCTGAATAGTTCTAATCTCATGTGATACCATTAAATGCAGAGTAAATGTTAGCAGTGTTTATTTTAAGTTAATAAATGCAGGCAGAAAGGCATGCTGTTCTTTTTTTTTCCTTTGCATCTTGAGCTCTTAGTTAGGCAAACTGTAGGTATAGCTTTTAAGCTTCATAGCAATAGTTCACAAATGTAAATTTAAAACAGGTAAATAAATTCTTTGCTTCAATTTACTCCTTCATCTGATGCTTTCTCCAGTTCAGGGGTAGAGGTGTTTGTGAACGTCTTGCTTCTGTCATTCATTAAAAATAATATATAGAAAAAAATTGCTCTTGCAGTCTTCATTTAATTCACATCTGTGACAGGCAGGCAGGCAAGAAACGGGTATTGCAGTGAGATGCAGGTGTCTGTGGCGTAACCTCTTCTGACTGTTTCCAAGGAGGAGTCCTGTGGGACAGGGGTGGATCATAGGGAATGGGGTCTTCATTTTGTAAGACAGTAGAGAAGTATTTTCCAGATCATGCCAGTAAGCATTACATTTCTGAACCGTCAAATACACATCAAGAATGCAGTGACACCAAACCTGATGTTTACACAAGAACAAATTGTCTTTCTTTTCTGAAAACTTTCCAGTGCCTCAGATGCTGAGTTCTTCTGAGAAGTGTTGTGTGTTTTATTGTCGCTAAGAGGAGCTGTGTGTGAGGTTACACAAGTTAACCGCATCTCTGTAATATTTGGAATTATTCTGCCAGTCTCCCTCCCACAGAATTCCTGCGATATTTGATTCGGTATAAAGAGGAGTCTGTAGTCCAGATTTATAGTGAAAACTTTATTTTAAAGGACTGATGTTTCTGGATGAAGGGCTCTAATGTTCTGGTCTGCTACCAAAAGAATTATTTGTGTTTGGAAAGCCAAGACCATATTTTTAGCAAACATTCTGTGAAGGCAAGGTAAGTACCTCAATATTTGAAACATTTGAGAAGAAAGATGATGATGGTGATTCTACAAATGATGATGGTAAACTCTTGTAGCCTCCCAAGTATGACATTTATGGTTTCAGAACACACAATTTCCTGTACCCTTTTTTAAAAAACATGATTGTGTTCTGCATCCAAAAAGGGCTGCTTACATTATGATTGGATGTGAAATACGAAGGATGTGATTCGCAGTTCTTCATGGCTTTTTGTCTAAGGCAAATGGGTCCTTAAATTGTTACCTGTATTTCTCTGGGCAAATGAGGTATCAGGTTGGTTGTTTAGCAGGCTACGCTTGTTACCTTGATGCAACATGAATGGTTTTGATTAGATGAAGAAAAATTAATCCTGCATTTATGTCAAAAGACAAGATAACTGCCCCCCTTGAATAACACCCCAAATTTATTCCTTACAACCAGAGACCTATTTTGGAGGGGGGAGGGAGGGATGGGGATGTGGGTGATACTTTTTTCCTCAGAGAAATAATAGTCTTAATACAGGTGTGAGAAGCAAGGGATATGTGACAAACAAGGGAGATGCGGATTAGGTGAAAGATGGGAGAGAAAAAATAACACAAGCGCTACACCCAGCACCTTCCAGCTTGCTGTGCCCAGCTTGTAAGTACTGGCAGACTTTTTTTTTATTTTGCTTTTTAAATACATAAACATCAGTGGCAGGAGTCTCGGGGTGCCACCTTGATGGCCTGCTGTTGTTGACCGATAGTATACCATAAGTTGCTGAGTATAGATCTACGCAGAGTCCAGAGAGACACTTAACAGTCATAGTGTTCTTATTTACAGACACGCATACAGAAGAGATGGAAAGCACAATTTAGGCTAGAAAGCTTACTTGCACATGCAGTTTTGGAAGAGACAAAGTAATAAACTGCTGTAGTTTCCATTTTTCTCTGTGCTTAAAGATTGATCTAAAATACCATGAGTGTTAATTGGGAGGAGGCTTTCAGCAAGCTTTGGTTAGGAATATTTCTGTATGCTTTTCTTCTATTTCTATTTAGGCTGTATGAGCAAGACAAACATGCGTCTCAACAAACCTAGTCTACATTTTCTAAAATGTCTGACTCCCCTTGACAATATTGTTATTTCTGATTTCACCATAGCAACAAATAACTTGATGTTTCTGGTGGTTTGTGAGAAATGTCCCACTACTCCTGTTGTGGTATGAAGGCGCAAGTCTTCAGTCATAATCTTTCCCTCCCCCCCCCCTTTTTTTTTCCTCGTAGTTTTAATTGCCTCTTTTAACATTTTAAATGGATGCGAGAACTTGGCAAATGTGTAAGTTGGTTGAACATGGAGGAGACAGCCTGCAAATGCTGCTGTACGACCTCCCAAGAGATGTTGCTCAGTCTAGCATGGGAAATGGTGCTGGAGGGAAGTGTCTGACTGTGAAGACCCATGGAATGGTTTCTGCCAGAGCAGCAAGGTATGAAATCTTAGGTAGCTGTTAACATGTGGTGGGTGAAGCCTGGAGCTGCCTAGGAGTAAGTAAAAATGATTTACCTGTGTTTCTGGTTTAAAATATCTTCGTGGTCAAACAAGACTTTTAAAAAAGAAACCTCTTAATATTGCAGTTAGATCAAGATAAAATTGTTTTTGTCCTGTGCCAAAACTGTCATCTCTAAAGTACATTAAAACTGCCGCTAAGGAACAGAGTGTATCTTCAAGAAGTGTGCAGCCAAGTATGGTATTAGTAAAAAAAACACTGGAATTTGGAGGAAAAAATAGTTGATGGCCATTGTACAAGTTTTGCTCTCTGGTGTTCTTAATCACTGGCAAAATTAAATATAGATATCCAGTACATCGTAACTGTGAAAACTGGACTGAAACGGGTGTGAATGCTGGGCTTAATGGTTTAAGAAGTCCTCTTGTGATAGACAATTCATGGTTTTGCTTGTCACTGCAGGTGTAATTGGACCTTGAATGCCTGCCTCCCGCCTGTGAGGCAGGTGTTCTAACACTCAGTTGAGCATGAGGCATTAATGTTGTAGCATTAAGGCACGTGGCACGCTCTTCCTCTAATCCAGAGATATAGCACCCAGACTGCCTCTTCCTGTTAAATTCGGGAATCTAAAAGCGCAGATAATCCTGGAATGAATGCAGTCAAAAATACTTGTTATGTGTACTGCGATACCGAACAAACAAATCGGTAGTGTAACACTAAGGACCAGAGCACCTGATCCTCATCTTCATCAGAGAAGTTCCTGCAGGCTATTGACATGGGTGTCCCAGCAGTGCCAAGCAGTTAGGTGATTAGATTGTACCAGGCCCTGCTCTCTGTTGTCATTGTCTGTATTGCAACACTGTAGCATAAGGACAAAGTTTAATGAGGAAATAAATAGGGATACATTTTCCTTTGCTATCTTTTTCCCGATAATCTATTGGTTCAAGAACTCCCTGAGGTACAGGAGTCCTGGGTTCAAGTGGATCCTCTGTTAGACAGAAAGTGGAACTATTTTGCCTTCTATTGCTAGGTAATTATCTGTAGAGTTCTGTAGGGCTTTGAGGACATTTCCCAAACCCTCAAACCGAACTCCTTGTGCAGGACATAGTTAAGTATTTATTGTTTCCCGATGGTGGTGGTCAGGGTGGCAATTCCATGTGCTATTTGAATCTAAGGCTACCACTGTGTTGCGTTGCAGCATAACTAGGAGTTGGCATGGATGCTCTCAGCTACCCGCCTGCCTTGGGCTTCTGCCCATCCCATTCACTTCGCTGCGTGGCCAGTGAAAAGGGCTGGCAGCGGGTCACACATCTCCATGTTTCTCTGCTGTGCCCACCCTAGAAAACGATAGCCTGCTCCTTAACCCTCCTGAGAAACCCACCTCCAGGTTGGGGGGAGCAAAGCGGGGCCGGGAAAGGATGCTGCGGAGGGGCAGGAGAGGTGCCTGTGGGCAGGAGGACGCTGTAGTGCACCCCCGGCAGGCCCAGCGGGTGGAAGCCCATCGCAGGGGGAGTTCGGGGACCGGAGGGCGCAGGCAGCCCCGTCCCGCGGGGTACCGCTCTCCGGACGGCTACCGGCACGACCGGCTGTGAGCGCCGGGCCCGGCGGGCAAAGGCCGGTGCTGGGCCCCGGCGCTCCTCCCCGAGCGTGGCCTCGCCCGCCGCCCCCGGGGCCCGTTGGCAGCGGCGCCCCGTCCCCGGCCGGCCGCGGACTACAACTCCCAGCGCTCCGCGGCGCGCCCCTCCGGCGGCGGCCGAGGAAACGAAAGCGGCTGCCCTGGGAGCCGACTTCACCTTCAGGCCGCAGCATGAACGGCAGCGTGGCGGGCGGCGGCGGCTTCTCCGAGGAGGTCATCAGCCTCACCCGCAGACCCTCAGGTAAGGCGGGGGCCGCCGCCCCTCGCCGGGCCCTCAGCGCGTCCCGGGCCGGGACAGCCGCCCCGAGGCCTGCGCGGCCGCCGGCGGGGCGGGGAGGGGAGGCCGGAGCGGTGGCGGGAGCTGGCCGGGGGAGGAGAGGGGGGGCCTTAGCAGGCACTGGGGCGGCGGCGGCGGGAGGGGGTCCCGGCGGTGAGGACGGTGCCCGCTCCCTGGTGTGGCCGCAGCGGCCTCTCCTGCCGCGGCGGGCCGGTGGGGAGGGCCCGTGGCGGGTAGAGCGCTGCGGGGACAAGCCCGTGACCAGGGTGGGGGAGAGGTGTCCGGGTCAGGCTGTGTCTGCGGCCGGGGGCCGGTGTCTCGGGTGGAGCGACTCGCCTCTGGTTTTCCCCGGGAGCTGCCGTCTCCGCTGCAGCTCCTGTTGCTTTCGAGTGAGGGGGCTTCCTGTCAGTGGTGCGGGGTAGCGTTAGAGGGGGCTGCGGGGCGGGAAGGGAGAGGGAGCGGGGCAGTCGGTGGGGCATTTTTTTGGCTTTGATTTCCCTGTCACGGCAGCAGCCTGTGCGGTCGTGGAAGCCTGGGGATGCCCGGCCGCCCTCGTATTTTTACAGGATTTACGATGCCATTCCAAGCGCGCTTTCAGAAGCGTGGCAAGGTAGCACCAAACGTGCGGCTCTGGAGCAAAATCCTGGCTCCGAAGAACCACAGGCTCCAGGGAGGTTTTGGAACCAGAGCTGTACTTTGGTGCGCGAGGCCTTCTCTTTAATTAAAACGAGCGTGAAACAAAATGTGGCAGCCCTTCGGTCCGCACAACTGCTGGGTGCGGCTGCGGGCCGGCCTTGGCTCCACGGGCCCCCCAGGGACCCGCAGCACCCACGTCATTGGTGTGTGTGCCATTTTCCTTTCTCCAGGGTGAAGGTGGTTTCCCTGTGGGGCTGGGGTCAGTCCTGTCCCCCCCATGCCAGCGATCACACCCCAAAGGATGAGCCCAGCGGGCAGCCCTTTGCCTCCCCTGCTCGCCGGAGTGGCCACTGGTCTGAAAGCTGCATTAGCCCTGCGTGCACAGCCACAAGCTCAAGCTAATGAAGCCACGCTTGTCAGGGAAAGCTGTTTGCTAAATGAAGCTGACTCTGGTGGGAAAGCTGTTTCCATAGATTTGGAAACCTAAAATCTTGAGGGAGGTGGAAGGGGATGTCGAAGGGCAGTTGAGAGGTCTTGAATGTGGCCACGGCAATTCAGATCTGATTACCACAAGCAGCATTTGTCCCACCATTGGAATGGGCTGTGTGTTTTTAGAGTTAGGTTTCTAACTATGCGGCTCGATTTGGAGGTCCTACAGCCCCCTATGACCTTGATGCATTTACCATGTCAGTTATTATTAATTTCTGTGGAAGGAACAAAGCACTGTTATCTGTAAAGCATAGTATAATCCCGTAATCTCTCTAATCGGAGTTTTGACTGCAACTTTTTAGAATAGGCCTGATGCTGAACATCTCTGGCAAAAGTTTGCTGAGGAGGTGAATGTGTTTACAGTGGAAAAACGGTGTTCATGTCGCTTTTTCAAATTTCCTGATGATGCACTAGGCTGAAATGAGGCAGAAAAATCTGGTTTTATGGAAAAAGAAATAACTTAATTGGTTCAATTTGCAGTATTATTCAATCTCTCTTTTCCTAATCCTGCCAATCGTGATGTTTTTTAATGTCTTTTTGAGAGACTTTTGTGTTTCAGGGGGGTAAATGAGGCATAGGGAGGTCTGCAGCCTCAGGGGGGGTCAGAAGTTTAGCCCAGAGCCTGCTTTTAAAGCTCTGCCATTTTACTTCTGGCCCCTTGTAGACAAGGGGTTTAGTGCCATGTGCTCTCTCTTCTTCCCCTTGCTCCTTTTCTCCCAGTTGTGCTGTGTCTCTTTCTGTGGCCTCATGAGCTGGAAGGGAAGAATAGCAGAGAGCCTAAGGAATGATAGGGAAGATATTTTTAGCCAGAGTGGAAGTTTAAGTGCTGGAAAGGAATGACACAGTGAAAAAGCCCTGTGAATACTTAACCTGGTCTAGCATGAACTGCTACCTCTTTTTGTCATGAAGATCTGCTCCTATCTCGTGTTGCCTCTGCTGTTGAAAGCTGTGACTTTTGATTATTTTTGCAATTGTGGGTGAAAACTTGAAAAATGTGTACTTTTTTCATATATACATATATATTTGGGGATATTTATATATGTGAGAGAGAATTAATGTACTCTGAAACTCTGATTCCTTCTTCATGGCTTTTTAATAAATATTCGTTAAACCTTATGCTTTCTGTAGCATTGATTTCCCCCTGTTCCCAGGTTATTGGCTTCATGGCAAACGATTTTTAGGTGTGTGGATTTTACTTTTTTTTTTTTAAATACCCATTGAAGGGTGTGTTATTGTGCACAACTGTCTCTTCTTGGAATAGGTACTAGTCTAGTTGAAATGTCAGTGTTTCTTTGGTCTGCTGCAGCTTCCATTTTCTTCCTCGTTTGTCTGAAGCTGCCGGGAAGAGGAGGACTTAAAAACAAAAAAGAAAAAAGGTGCAGCAAGATTGCTGTTAATATTTCTTTACTTTCGAGCTGTAAATGCACACCTAAAATAGCATGACTCATCTTGTATGTCCTTTGATCTCCTATGACTGATTTAAATTGCTGCTTCCTGGCAGGCATAAGGTGGTTTTACTTTCATTTGCAACTCTCCCTCTCAAAGTTTCTAGTCCCAACTTTGAGAGAAAGTAAGAAAGAAAGAGAGGATAAATAAATCAGCCTGGCTGAACTCGGGGAGAATTTGCCTTCAGCTGTTCTTGACAATAGCTTTTGGATGACTGTTTATGTCAGAAAAATAAGTGTGGTGGGGTTTTTTTTCTCCATTTACTTTGTATATTTGTGGGTTTTTTTCCTTTTCCTTGACTTTCTTTTTTCATTGCAAGCTTCTTGTTAGGGAATCTTTCCCATCCCTTGTTACATACTATCATTTGCAGAGAAACTTAGCTGCCTGTGCAGTGGGGAATTGGCTCTTATAACCTGTGGTTTTCCAGATTTTGAATTCAATTTGTTCTTGCGGATTTCAGTGAAACAAGAAGTCTTAATCTTTAATTGCGCTTTAATCCAGCAGCTGGTTCCAGCTAGAGATCTGTAATTGAGGCTTACTTTAAAGAACAATACAAAACATAACAAAAATGTGAAGTGGATATCAGTTCTGTTTAATGTATGTTTAATATATGTATTCCTTTTTGTTTTACTTTAAATCCCAGAACTTTGTCTTTATTTCCTGTGGTGTTTTGAATTCCTGAAGCAGAAAAAAGTGATTACATACAATTTAAAGTAGCTGCATCTAAGCTAATCTTACTAGACGCCAGTTCCAGCTCCTTAGATGTGGAAGGGGAATGTTCTGAGCTCTAGGTGCCCTCGAGCTGGTAGCACAGCTCCTCTTGCCTGTTTCCTCATCTGTAGACAGTGTGTAAAGCTCCTCGCCTTTCTTTCTTTCTCATGAAACGCTTACCAAGCATGATTTCTTGTTGCTCAAAGGTAATGATTTAGTATAGCCTCCTGTGAAATGCAGAATGCTTTCCTTTTTCTTTCATCCTGTGCTAAAGTTGTGTATTCCTGCTGAAGGCTGAATTGGCATCTCAGAAACGATGGCATGTCCCTCAGTGTTCCCCAACACCCACCTGAAAATGGCTTGTGGATGCTTTATGGAATGAAGCATCTGGGTCCTCAGGCATTCAAGGTCTCTCCTCTGCTTTCAAGACCAGTTTAATGAGAATAACTTCTCTAGACAGTGATGGTTAGAAAGAATGATGCAGATTTGTGTGCTGTGATTTTTAGTATGGTGGAGAAAACAGGGCAATGTGGGAGGGTACAATCCCCAACAATAGCAAGAACATCTGAAGCTTTGAGCTTTTTCTCATCAGCTTTCTCTCTGGCTTACCTTAGGGCTGGGCTTCAACATTGTTGGTGGGACAGATCAGCAGTACATTTCCAATGACAGCAGCATCTATGTCAGCCGGATCAAAAAGGATGGGGCAGCTTACCTTGATGGCCGATTACAAGAAGGAGATAAAATTTTATCGGTAAGCCCTTTCTTCTGTCGCCCCGTGTGTTCTTGAAATGCTATGATCGGTGATGTGTTGTGAAATGCAAGTTTGCCATGGCGGTGCACAGAGAGGAAGGATATGAATTAGGTGACACTGAGCAAACTCCATGGAGGAGCTATCTTGCGGGTGCGGGGAGAGCTTTGAGCAGTGGGGAGATGAGTGCCTCTACATATGGGCCCATCTCTTCTGCCTTCTTGATTTGTCTCATAAGCAGTCCTTGATGCTGCGTTTGTATTTTCTTTGTGACTTGCGTCTCTAAGGTTTTAGAATCCATCAGACCTTCTCTTGCTCACAATGGATCATCATTTACACATGTGTAAATAAAAGTCTTCCACCTTTAAATTTCCATTTTTTGGCTGGTAGTCCATGATTACTGATCCTTTTGCTTAGGGGGGTTTTTAGGCTTTAAAACTTCCAGGCCATAAAACTCTTCGTTTCAGCTCATCAGGAATAATACAGGTGGCTTTTCCTTTTAGAAAAATGTTTTCAAGTGACTGAGGTTCAGTCCTGCCGGTTCTTCAGACAGTTGGCAATCATACAAGACAATACGCTTTACAAAGTGATGAGTGAAGTATCCTGTCCTAGTGTGAAACATGATCTTTTAATACTCCTTAATTTTATTTTATACTTGCTTATTATGTTCCACATGTAATCTTTTTAGCCTCTATAGAGTGCTTTGCACTAGTTGGAGCCTATTATTGATCCAGAAAATGATAATAAGTTAAATGAGAATATTACCCTATTTCTCTTGACAGTTTAATATTTATGTACTTGTGTTTGGGGAGTCTAAATACCAAGAGAAAGGAGGCACTAGATGTGATCTCAGGGGATACAATTAGGGGTAACAGGGATAAAAAACTAAAATTATGTTGAATATCATCTGTTTGTGAATGAAATCAAGTAGGTTATAAAACCTTCTGCGATGAGATAGGATTTTTCTTAATTTAAAATAATAACACATTGAAATGGATACCAATATGCATGCAAGTCTTTTTTTGTGTTGTTACATCAATAGGCTTTTAAATGTATGTTTACAATACTCATTCAAACAGGAGGGTTTCAAAGGTAAACCAGTAGAGGGAACAATGTGGGAAAGAGACTCGTAATTTTGCTGTAGTTGCTCTTTTATTTTCATTAGCTGTCAGAATTACACCTTTGATTTGTTTCCAGTGAAGCAACAGCATAAGAAGCTGCTATTGACACAACTGTCTTCTTATATTCTGATTTTGCTTCTAGGTAGTTTTTTTTCAGTACCTGTGTTTTGGCTTGGAGTTTCTCATGTTACCTCTTAACATATAAAAATACATCTATAATACGAGTGGATGTATATGGATCTTGCTGATTATATTATCATGCCCCAAATGCAGAGTTTTGTGAAAGAGGAAGATTTTTGTCTCCTTTATCTCCTGTCCTTCCTATGTTAGCCTACATCATTAAAGATTTGCCTTTTGCCCTTCAGCAACTGGTTCTCCTTTTCCTTTTTTGCTAGGTCAATGGCACAGACTTGAAGGATTTGCGGCACAAGGATGCTGTGGAACTCTTCAGGAATGCAGGCTATGACGTGTCTCTGAAAATTCAGCGCAGGGTATGTTTTACCTGTTTCTTAGGGCTATTTCTTGCTCATGTTAGACTGGTTTCTATGGTGGATAGCTCTGTGTTTCATGAGGCAGAAAAATACCGTGTCTGGGTGCTCAGTGTGAATTATGCCTATAAAGATTTTGTTTGAACTGTGGCCTTCTCTAGTTGACCACAGCTGTAATCATCCATGCATTACTGGTGTGTAACAGTATCAGCGCAGAGGTGAGTTTGGAGAAGTCTTTGTTTTGGTGGACTACGGTTTCTCACGGATCTCCTTTCTCAGAGGTTTGTCTGTGAAGACAGAATCTCAAGTTCCCTAGTTTTGTTTCAGAGGCCAAAATCTTACTGGAGACAAAACTCCCCTGTTGTTTCAGAGTTCATCACTCCTGTTAGTGTTGAGGTGTGTGTCCAGCTCACCACAAAGGAACAAATGTGGGCTTCTATGGTTTAAATACACTGTCACCATTTTGGATATAGAAAGAGCTGAATCCTTAATCCACTGTTCTAATTTGGACATCTCTGGCTAGCAGTGAAGTTGACAAAGAAAATACTGATCAGCATGCTGATGGGGAGAGGTGGGTTGAGGCCCTTTTTCTACTCCTTTAGTAAAGGAGTAAATCTTCTGGACCAGTGTACAGGGCAGATAAGAAAAACGGAGAGAATTAGTGGTGCCCTTTTCCTGGTAAAGACACTAGGAAATGGTATGGTGGGAAGTGCACCAAGGGATGACTGGGTGTGTGTGTGTCATTGGTTCTGCTGTATGAGACATACCCCGCTCCAGCTGGTAGAGCCCTCGCTTACAACGCGGCAGAGAAACACGAGGATGACCAGTAGTGACTGGGTACCCTGCAGTAAAGCTCAGTCTGTTCAAAGCCATTCTAACCCTCCCATGCACAGAGTCTACAGGCACCTGGGGAGACCATCTTGCACATCCTTTACAGAACCACCTGGTCATGACATGGAACTGGGGGCTCTCCTGTGGTAGGCTCTGACACAAATGCTTTTTTTTTCCCTTGTAGTTGCAGCCACAGAATGGCCCTGTGGGTCATCGAGACGGTGGAGAATCAGGTGGGCTTCCTCTAGCAGCCTTTCTTGTGCCAGGCCTGGCGCTCGCTGCGGCAGCGGTCTGGATCTTGCTGAGGTATCGACAGCGGATGTGAAGAGTTCACGTTTTGGATATCACTGCGTATTTTACACAGCTATGATGTAATTTAAAGATAGAGAATCAACGATCTTATCACAGACTGATGTCAAAAAGGATCATTGCCTATCATAAAGCTGCTGATGATGTTCTTTATGTATTGATTTTGTTGCAGGGTGGATGGAAGCGGAGAGGAGGAGGGGGAGATGACTGTTCATGTATAGGGTGGGGTAGCTGGTTTTTTTGACTAATCTGTGGAGGTTTTGCCACCCTCCTCTATTTTGCACCATGAACTTTGAAACACACTCATCTATTCCATGTTTTAAGATGTGACTTTTTGTTAAAGGGAGTGGGGGTTGGAGTGGTTTTAAATCAAAAACATTTACTAGAGGCTTTACCTTGTTTCCACTGAATTTGTCTTGAAACTAATGATCCCTGTCTGAACCATGAATAAAGAGAAGCAATGCGGAGGGTATATTATTTTTTCCATTGAATTTTTGTTGGTTGTTGCTAAATAAATGCCTTAAGAAAAATGTATAAAATCTAATCTGTGGTTTCACAGGTAAAATCATCAGTGTAGCTGCTGATTTAATGGTAATATGCAGTATTGGTGAGGTATTCTACCACTTCTGGAGAGACACAAGATAGCCTGCTGCTAGAAAAAGACTTTGTCAGAATTCTTGGGTCAGAGTTGTAAGGGAAAGCTTTCCACAAAATGCTAGTGTACCAGAGAGAGACAGACAGACAATTGAATCACAAGGATAAGCAGTGGCAAGAGATTTGGGCATGCTGAAGTTGCAGAAGAGTCCTTAAATTAGTAATGAAGCAATAGTCCCTCCATCTGTCAAGTGGGTTGAAGTCTGCATCTCTCAGGTTAAAGGTCTGTTTTGGGGGTTATTTTTTGCATGGGGAGTAGATAGATAAAGTTTTCTGTAGCAGAAAGTTTTCTCTTTTCCGTGCAGTCAGAAAATCTTATGAGGCCTGAAAGGGAGAAGTGGAGAGCAGGCTGGGATTGTCCTGGCTGTTGCTGGTTTGTGCTGTTCAGGAAATAGGCTGGCAAGTGTAAGCCAGGGTAAGCCTTAGCCAGTAAAACCAAAGGAAGAGACCCTTGTTCTGGAAAGAGTGTTGCTAAATTTACCAGCAGGGTTTCATCACTGTGATTTGAATGGTTTTAAATGCCCCAGCTGATATGAGCTCTGGGGGTAGTACCTGTTTCTCTTGTCTCCAAGAAATCAATGTGTGTTGTTGTTTTTTGTAAAAGAAAAGCAAAATGCATGGTCTGGTTTGTATGATGCCAAAAAAAAAAAAAATCACACATGCAATATATGTTTTCAAACAAAGAAAAACTGTTGTCTTGGTGCTTTGCTTATCTATATTCTTTATTATTCTAGCAGGACATTGCCGATATATTTGAAATTATTGTGTTTGCTTAGGGCTATATTCCTGCCATCTGCTGGAGATAGAAATGGTCTGTTTGTATACATGACATTCCTAAATCACCACGGAGTTTCAGAGCACTTAGACCACATGAAATCTTGCTTTGGCTTATAAACTGCTCTAGGCGAAGGGAAAGAGGAAACAGGAGGAATATTGCTGAATGTTCTTGGGAGACTTTGGGAAAAGTCTTGAGGTTCGGTGAACGTATACTAGTGTTGGATGGCATGGGCCCATGCGTGCGGTGACTTGCCTTGGCCTGCAAACCAGTTATGCTTGATAGCAGAAGGGCTGCTGTTGGGACAGCTCTTTGAGATGCAGCAGGAACCAGCTTGCTTGTCTGTGACCTGCTCTGAATACTTGGCTGTGGTGTCCACCTGGAGCACGCACGTGTATTAAGAGGGATGATTAGGAGTTAGTGCCGTATCACAGCCATCAGACTAAAGATACAGGCAGTAAGAAAAAGGTTAGCCCTTCCCTGAGTCAAGTTTCTGTGAGGGGCATTAGTGGGGGGATGAGGATTTGCAGGAGTGGTTAGTTTTACTCACTTTCCACTGAAGTAAGCAGAGAATGCAAAGGCTTTGATTTTTTTTGTTTGTTTTAGGTTTTTTTTTTTTTTTTTTTCACCTTTCAGCTTTGGGATTTTGATACTGTTGAGACATGATTGCCATCTGTGTTGCAGACAGTTCATTACCGGGGGAGAGGGTTATATCCAAAGCCCAGATAATTGTTGTGGCTTACTGGGCAAGAGAAGGCCCTTGTGGTGCATAGTGTTCCTTTGGATTTCTTTTTACAACTACTGAATTATTTTAATACCACAGCATTAACTCAGTGGCTTTTCCAGAAGTCTCAATAGTGGTTTTTACTCAGAATTTAAACCATTTAGTCTTGCGCTCAGGAACACCTTTCTGTGTCTCCTGTGCCCGAGGAGTCCCAAACCATCCCTTTTCCAATCGCTAGCCACCTGTTGTCCCATTTATTGACAAGATCCTTATGGAAAAATATGCCTCAACCCCAAACTCTCCTGTGAGCTGTGGCTCATATTACTTTCTTTCAGCAGCTGAACTGTCTCACCTAAACTTTGTGTGTTTCCCAAAGTCTTTTCCACTATGTGATTTCTATAGCCTTCCTTGAGTTTCATCTTTACGCTGAATGCTCCATGTACATTTTCTGTCACTGTGGAAGAAGTGAATTAAAAGAACATCTAATGAGGACAGTTCGTAAATGCAAGTGATCAGAGAGGTTCTTAGCTTTTCTTACAACTTAAATCTCTGGGTTTTGAAAAAAAAAGCTGAAATACTGAAGACAAACATAAAAAGCATCGGAACTGTAATTTAGGTGTTTGGTTTTTTTAATAATCACAGAATCACAGAATGATATGGGATTGGAAGGGACCTCTGAATATCATCTAGTCCAACCCCCCGATTCAACCGTATTGTGAACTTAGTGACCTGCTGAAGCCTGGATTTTCATATTCATAGTTTAAAGACAAATTCATCTAGTTTGTCTTCCTGTATGTTCTTGGCATTTGTGTCTCTCAGTGTCCTGAATTGTATGTGCTAATAATCTGTATTTGATTTAGGCATAGCAGTGAGAAAGAGCAGCCAGACTTGATCTGAAGATAGGAAGATGCACTACTTCTAGCACTTTTTAATTAAAACAAACTAGAAAGGAGCGTGTGGGAGGGAAAGGTGCCTTGCTTTCAGTTTGCCTTTAGGTTTCAACAACTGGTTTGTTAGGTTGTTCTGTGCTAGATTAAAGAGGCCTCTAATAACTGATAGTCCCTCCCTGTGAAGGGATTTGTGTGTTGTAATTGCCTTATGTCTCACATTATTTTTAAGAAATGAAGCCAACTGAGCCCTTTAAGGTTCTCAGTGTAAGATACTTTTCTCTCTTGGAGTAGTTTCTGTGGCTTTCTCCACCTTTTCCAGTGTTTCTGTATTGCTACGTAAAATGCAGACACCCTAACCATGTGCAGAGTCTCAGTATTGAGCGTGCCAGTGCCATAAACCAGGAGTTTTTTGTATCATTTTTATCTGCAAACCTTAAAATTTTTTTGGTGAAGGTACAGACACATGAAAAGCAAATTTAAGCCAACTCCTAAGACCTGGCTTTTCTTAAATAACTTTTACAAATCTCTTTAG
>KZ506198.1:257547-268493 GCA_002844005.1 Limosa lapponica baueri
AGAGGATGCTGGTCTCCAGCTCTGTCCTGCTGGGCCTGACCCATAGGCTGACATCCTGGCTTGACTTCGGACCTGCCTTATCCTTATGAACTTGCCTGGTGATTTGGAATCTTGGCTGAATGTGGTGGCCATCTCTAGGCCTGCCCTGCTCACCTTGCTCATGGGCTGTGGGGCAGGGCCCTGGATAGTGAAGTCCCTGCCCTGCCAGCCATGTTATTGCACTCAGGACCCCATCCCTTCAGGAGCCACCAGCCTTCATTGCTCCCTGACAAACAACCTAATATTCAAAAGTTGGGAAGTGTAGCGGCAATGAGAAGGAAGAAAAAATGTAAAATCAAGAGTGAATCAATGAGAAACTCAATGCAAATGTTAACTTCATTTCCCCCAGCTACTAACATGCACCTGACTTTCAGCTACAGATCCCCCTAGTCTTAGATAAAATATTTTAAGTGGTTGAAATAATCTGATTTGACTGTTGTTCTTTCCTTTGTGGTGCAATCTGAAGTTAAATATTTCACATACTGCGTTACGTGCGGCAAAGCACAAGCCCTCTGCTATCTCTGTGCTGATTTTCTCCCCCCATTTCTTCCTGTATCTTGCACTCAAGTTAGACCAGAATCAGTCATCTCCTTGGTATATGCAAGTGTCTCGGGTAGAAAGGAGTTAAAACTTGTTCAGTTAAAATGCCTCCTATGACACTCCTGGAATAAGTCTACAAAGCACCAACACTTACCCAGGAGATGATTTATTGTTGTAAATGGAGGAGGAGCAATGCAAATCT
Source organism: Limosa lapponica baueri (assembly GCA_002844005.1). Taxonomy (NCBI): domain Eukaryota; kingdom Metazoa; phylum Chordata; class Aves; order Charadriiformes; family Scolopacidae; genus Limosa; species Limosa lapponica. The sequence goes on from KZ506198.1 coordinate 258,329, forward strand.
CTTTACATTCTCGAATACCCTCCACCATTCTCAGGGATGTGAAAAAAATACTTTCTCCAGTTTTTAAAAGGCCATTTTATACTTCCTTTAAAAAGGATAGTCTTGGCTAATGTACTCAGAATGACAACTTGACATGGGCAAAAGCACTACATACAATCCAAAATGACAAGTTGTCAAAAAGTGTAATGGACAGCCAGGGGTGGCATACCTGATGTGGAGATAAGACTGTTACATGTCTTGAAGTTTAAACTGGGCAGCCCTGCTGTGAAATGTGCTTGAAAGCCCCATTGTCTACTGGATTGCTAAGGAACCTTTGAAAGTGCATGAGGGTAAATTAAGGAAAGGTGTTAATTTAAACTAGAATTCCTGAATAGCAACACAAGTAGACAGACCCTGAGATACGACCATCATCTCTAATACATCCATTAGTTCTCTCTTGCAGTGCTGTTCTTTTGTTCTTGTCCCCAGTGCATTGTCACAGAACTGTTTACTGTGCCCAGTGCTGCCACTTCTGTGACTGGGATCTGGAGGAGGTGGCTGAAACTCTCAGCTACTGTACCAGATAATTACTGAAGGTTGTACCTGATTCTTGGTTTTCTAATCCGTGTTGAATGGTGGCGTTATTTTCCTTTTAACCCTTTTCACCTCTTTTGTAGTCTAGGAACACACATAAGACCATGTTGTCTGCTTTAGACAGCGATCCTTGAAGATGCACATGTACTTATGCCATGCCATGAATAGTAAGTGTGGATGACCACAGTTAAACTCAAATACATGAATCCCTTTGAAGGGAGTGCTGGGGATGTTGAAGAATCTGAGAGAATCAGGTGTTGCAACAGGTTGCCTAAATGTGAATGAAGGTGTTGTCTAGCTTTAGATATGTGTATGGGAATAATGTGTATTTCTGCTGTGTTGTAAAAGTAGCATAACTGGTTAAAAGAAGAATTCAAAACAGATCCCAAAGCTCTAGTTCCAGCTGCTCTAACCAGTTGTAAGAAGGATCTCCTTTTTCCTCTATATTTGCAATTCATTTAAATTTTAATGCTTTTACAGAGCAAAACTTGGACTCTGGTGCCTGTCAGCAGCGGGGCTATCTGCAGGATTGTGCTCATGCACCTGAAATAGAGCAGTTTCTTGATTGGTACCAGCCCAAACTGTTGATGAAACATTTCAGCATAGCCCAAAGCAAACCAAGCCTTGTAAAGAGTTTATGTGACTGTTAAACAGCTTATGTTAATGTTAGGACATCTGTATTCAGACTGATCCCTTCTATCTGGAGTTAGAATATGTTGCCTAGAATTGAATGGGGTAGAAAAAGGAACTTTCAAAGGGTCACTGAAACACTGATGAGGGTAAGTCACCATGTGGAACAACTTTCCATGAAGGGGAAGAAAAGGGAGCCTAGAGCAACGACATTTGCAGTGTAGCTCTTGTGGTTACGTTTCAAGTTAGGGGTAGTAAATCCAGGCCTTAATATGCAAGTGAAATTTACTGTCTCTCCTACAGCAAAAGTTGCTTAAATAACAAATGAACATTTAGACTGGCTTTGATTTCTTAAAGCAAGAAGATGAGTTTAAAGACAAATTTTTTGTTTTAATTTTTTTCCTTCTATCTCTAAAATGTAGAAGTGGAATTCTAGTCTTAATTTACAGCTTTTTTTTTTTTTTTTTTTAAATTTTATTCCCCCTTCACCCCCCTTCCTCCCGGTGATTATTTTAGAAATGTTGAAATGTTTGCAGGACAAAACATCTAAGCTTGTGGCTGCCTGTCACCTTTCCCAACTTCTAGGTATTTATAGCTGTCTGTCCCTGGAATGTGTATCTGGTTTAAGTCTCTTAATTTATTTTAGTGAACTCTGGGCACAGCAGACATTGGAGTTAATTTAGCAAGTAAGCATGTGGGCAAGTGTGGGAAGAGCTTGTGTGCTGCTTTTCTTTTCCAGTTACATCAGTTGGTCTAATATCAGCTATTTCCTCTCCTTTAAAGTCTCCTTAAAACATCACCTTCACCAGAGCAGGACGCATACCCAAAAGTGACAGTCTCAGGGTATCTTTGACAGTTTAGCAGGAGCCCTGTGGGATTCAGTAGGAGGTTTGTTTTACAAGTTAGGGAATAAATGATGGTGCTTAGCCCCTTGCAGAGGGAGCTTTTCATTACTTCATAGTCTTTAAAATGATGATGATGGGGCTTCAGTCTGTCCTCTGTGCAGTATCTGGGCTCTGAGATGGTGAGGGGGAGGAGGACACACCTTTTCCCACCTGCAGAAACTGCTTCTGTGGGCCCAGGCTGCTGAGCCAGATGGTTAATGGCACCTAACAGGGAGGTTGGAGTTGGGAGTGTTGGAGGGCCGGGGGTGCAGCTGGAGTGCTGGCCCAGCTCCTGTGCCGTATGCGTGGAATTGCCTAGTCCACCCATGGAATGACTAGCCTGTATTAAATACCTGTGCTGGAGTCCCTGCCACATTGCATGCCATCATGCCCGGCCTGAGCCGTGGCTTTGCTCTTTCAAAATGCAAATGCATACCGTTAGGACAAAGCAGTTCTGGGTCTCCTTTGGCACTGGCTGGAGGAAAAGTTTTACGTCAGACTCCTTCGGGCTGGCACTTAGCTATGCAGGACGTGGACTCGCTTTCTTTTTGTGCTACCTGCCTTCACCACAAATCCTCCTGCACGCTGTGTAACAAGTCATTTACAAGGCTGCAGCTCTATGATCTTGTCCTTCCGCTCCTGACAAAGAGAGGTGAGCCCTTCTCCTAGACGGGATGGTTCCCATGCGGCTGAAGGTGGTATTGGAAAGGGCTGGGGCATGCTGGGCTTTGCTGATGTAACGGGCTCCCTGCAATTTTCATTCAGATCTGGTTGGCTGTGAGCTGGCAGAGAGCCTCAGATACGCCTCCCAACTCAGATGAGGTCATCCCTGCTTTTTTTTTTTTTTGGGCTGCTCCAGAAAGAGTCTGCCGTGTCTGAACGCTTAAGGTCAGCGTGTTAATTCCCACACCACTGCAAGACTCTGTGTGCAGGAACCCCCTTCTCTCCCCATCAGCTGCACCCTTTCCCAGTACCGTCACAGACCCTGTTCTGCCTTTAAAGAGAGAGGAGAGGAGGAGCAAAAGGAAGATGAATTTACCGCAGTGGATTTTACAGTTGCCTCTCGCATCCAGGTCAGAGGGGACCGTTGGCAGAGCTGCCCGGGTCTAACACGAGTGTAAAGCAGCTCCGGGACAGAAGAAAACTCTTTACCCTGCCGCTGCCAGAAGTGAAACTACTCGCCCTGCCCAGTCGCTTCGTCCCTTCCCCGCCCTCCCACCGTGTGCCATGCAGAGATGCATCCAGCCAGTAGAGGACGGGGTAGGTCCCCCCGGCCGTCAGTCAGTAGGGGCTGCCCGGCTCGGGACGAGCTGATCCCGTAATAAGGACTGACCCTGGCGGAGAGCGGAGCACGCATAGCTGGGGGTGCCCAGCCCCGGCCCCGCACCGTGCCTGGAAGCACCGCCCGCTCGGCATCTTCCTCCCTCCAGCCCCGGCGCCGGGTAATCCCGCGCTATCTCCCGCGGAGAACTGCCCACTAACTTCGGCGCCGACGCCAGGTCTGCCTGCACGGGCTGCGGGCAGGATGGGGGTTGCAGCATCCCCCCTCTGCCCCGGGGGCAGCCAGCCCCTTCCTCTTCCTCCTCCCACCGCCGAGCCCCTCGCTGGAGCCCCTCTGGCACAGCCTCTTCCCGATGTCCTGCCGGGGGCGGAGAGCCCTCCCCGGAGCGCCTGAGCGCCGGCCGGGCTACAGCACCGCGGACAGCTCCCGGCGGGCCGGGCTACAGCACCGCGGACAGCTCCCGGCCGCCGGCGGGCCGGGACCGGGCAGCGGGGTGTCGCCGGGCTCTGCCCACGGAGGGGACATCGGTGCCCGGCTCCGGACCTGCTCCGTGCCTCGGTGCCCCGGTTTATTGCGTCCTGCCGGCAGCCCTCTGCTGTAGCAGCACGCCGCTCTGCCGAGAAGGACGCCGAGAGATACACACACACACGCACGCTACCACTCGCCTCCCTCACGGAGCCAGAAGAGGGCTTATCTTTGGGCTCAGAGCCTGTTTGTCTTCTGTGGATCGGGATTTACAAGCTTGGACGGTGCCTGGTTACAGTGGTGTATGAGTCTACAGACCCCGAGGTGCGCTACAGGGTTAGAAAGAAACCTCGGATCTGTCACGCTGTGGAGGGGTAAAGTAAACCCTAGACAAGCCAGCCCAAGCCTTCCTTCCTCACTGCAACCAACTTTACCCCCCCAGCCGCGAGAATTCCCTCCTTTCCTCCTCCCTCCACGCTCCTTCCTTCTGAGACTGTAGGATGAGGCATTTCCTTCTTTCTGGCTCAGGGTAAAAGCATACCCTGGGGGCAGCAACACACATCTGGCAGGGACTGAAAGGTTTTACTCCAGCCTCTACTGCAATCAACAATGGCAAATGAACCAGTGATTCTGAATGTTTATGACATGGTGAGTATGAAACAGTACTGATCTGGGGGGGCGGGCAGTGGGGCCAGGTGGGAGTTTGTGCTTGGAGGCAGGCATTATATGAAGAGGAGCCAAGCACAGATCCCCAGAGAGGCTGATCCCTAGCCCCACAAGCTCCTCATCCAAGCATGTTATGTTCTGGCTGTCAGAGATGATGCTGACCCTGTCTTTTTTTCTTTGCAACGTTTAACATATGGGGCCAGATTACAGGTAAAACTGTGCCCAGTTTTCTGCAGGATCTTTCAGGAGCAGCACTGAGTGAGGGGAGGACTTTTTAATTTCTATTGTCCTAGTTAAGGAAGGAGATGTGATCACCTATCTCTTTGTTGGAGATAATTGTCCTTTAATTTTGAGTGAGCAAGCAGTGCCAGGCTGTGGGGAAGGGGTCAGGATTTCATTCAGGAAGGAGAAACAACTGTGGAATTACAGTAGGGACATAGTTTCTAGGCTAATAATCTGGATCAGTCCCTCATATGCATAAGATTGTAGTTTTCTCTGAAGGTTAATTGCAACAATAGGAGTAAGAAATTGTCTGAACTAGTGAAGTTTCAGCACAGGGAGGAGCATAGGGACATGCTGCTCGACAATGTTTCCTGAAAGTTCACAGTGTAGCAAGTGGCTTTCCTCGCTCTCCTCTTGCAAGGGGGAACGTGAATGGGAATTATCTGTGCTAACAAATCAGAAAATCCAAATCCTAGCCTTCACACAAGCCCTCAAAGAGAAGAAGGCTTGGCACAACCTGTTTGCTTTCTGGTCTGAAAGAAGCTCAGGAGAGGTATGACAGAAGAAGAACATTTTGATGATGTTGTACTTCCCCTCTGTTTTTTTTTGTTTATGAACTAATGATAAAAAAAAAAGTAGTGAACTTTGCTGGGGAAAATACAACATTATGAGGTCCAGGTGCCTACTGGGCTCTAAATATCTAGCTTCAGACCTTTAAGATTATGGCATACATTTGCTTTTTGTCATCAGGCAGTGAAAACTTTCAACAGGGATCCCACAGAATAGTGTGGGTTTCTCTGTTGGGGGAATCCAGAGAGTAGACATCAAGGAGATTAGCAGTGGGTTGATGTAAATGTCAAACCTCTTCTTATTACAATGATTAAGTGATCTTTTGTTGACTTCTTTGGGTTGTTTTCTGAGGGAAGGAGGAGTGGTAAGGGCTATTTAGGTAGGACTATCCGTATTGAAGGGCAGTCTGAAAAACACAACTACAGTGGCCTGAAGCTGCCTCTTCCAGAGCTATTGGTAAAATGGAGCAAGTTAGGGTAAAATCCTTCCCTAGACTTTGGTCTCGAGTGTTTAATGGTCAGTTGCTTGGCAGCCTGAACTGTGAACTCCTCCAGGCTGTTCTTCCACCACCAAGTCTGGTAACCCAAGCAGGTGGTAGCTAGTGCTTGGTAACAAGGGGCTGGCACAGCAAATGCACACACAAGAGTTTCTCATTAATACTTTGAGGAAGATAAAGGGACTGTGTTGCCCTTTTACTATACCCAATGTCTTCCTTGCAATATTTTCAGTTTGTTCTGCAGCAGGCTGTGGTCTGAGCTTTCCTCTCTCAGCCACTGTTGAGTTGTCCCAAATCAGCAATTATTTTGCTGCTGAGCTGAGGAGATCTGAATACTGGATTGCCATGGTCTTTGCCTTTTTTTCATGTGATTGACACCAAAGATGAAGCCCAAAGGAATTATGGGAGAAGGGACTTGCTGTTCATGGTCACTGTGTTCCGAGATGGACACCCAGACACAGTGAGCTGAATTGAGGTCATCAGTTTAATTCAAACTGAGTAATTTTTGCTGCTTAGCAGCAAGCCATGAAAACCTTCACATGTGAGTACTAACTCTATGGGTTAACCACTCTGTACATAGAAACCGTTCTATTTTCATATAGCATCTGCTTGACTACCACTGAGTCACCTCTAGTTCAAGTCCTACATTATGATTATTGAGGCTACATGCTTTTCCTTTGCTGCTATGATTTTAACAGCACGGAGTTTGGAATGTAGCCATGCGAAATCTGCATTTTGTTACACTGTGGTGGGGAATTGCGGGGGAACTGGGAAATGAGCACATTTGCTTGAATGACTGTTGGAAAACTAGCCTCAATGGAAAAAAAAAAAAAGACAGCTGGGGATAACAATTAACTGGATGTAAAGCTTTGCTCTCCTGACAAGGAACATGACCCCTGTATGGCATCTGGAAGCACTTACACTGCTGGAAAACTTACCCCTAGGGCAGAAGTTCAATTATGGGCTTTCTGCAGCTATGAAATACCCACTCTGTGTCGTCTTGTGTATTCAAAGATTATAGCCATTTATCCTTTTACCCATTGGATACGTACCAGGCTTCTTTGGGAAAAAAGTGCTTCTATTTAATGAGCTGTTTTGCAAAAATAGCTGAAGCAGGTAGATCTATTTGTAGACTTATTTTCTTCAGCATAAAAGAATTAAGCAAAAATCACTGGGTATTCCAAGAGTTCAGAACATCATCATCAAAAGCAACTTCCCTCACCCTCAGCATGCAGGGTGATTATATCCTGTTTTAGCTGTTGCTAAAGAGCTTGTACACACCTGTACACCTGCAAAACAGACAGGGCAGGAGAACTTTGCTGCTCAACCAGGACATTTTAAGGAGTGAATATGCATGGTGCTGAACTCTGATTTAAGGTGTAAGTGTGAACACAGAATAACAAAATGGATCAGGGGTTTGATCATGGATGAATCTCTTTCCCAATCTGAATCCAGCTCTTGCATAGACTTACTCTAGGACAACAGCTGTTTGGAGACCTGTAACTGGGTCTATAAAATCTATGATAGAGTTTGCTCTAATCAGTTAGTTATCAGTTTGCCTTCAGATGGATAAATCAAATTCCCCTTCATAACTTGCAGCTCTCTTCCCTCCACTCTGCCTTAATAAGCTATTTATCATGGATAAACTTACTTAGATCTTACTTAGATCACAAGGTTTACTTTCTCCAGCCAGGATATCATCCTGTTGCCTCATCGCTTTAAGTCTTTGTGGCGTGCTTTGGAATAGTTGACTTAATCACTGTACATTAATAAATGTTGCCTACTTAAATCAGACAGAAGAGTAACTGCAATTATTGCCTAGGTTTAAATCTTTAACAAGCAAGCTAAACACACTCCACTAAAAATAGTTTGCTTGGCGGAGATTCAAGTTGGGGGCTCTCATAATATTTTCAGCTTATTGCATAGCACATTCATGCTATCAAATTAAAAGCAAAGATATTCATATCACTGCTGTCCCTCTTTTGTTACAGATATGGTTGTCTTGAATTTCCACTGTCTTTGCAGCTGATAACATGCAAAACTGTCATTTTGATCTACTGGTATTTTTGCTTACTCTTTATGCTGGGGAAAATGAGCCCCTGAGATGTGCTGCAGAGGAGAATGAGAGCCCTGGTCAGCAGGGAGCCAAGGAGCAATGATGTAGGGTCTGTTTGGATGAGAGAGGTGAGTCTCTTTCTCAGCCTTGACCCACTGTTATTCCATTGATTCCACTGGCATTACTTGTCATCCTTTCTGGAGTGAATGAGAGGGAAATAAGATTCAGATCACTGTAGATACACTAGCTCTGAGATTTTTCCCTGTTACTTCCAACTTCAGAGAGGTAGCCAAAATATAATTATTTATAATGGACCTCCCATATTCTTTCAGTTCTTTATATAATTTATATCATTTGCCAGCTAAATGGCTGAAGACCAATGGCTGATGGCAAAAGATGGCCCTGCAGGTGACTGACTGGGGTCTCCCTTGATCAGTGGGTGATGGTGTCATTGATTTGATACCATCGGTCTCCATCACACCGCTGAGCAGATCCTCCAAGTGTCCCTGACAGAAAACCAAATGCAATAGCATTGTTGTTTCCACAGCAGGGATAAAGGCCCCTGTTTTGTGTTTGTGATATTATGGCAAGCAGCCTGTGTTGAAGTAGGGGTGACATTTTGGGCTGAGGCTGTAAAAGCTTGTAGTCATGCACATAGTCTCCAAGAATTCCAGGAAAATGAATCTCACTCCTGATTTTTATTGATGCGGTTGAACAGAGCATCCTGAGAGGCTGCGTCTGCACAGAGGGCAGCATTTCTGGGGAGGGAGAGATGGAGGAAGATGGTGTTACAGATCATAAGGGTTTGTAATGAGTTTATCTTCTTCCATGGGAGAGGAGAAGCATTTTCAATTGTACCACCAAGAAACATCGACTATGCTCCTTGCAGCCAGTCAGCTTGTGGTCCTCCAGCAGAGGCTGATCAGAGGATGATCACAGCCTATGAGTGGCTTAGGTAGGGACAAGAGCTCTGATGAGGTCGTTTCCATCTGGCTCTACAAATGGTTGTGATCATACAGTTGCTTATACATAGAGCTGGGCTCAGAGACTGAGTGCTGGCAGGAGGGTGCTGGGTCAAGAGGGAGGAGTTGCAAGGAGCAGTCTGGCTTTTCTGTCAAACCCACGAGGGAGGGGGGAGGATTTTTGGACAAGCAGTTTTGGTGTGGGACCTGTATGTGGGACTCTGCAACAGACCCTGGGGTAGGGTGAAAGTTGGGTTTTAGTTTTGTGCTCTGAGAAAAGGATTGTGAGAGAGTCCCTGCATGAAGATGACACACCAGCTAAGGTGAGAAAAGGCATAAAGCTAGAGGGTCTGTATGCCCACAAAATAAACGCATAAAACTTTAGTGCTTTAAGCCAATTTCTCTGATACAAAAGAGTATTATGGAGGTGGGAGTTATTTTCCTTTTGTGCTTTTCAGATCTGTAATTTTCAGCATTTTGCTTTAACATAAGTTGATTGTTTGTGATTTGGAGGTGATGAGCTGTGTGTACCATTGAAAACCAGCACCTACTACCAGCCTAGCATCCCTTTTTGGCTTCCTGTGCAAATGGAAAAGAGAGACTGAGACTCTTAGCTGCTATAATTAAATGGTTTGGGACTGAAGGAATAGAGGTGCTTTGTACCTCTACCTTCATTCAGTACATAAGGAGCCTTTGAATCTATTTCAGAAACAGCAACAGGATTGGAAGCAGAGCACTTCATTCTGTGAAGTGATTGTTTTAAGCACTGACTAGATCAGGGAACATTTTATTATCTCTCTGGAGAAAAGAACAAGTCTAGTTACTCAGAAAAATGTCAACACGTGTGTGTTAGCAGAGGTCTCAGATGCTCTCAGTTCACTTAGTCAGAAGAGTGAGAAATCCTATTGCAGGTGCTGGTCCCATCTCTGCGCTACTTGTTAGTTGTTTGTGAGCTGCTCCGTGTGGAGAAATGCAACACCACCTGACTCTATTTGGTATTCCAGGAAGCCACATGGAAAGCAAGGCGACTTTTTGTCAAGTAGGTTGATAGCTGTGGAGTTTCTTGCTGCAATGAGCTGAAGAGATGCTCTAAGTCAATAGAGCAATTTGTGGTTTTTAAAGATTAAGTGCTAGAGAGTCACTAGGATCTCTTCTTTCTTTTTCCTCCTTTGTATGTTGGTCAAACTAAATGTATTTAACAAGTGGAGAGCAAAATGTGAAATTTTGCTTTTGGGAGATTTTAATTAAATTCTGGCAACTCTTAATATATATATATATATAAAAAGTTTTTCTGAAACAAAATCACCATTTTTTAAAACATTAAATGAAATGTTTTGACTCTTCCTTAAAATATTTGCC
>KZ506198.1:269263-290354 GCA_002844005.1 Limosa lapponica baueri
TATGGGTCCAGAAATTCTCTGGGAAGATTCTTGGTGAGAGGCCAAAGAGACCAGGTAGACCACTGCTGTGAATAAGACAATAGGCAGAGAAAGCTGCTCTGACTGGAGGTCAGCAGAGTCCTGAGTGCGAGATAGGAGAGGGCTATCCAGACAGCTTCGCTTTTCCCAGATGCAACATTTCCCAGTGCAAATGTTCTTGACTTTAAAAAAAAAAAAGAATTAAAAAAAAAGAAGGTGTTATGGCAAATCTGAAGGCAGTACATTAGAGTTTTCAAATAAATCAGGCTGGGCAGCTTGGCAGTGTGTGCAGGTGAGGGAAACTAGGCTTTATTTCTGCTTCTCTTTTCCTCCTAGACTGCCTCAATTTAATTTGAGTGACAACAGGGTGACCTCAGGCAGGCCAGTCATAGGGGTTGTTGCCTTGCCCTGCTTGAACTCCAGAGCAGAGGGAAAAGGTAAGCAGTTTGGTGATACAGAGCACTGTGTTGTAGTCAGTGCCTGGTTCAAGCCTGTGAGAAAATGATGAAATGCAACTAGACATCCCTTCTCTCTTCCATCTTTGGAGAGAGAAAATAAATTGGAGGAAGAAAAGATAAAAAACCTAATATGCAGAGATGCAGCTGAGTCCATTCCTTCAAAAAGAAGGAATCCAAACATGGCATCTGATCTAAACCAATTAAGAAGCTAAAGAGTACATGCCATGGCCTGGGTTAATAAGTCCAGCGATGAAGTGTGCCCGTTTATGCATAATAAATGGATTTTTGTTGTCTTAGCAACAGCCTGGAGATGTGTTATCCATCAGGGGAACAGTCTGTTTTGATGTTGTCAGGGTGACAAGCTGGCTACCTGTCCATGTTACTGCTGATCTTCTGCAGCTCTGCAGTTCTCTAGCTGACTACTCTATGCTTATGCATGAGATGTTTTAATGGCTATCTCTTGACTGTATGCAGAGCATTGCTATCTCCAGCTACGGCATTCATCCCATCAGAAAGCTCATTGAACCAGTGCTCTGTTGCCCGGAGGACTGACTTGAACTGACTCATCCAGGGCAACGCGGGAGTTCTCGCTTCTGCTAGTCCTGCACGCGCTAGGAAAACTGCTCCACAACATGCTGTCCTTTACATCAGCAAATAACAAAAAACCTTGTGAGTGAGAAGAACCTAGGATAGCTAACACAGGGTAAAAAATGTGTGAACTCTGCTTCTGGAGCAAAGCTTCACAGGTCTTGTCATTAGCCCTGGTCCCGCATCAGTGTTCTTGAGTCAGTTCCTGCAGGTGTCAACCTGAATTAGTGTCCCCAAAGTACTCATTTCAAGGCAGGCTGAAGTCTTGTGGAATCAGGAGTCTTATGGGCAGGATTTCAGGTGTCAGCCCAAGGGCTCAAAGTAAGGTCAGCTCTAACCTAGAGATACAGAAAACTTGCTGCTACTGGAAGTTGTCCTTTAACCTCGTCTGTTACAGGCAAAGTCACAGTCCCCTGGCCTGTCTCTGAGCAACTCTGAGAGAAATGATTGTTTCCTCTTGAAACCATATGGAAGCTGGTTTCCAGTGAATTTTCTTTGGTGCTTTTTGGCATTTCCCCAGAGAGCAAGGCAGACTCCTTTTAGAACATGACACTTCTGTCAGCAAGATTTAGCCTCTGGCTCATTAGGCTGTCAAGGTTCCTAATGTCACTTGGCTATTCTTTAAAACAAACAAACAAAACCCCAAACAAAACTCTCTTAGTATTGATGAAAGCTTATGTGTTGACAGTACTGGAGACTGTCGCTCTCCTACCAGATAAATTTACTCTGGCAGTAGCAAAGCAGACCCTTCTGCCTTTTGTACCTCATCCCTGGTTTACAGGTTGAGCAGCTCTGGTGTCGTGGCTCAGCTGGTCATCAGGCTTCCTACTGTGGAAGCCCGCTGGGACCAGTTATGCATGTGGTGGGAGCTTCTGCTGGGGACAGCTGAGCATTAGCGATAGAAACGGAGCTACCAAGTTGGAAGAGCTGTCAGATCCATTTCTAAGTGTGATGATGGGCAGGTATATAGTTGTGCATTAGTGCAATGAACTGAATTTAAATGGGTGTCCTAGAGCTGAAAGCTATGTTGGTGACCTGGGTTGCCCTTATTCGAATTGTTTGTTTCAGTCTCTCTTGTTCCTGTCATTATGCCAAGATGACGTAGCTGAGGCTGGGGAGAGAGGCAGAGATCAATCAATAAATAAATCTTATATTTCTGTTGGGGAAAAAAAGAAGAAAAATTCACAAGTCTGATGATTCTTTCTCTAGCAAATGAACTCAAACTGTTAGGAAAGAAAAAATGTTTGATACCATTCTGGGTAAACACTGGATGTTCTTGAGTATGAAAGATCTAGAGAAGTGAAAGTAGATATCTCCTTACTTCAGAGCTTTATCTATCTGATCAGCACGTGAATCTGTGAGACTTCTCATCTCAGAGCAAAATATGAGGCTACGTCATAAGACTGGAAAATTGTTTTAATCGGTAACCTAGTTTTTCAGTAATGAAACTTAATGTGTCTGGAAAAGCAATGATAAGGGAAGAAGAAATGCTGTGGGTTACAAATGATCTCTAATACATAGGAATGCTTATCTACAGAAGCAAGTGTCAGATGCCAGAGATGCTGAAAGCATTGCAGCCTGTTTAGTGCCTTCAGCATGTGGGCCAACACATGGGTCGAATGCCATGTGACTGCTGATAGATCCGCTTCTCCGGGAGATGAAGGACCTGGCACAGCATAAGCTCTGTTGATAACATGGTTTGCTGAACCATGGATCTGTTGTTGTGCTTTCCAACACAAATGGCACCAACAGCCATGGATCTGTTATTGTGCTTTCCAGGCAGCCTTACTTAAAACAAGGAACTATCAAGCCCTTTGCTACTCTCTTCAATATCTTCTCCTAGTGATTGATTTATACTGGATACTGATGCAAGAAGAAAAAGCTTCCTAGATGCCGATTGCTGCCTTGGGGTTTAGAGTGCATGAGGAGCCCAATGTTGCCTTCTAAAGTGAATTACAGGCTTTGCCATAGGTTAGCTTTCCCCAGGTACGTGATGTTCTTTTAGACATCCGTTCTTGGTTGTGTGCTTTGCCCTCTTTGTGACTATTTGAAGCAAGTGATTTTATAATTGCTCTGTATTTGTAATTTCCCCCAGCTCTGGATTAGTCTGGTGAATGTGAGAAGTGACAGAAAGAGAGGACCAAGAAGCTAAACAGGGACTAATCTGATAAATCATTACCTGTGTCATTAAATCCTGGGCAGTACTTTGGACAAGAGCCTCAGCAGGTTTCTTCTAATTGCATAAGAAGAGGCCTAGGTTGTAGGTATTTCCAGGCAGGGCTGAGGTGCTTTCTTAGCAAATCACTTATCTAGAAAATGAAAGGCTCCATTCAGCTGCCTAAGCACAGATGTCAAGGGCCATTGTAGGATATCCATCTGACCTCTGGCTTCCTCTCAGAAAAGGTCCAGGTCTATTCCCTCATGGATCCTGTTTCATGGCTATCAACTTTGTAGAGGCATCTTGAATATTTTAGGGCATTTGAGATGGCATGACATGCCCAGAGGTTCTGACATGAGTGCTGCTTATGTGCTGGGGGAGGATCAGTAGTAGCTCTGCATTTGACTTCTACCATCTAGTCTGCTGATGCATCTGGAGTGAGAGAGACCTGGTTAAAAACCCTGAGGGACTCAAACACAACTGCCCCTTTACACACGTCTGCCATAGAAGCAGTCAGCAAGAAACTCCGGATTTGGGTTTTCCAGGTCTCTTATGTCAAAACATTTAGGTTTTGTTGGAAATACTCACTTAGCAGAAGAGTGGATATTCCCAGTGGATCCTAGCTATTCCAGGAGGGTGTCCAGGCTGGAGCCAGGCTATAGTGTTACTCACACTTGTTCTCTGGCCCACTGAACATGTATTTTATATGAAAGGAATTTTTTCTCTACTTTGTATGAAGAAAACTGTTTCACCACAAAGGACTGAGAATGCCTGACTCCAGATATTAAGAGATGACCAGGCTGCTTCCCTCTGAGGCAGGTGGAGAGTCAAATCCCCTCTGGCAGGCTGAGGTGGTTAGAAAGTTGGTCTGAACTCTCCTGGACAAGTGTCTGCACTCCTGATTATCAGGTACAAGCAGAAAGCACTTGCTCCTCCTGGTAAGTAGAGGCCAGCTTTGCTCTTCCCTCTTTCTATTGCTTTGTTTCCATTCAGGGCATTTTTAGACAGAGGTTTTGTTGCCCTGGGAGGATCTCTTCTGCCCTTTTATGGAATCACAGAATTGTCAGAGTTGGAAGGAACCTCTAGAGATCATTTAGTCCAACTCCCCCGCCAAAGCAGGATTGCCTAGAGCACATTACTCAGGGCTGCATCCAGGTGGGTCTTGAAAATCTCCAGACTGCCTGTCTAACCTGGAGAGTCAATTACTTGTGCAGCCTTTTTTTCCAAGTCTGTTCCAACACTAAGAATACAGGGGCCAGTGCATCTTTAGAGTACCCCTGTGATGGAGGCATTGTAGAAAGGTGGGAAGGCAGTGCTGCAGGCTTCTGAATCTGCAGAGACCAGAGCTAAAAATGCGTGTCCCGAGCTGAAATCCACCCACCATCTGTCTCCAGTTCTAACGTTCATTGTTCTTGATTGCAGTGGCATTTGCTGTGCCCTTGTTCGCTCTAATTTTTCGGCTGCTCGTTATCCAAGGCAGCTGGCTATCTTCTCTTTGGCAGTTCTTTGGGATGTGGAATAGACCTCTTCTGTTTTCTGCTGCTGGAGCGATGTGCCTTGTGTGCTTCCTGCTGTGAGAATATCAGGGGCCAATGCATTGAGGAATGGGTTGTACTGAACTGAAACAGAACAGATTAATTCCAGCGTAAGCCAAGAAGAAACAGGGGCAAACTAAATAGGTACATTTCAAGCTCAGGTGTTCTGGGGACCAGAAGAAAGGAAGTACTTTTTTTTCCCCTATGGGTCTTGTAACACAAGCAAAAGAGCTGTGACTTTGGCTGAGCAAAAGCCTCTAGAAGGATTAGAAAAATGCAAACCATGTGAATCCGTGAAAATTTCAGTTGTTTTTATTGTCCAAGTCAAATTCTGTCTCCTTCCTTGGGCCAAGTGCTTCTGGCAGGAGACACTCTGCATCATGGTAGCCAGAGGCTTTGGCAAAGCCAGGCAAGCAGGCAGGACACCCCTTAGATGGCAAGGCAGGACAGAAAGGTGTTTTTCCCAGCACCCTCTTAATTGGATTGGTCATATGTCCCCCTGATTGCTGAGTATACTCTTCTGTGCTTTGTGTTCAGGCAGAGCTAATGGAAGGCAACACTTCACCTGAGACCTGAATCAGGGGGGCAAGAGAAAAGGGGGATGGGGAGGGAGGGAGGGACTCCTTACAGTTCTCTCTTTCACCATCCTCAACCTCACAGGATCAACCAGAACCTGAACTTTTCCAACACTCTTTAAAACACCCTCTACTTCTGAGAGAAAGGCAAGGAAGCAGGAAGCAAGATGGAATAAAAGTGGCATCCTATCTTCCCAGTCCATCTCCGCAGTAAAGTTATGCTAGGAGGATCACACATCCATCTGTGGCTTTTTAAGTTCTGTTTGTATATGCCATGTTATTGAAATACTTCAAGGATTCCCTTTGTAATGTGTAATTACTCTGAGATATGCAGTTCAGCGCCTGTTGCAGCTGCTGTTTTGGATAATCTTGATACAGTTAAGGCTGTTGCTGGATCAAACAAATTTATGCAGATGGAGATTTTATAGTTAGTGTAAAGAACAATTTAATAGTCTCTAACACATCAGGTGCTTAAAAATCCTGTGCTTGGTACCTCTGAACTTGAATTATGCTTCTTAGACCCACAGGACTTTGAAGCGTTTCCAGCTGTCTGTTACCTCTCCTGAGGTCTCAGGGGTGTCTCATTAAAGCTGATGTTAAAGCCTATTAAATATGTGAACGTAGCTTCTAATGATGCATCTCATTTAGGTGAGTTGTCACCAGGAATTGGCAGGGATCATTGCTGCTCTGGTCCCCCAGTGGTTGGGGTAGCAAAAGCCACCTGCAGAAGTGCAGGATAATACCTTCTTCCGTGTTGGGAGACAAAAGGCAAAGTGTCTTGAAAAGGCTGCTGACTTCCAGGGGCACACCAACCTTGTCACCTTCTCGCCCTGCCAGCTCCCCTCCCTCCCTCCTGCAAAGTGCAGCCTCAGCTCCCAGAGGCATCTGTCCTTGGGCTTTCCGTGTCTCCAGCCAGTTAATTATTAATCATCACAATATCCCTTATGTCAAGCATCTGAACTGCCCAGGAAGCATGGAGAACTGTTTTATCAGCTGAGTCAAAATCGTTTTAGTGCCCTGCCACTCATTGTTTGTAAAGTTGTTGTTCTGACAAAGAACTAAAGCACCCAGAAGTGATAGTTATCTCATCTGAGCTCCACACCAGAAGATCTGGTGCTAGCAGAGGCAATAGATGTGCACACTGGGAAGCCAGAAGAGAAAGTTAAGCTTGTATCATGGATCCTGCAACAGAGCTGGTGCTGTACCATTGGATATGTTTACAACTGTAATACTAGTGCAGTATAGGTATATTGCCCATCACGAGCGCCTACTAGGAAAAACACCTATGTATTTAGCTCCCTTGAAAGATACCTGGGGGGGCTCTTAAATCCTGGGGCCATAACTAAATTCCTGTGAATGTTGGCTGGCTGGCTGTTGTGCCTCTCTTTGGGATGCTGCTGCTTACCAGTGCTCTAGAAACAGTGAGACACATCAGCTTGTGTGGGGCTCTAGGCCTTGCCTGCTTTCTCTACTGAAGTTGTAGGCTGGCCTAAAAGAGAGAGCCTGAGCAGAGAGTAGGTGTGAAAGAAGGAAATCACTCAGCTTGTATCAAAGCACTTCTTACTGTTGGGAGTATTCAGGCGCGAGAACCTGACCCCCAGCTCCTTCTAGCTGGGAGCATTCTAGTGGCAATGGAGTAGCACCAGCACTTTATTTCTAGTTGAGCTTTGATATCGTACGTTGAAGCAGATCTGAAAACAAACTAAAAGACTGGTTACCTTCCCCTCATCTGTAGGGCGGTTTTTACAAGGAATAAATTTGTTTCTTTCTGCCTGTCTGTGTAAGAAACATTTTAAGTAATGTCATACTCTCAGGATCACCCAAATAAAAAGAAAGGTCCTGAAGCATCTCTTAGCAATGTGGCACAAGGCACCTTCACTAAACTGTCTCGTGAAGCCTGCAGCTGGCACTTGTCACAGTGGTAGCTCTCACTAAACACTGCCAGCCTCTGCGCCCTTTGCAAAAGTTTTCTGGAGTATTCCAAAGGCTCTCTCCAGTAAGAACGTGTTTCTGATAAGTTGCTGAAGCTGACAAGTGGAGGCCATATTCTACTTTCCTGCCACCATTTAAAAGCCTACGGTGGGAAGACTTGGGTGATGCAGGTAAGTGAACTCATTAAAACAGGGCCATACATATGACTTAAACTGTGCTCTTTAGTGCCCCTGTGACATGATTAGGTCCTCAGGTACGTCTGTGTTCTACTTCACCCTTCCTTCTGTCCCAGGATGCCTTCGTGCACAGCGAAAAATAATGATGGTGGATCTGACAGGATGCTTTTTTGTCTCAGTAAATTGATGATAGATCATCACTAATTAGTACATAGGGTCAAGCTTACTCATATTTCATTCTCTACTAAGATGGAGATACACGATTGTAGGAGCCCAACTTTTATTTACGTGTAATAATAGATGGAGATGTTTTTTTCCTCTGTTCAGTTCAAACATAACATCATGTTCAGTGACACCACAGTGTTTTGTGAAAAGTACAAGTGCTTTGAACATGTGGGAATCAAAAAGCTCTAAATAGATAGTGTAATGCTGCCAACAAAGCATGTCCTTGGACCCCAGCCGAGAACAACCAAACCTTCATTTCAAGTAAAGTGCTGGATTTTTAGAAAAATACCAGTGCTTTAGTCCTAGATCCCACCTCAGTCGTGCCTCTGGCGGGTCACTTCAATCTCTTTGCCTTGGGTTATCTCACCTGTAAGAAGAGAAAGAGTGCTTTTGTTGGGGCAGGAGGAGAAGCTTGTGGGATGCTTGGGAGGTTAAAACTCTCGCCTCTTCTTGGCATCTGAGATGTAACTGCCTGGGTTGATGTGACTCCCACAGGAGTGGGAGGCAGCAGCAGGGTTTCTGGGTGGGGGGACTGAGGGGCAGCACACCCCTGACCTGTGCCCAGGTGAGCACATGCCCTGTTGCAGCCTCACTCCTGCTGCCTGGGCGGCTGTCCCTGCTCTTCCTGTCCATCAGGAGGTGGTCCTCCTCCCTTCCCACCTGAGCCTGCCTGGGGAGGGGGGTTCTGCAATCAGTCAACCCACACACCTGCTCCTGGCCTTGGCTTTCACTGCCCTTTGACTGCATGTAGCAGATGAAGTATTTAGAGGCAGCTGCTGTTCCTGTCATTAGCACCCAGACTTCCTAGGAGAAAACTGCTGGCTTTGTGACAGCTGAAATCTGATTCGGAGGAAGCTTTTTGCTTCAGCAAGGGGAGAGTGAAGTAAGGGGGAGGGAAAGACAGCACTCAATTTGCTATTCATTTAATTCTGTCAGGAAAGCCCCAGTAACTCGAGATGACGGCGTGCAGATTGCAGGCACACACCTTGCAGCGCGGTGGGTATCGTTCAAGGGGTTGAGGATGCAGAAACAGTGGGTAAGAAAACACCGCAGCACGAGGGGGCTGTGTGCCCTGCTTCTTGCCAGGGTACATTAGCTCCCACTGAGCAGCTCTCTGCTCCGGAGCCTGCCGATGGTACTTGCCCCAGTTTAAAGCAAATGTGAATATCTCCGTGTTGTGCTGTCATTGCAGGTGCTGGAACAGAGGGTGCTCAAGAGATCTGCTTTGCCTTCTCCACTCCAGTGCATGATCCTTTCCCAGTCTTCTCTAGCGTACTTCCCAGTATTTCTCTGGAGAAGGAAAAGGCTGTTATTCCCACTCTGCAGCTGAGGCACTGGCATGCAGAGAGGTTGACTTGTCTCATTCTAGGACATGAAGAAATGGAAAGAAGCTGCGTTAGGGAAAGTTCAGATTGGATGTGAGGAAAAAATTCTTCACTGAGAGGGTGGTCAGTCACTGGAGCAGGCTCCCCAGGGAAGCGGTCATGGCACCAAGCCTGCCAGAGTTCAAGGAGTGTCTGGATGATGCTCTTAGTCATTATGGTTTAGTTTTAGGTAGTCCTGTGAGGAGCAGGTACTTGGAGTTGGGGATCCTTGCAGGTCCCTTCCAACCTGAGATATTCTCTGATTAGGTGCCTTGTTGCTGTGCTGTCGCTTGGGTTTTGATGTGGAGTTGTATTTGTGAGACTGTTCTTCCTCTTCTCCTGCTGTGGCTGCTGAAAATGTTCTGATTTTGTTTTAAGGATGGTGATAGACCTTTCAAAGCAGAGCGTTTCATTGAGGCTTCCCAGTTTACCTGTGCTCCTCTTTGCTGCAGTTCAGATAGCTTCCAGTATGGGAGATAACTGTGGGTCAGAAGCCCTCTTCCAACACTCCTTTTTAAAAGGAAAGTGCAGGCTTTCTGTTGCTATCACGATTTCCAATTTGAAAGAAAACTCCTAGCATTTTGTTGTACTGTGATGCCAACAGGACCAGAGATGGTTCTTCCTAATCCAATTAATTTACAGAGCAGCTGTGGTAATATAATTCAAGAGGCTTTTTGAAAAGATGTCACTTAGTAAACAGGGGTAGATGAGCCACAGCATGAAAGATTAATGCCCCTCTTATTTCCCATGACTCTGTATGATACTTTGACTGAGATAGGAAGAGGTAAGGAGAAATAGTCAGTCCTAGTTCTGCCCAATGACTTGCCAACAGGATTGCATGCATGTTAATCTACCAAAACTTATCCTCTGCTTTCGAAATAAAAATGATTGTTCTGGGCCAGCCTGAAGTCTTTATGCTGGCCAGTTTACACAAGTTATGGTTTAATTTGATGGCCAATAGATTTGAAGATCTCCTTCTGTTTTACTTGGGACTTGTCAAAATAAAATGCTACCTAGGATTTTGGGGGGGATAAGAACACGGTGACATTACATGCTAGGGTTACAGGAGGTGATGTGTTTAAACACTGCATGCATGTATGTGCTCTGGGGACAGCTTGACAGACTGCAGGCTTTTGGAAAAAAGTCTAGCAAAGGAGGGGGGAAAAAGCATCTGTCAGTAAATAGTGGATAAAGATGCTCTGTGCTGCTTTAAAGAAGCACCAATCATCTTTATAACTTTGACAGGTGGCAATGGGGCGGGGAGGGGAGGAAGAGATTCAGGGAATTGCGTGGGTGGTGAAGAAATTAATCCTAATGAATTGGAAGAGCAAATCCACAGTGGGCAGAAAGCTTTGGATTTCTGCCCTGCTGGATATGGATAAATGCAAGAGAATCCCTTTTGCATGCAAGAGCTAATTGGGCAATTACAGTGTAATCTCAAAACCTTTGCTTAAACTGTATCCTGACTATCAAAGCGTGAGGCAAATTCTCTTCCAGTAGTTCATAAGGCTTGCCCAGAGTCTTTCAGACGTGTGTTTGAAACAGGTCCTCTTTTATCTTTCCCTCTCTTCTGGGAAATAAAACCTCTTGGTTACTTTTTTTTTTTTTCCTCTTTTAGATCACTGTGTTATGATGGGAGAACTCATTTATAAGGCTTCTTTTCTACGTTTTCATTCTTCACACAGAAGAATACATGAACATAAGAATGGCCAAACTGGCTCAGACCAGGGGTCCATCTAGTCCAATATTATTGTTCTTTCCTCAGTGACTGCTTGTGACCACTGTTGGAGACAGCAGCGTGAACATATATGACATTTACTCCTAGTACTTTCACAGCTTCCAAACATTTTCAGCTCTGGGGCTTCTCTGAGCTTGACCTCTGTGTCTTTACTAATCTGTGGTGGCTCTTATTTCCATTTGGTTCTCTTGAACAAATGTAACCTTTTGTGTCAACATCCCTTGCCAGGGAGTTTGCAGGTCTGCTGCTAGTGGTGAAAAGCCAAGTGTTTTTCCTTTTTTTTTTTCTTTTTTTTTTTAATGGCTTCGTTCTGGTAAGTTTAGTATCTGACAGAATAGTCAATTCCTGTGTACTTTTTTCATGCCATCTGCAGAACCCCACCGTATCTCTTTGTCTCACGACTAGTTACATACTTAAAGACCTTTTCTGAAAAATGTAATAAAAAATATTTTGGAATAAGTATGTCAATGAGATCACTGATTTCTCCAAAGAATACCAAGAGATGGGTGTCACAGGACCTTCCCTCGCAGAAGTCATGTTGACCCTTACCTAAAAGATCATATTTATTGTCTGTTAATGCTATCTTTTTGTTATAACTTCTACTAATTAATCCAGTCTAGATGCCAGGCTTGCAGGCTTGTAATTCCCTGGCTCTCATGTGGGCCTCTGTTGTGAAGATCAGCATTACAGTTGCCACCTTCTGGTGCTCGGGTCCCAGAGACACTTCACATAAGAGGCTGCCTGTGATCTTTAGTAATTCAGCTATTCTGACCCTGGTTCCTCTGTTACCCTTGGGTGAGTGTTGTTCTGCCCCTAGGATCCTCCAGCGCCAATTCAGTCTGTCTGTATTGTACAGTTATCCGTGTCAACTTTAAACAGAGCCTCTTCTGATTTCCTCGCTCTTCCTACTCCTTCTACAAAAATAAAAGTGGGATTATCAGGCATGGGAACCTCAGCAGTTTTTTTCTGGTAGACACAAGAAAGCTCTGATACAAAAATGTAATTTATTTTCTCTGCAACAGCCATGTCAGGTCTGAGCTCTTCTTTTACAGCTTTGCTATCACTTGGCCCCACAGACTTGACTTTTCTGACACATTGGAGGAAGGATTGAAGAAATAGCTACATGTTACCAGAGAGGCCATCCTTATCTTTTTAAGGTCTATCTAGAAGCGAAAAGTGACAATGTTTTCACCTGCTTTTGAAAGCACAGGATCCTGAGACAATTTGAATGAAAAATGATCAGTAAGAGAGCTCTTTGCTGTTCTCTCTGCTGGATACCTTGAGGGTTTTCCCACCCCTAATTTCTGAGTTCGTGTTGTCTAAATCCTTTATGTGAATGTGCTTGAACTAAGCTTTGGGTGCTACGGTGCCAAGTGGTTCCACGCTCCAAAGAAAAGGAGTGTCTAGGTGCCTCCTAAAGCTTGGGTGCTTTTAAGGCTTTAAAACTCAAGACTGGTTCCTGTTTACTTCAACTATCTTCCAAGGGCTCACTTGTGATGTGAAGCATGGTATTCTCTATCCCATCTCTCTGCCAAATCTAGTCGGTGTTCTTTCTCTCGGAGGGAGGGTTTTTCTTTCAAACTGGCACCAACACAGCAATTCAGCATCAGGCTGGTCTTGCTCACATCCGTTGTGTATTGCCATCTCATCGCGCAGATGAAGAAGAGCCTGTTCCTTGCTAGGACCGAGTTGGAAGGGAAGGCAAAGAAGGTATTTGCGAGCACAGGTGCCTAAACCCCAATAGTATTAGCATTCAAGAGAGGTAGCAACCATGGCTACAAGATTACACAAAATAGAAATGAAGCTTGTGTCACAGTGTGTGGTGTTCCTTTACAGAGAGAGAGGAAGAAGATGCATTGGTGGCTAGTATTTATGTATCCAGCACTGTTTTCATGCTTGGTTACCTGGAAATTGCTGCTGCTGAAGGGTAGCAAGCCAAGCTGTGTATTTCTTCTCATGGCTCACAATGTACAAACACAGTTTGGAGGAGAGGGTAAGCTGGGAGAGAGTTAATTAACTTGGCAAAGGAGGCTGTCCCCTGAGCAGGCTGACTATTGCCACAGAAAGCACAGGCATTTCTAGGGATTAAGCAGCGCCTCCTGTGCAAGTGACCATGTTCTGGAGGAGGAGGATGGTTATGAGAAAACTTCCCATAAAGAGGCTTGCCAAGGACAAATCTGCAGTGCTGCACCTTTGGTGCAATACTGGGCCTGCTTCTAGGCTTGATTACAAAAGCAGTGTATGTGAAAGGAGGCTGATTTTCAGTCTGTCCATGGTTGGCTTGGTACACACTCTTGGGCATGTTTGTTTATCACTAGCAGGACACCTCTTGTAAGCCAGAAAGTTAAAATGCTGCTGTATATAAAATGTATAAAATGCATTGTGTATATACAGAGTGTATTTATGTTTGCACACGTGATGCGTGAGCATATATATCCTATTTGCTTGGGTAAGTTTTATCTAGGTTCTCCTGTGGAGTGAGGTATCGCCCTCCTGCTTACAGCACGCTGGTGTCTGCCTTGGCCTGCTGTTAGTGAATTATTTGTGATACCAACTATGAGCCCCAGCCATGAACTGGGATTCCACCATATTTCATGAGAACACTGTATGAAAGAGAACAAGAGGGAGTGTTCTGGCTCCAAAGAGATGATGAGCTACTTTTCATGTTGATCTGATAGGATGCATGCAAACAGCAACTGTTTTATTAACTCCATCTGGTGACCCTATCCCCCTCCAAGATGAGATCTCCCACAGATGCAAACATTCTTTTGGTCCAGTCAAATACAACTTTGTTTCCTCTGTGAAGTTTTATACTGACTAATTTTTTCCTCATTTTGGTCTCTCCCAGTAAGAGAGGCTGAGCAAGATTTTTGAGGTGTTAAAGTGAAGCGCAGTAAAATAAATTATATAAGTGCTACTGAACTCATACTTCATAGAGCAAATGAAAGTTTCACATAAGATGAAATATATCAGGCTGGGCTGCTGATCTTATTTGTTTGATGAATCTGTTTACCTCTTGCATGCATCCATCTGACTTGGAGGAAGGCGGATATATGGAGTGGGAACTGAATGGCCCCAGACCTATCCATTCATCACTTGCATGATGCATCACTTGCATGACTTTCATTGCTGGAGTGTCCAGATATTTCCCTGTTACAGGAATAGAAATCTTTCTTTTCTCTTGGTCTGCAGGATAATTAGCTTAATTTATATGTTTATGAACATTTGTATTCCCTAGCTTGCATGAGTGAACTTACAGAAAAGCAGCTTAGGAGAACTGAGATCCACATCTGTTGTACAATACCCTTCATCTCTTGTGGGAGTTGCGTCCGTATCTAAGCTGGGCTGGATTGTATGGAGTTCTGCTCTTGTTCTTCTGCCCTGTGGATCACTTTGGAAAGAGTGTGGTGACTTTTTTAGGTCTCTGGTTCTCTCTGAAGCATTTTTGGGTGAATATGACTTTGTGCCTGGTGTCCTGTTATTAAGAGCATGGGCTCTTATTTTTGGTACTAATCAAAATGGGGGTGTGTTTGGAGTGTGCTGCATCACTCCTAGAAATGGGTTACAATCTGCTTTTGAGAAAGGTGGTGGGCCATTGTCAGCTAGGGCTGAATAAGGCCTTGTTTTCTTACAATATGTATCTGGAAGGTTCTTAAAAGGGCCAGACCAGGGGGATAGTTTAATCTGAGAGCAGATGTCTTTCATCTTAGAGGATGTTGTGAGCTAGATGAGGCATTTACAGTGCTTACCTCTTTCTCCTACATTAGCCTGGCCACATTTCGGACTAGATGTCTACTCTGCATGCAGGATGATTTTTTGGCAGGTCTCTGAGGGAGCTGGCAGACAGTGCCATTTGCATGCAGTGGTACAAATGTGCAACCATTTCTCTTTTCACTAAAATAAATAGGAGCCAATATGTAGTTGCAGAATCTAATGGAATTTTCAGAAATAAATATAAAGGGAGGGTGGAGGAAGGGGAAGGAATATTCCCAGTGCAACCTGCTACATAAGACAAATTCTCCTCCTTGATCTTACTGAAGTATTTCCTTATCTTTCCTCTTCTCCTTTTATCCCTGATCTCACTGGGTGCATTTCAGATGTGGAGATACTGTAAGATGCATGCCCATGAAGAAACCACTTGGCTGAGTCACTAGGGTCATTTCGGGTCTGTTTCTAGACATTTGCAACACACAGTGGACTAGCACAGAAGTTTTGCTTTAACACAGGTGTAGAATGATTAATATGCCCAGAAGAAGGGAAATATTTAGGGCAGCCCAAATGATATTTCAATGTTGATCTCTTACAGAGGGTGGGGGGCAAGGAGAAGTAAGAAAGGATAGATTTTGTGTTTACTAAAGAAGCTGCCACTGGCGTGTTTGTGCCTCTCCCTGTGCAAGGGGGTGTGTGACCCTTGGGAGAAGCAAGCAGAGAGGCTGTCCCTTTGAAGGGACAAACACCCACATTTTAATCCGAAATGGCTTTCACCCAAAACAGTATTTTCATAGTACTAAATGCTGATGATTTGTTGCCAGGCGCTGCTGTTAACTGTCATCTCTGTCTTTCAGCAAGGGATGGCTATTAAATGGTATTTCAGAGCTGCATGTCCAATGCTGCTCATTAAATAAAGACAGTGGGAATCCTTGGGGGGAGAGGGAATAAAAATAAGAAAATAAAAATATCCCCTGTAGCACCCAGACAAACCGGAGAAGAACACATTACATCAGAGTCATTAAGATACTCCCACAGCTTTTTATTTTTCTCCCAGCCGTCATGGCATGCTGCACATATTAATCATTCTGTTGCATCTTCATATGGAGAGGAGGGAGTATCCTTAAAGCAGTTTGTCAGCATCCAATAGCTAAATGCTGACAATCAGAAATGATTACTCATTTTCAAAACTATTAATGGTTAGCATTTTTGGTCATTTTAAACAGTGCTAAAATCACTCAGCATAGAAGCCCTTGGGTCATGGGTTATAAACAAGTTTCTATCTGAACTTCCCCGATTGCTATTTTTATATCAGTTTTGTGCTTTGTAGAAGATAATTATTCCAACAACCCAATTAGGCATCAGGCTAGATTATACAACAACCCCTTCTTTAGACAGTTCCCTTCTCAAGGAAATGATCCTTGCTGTACTCTTTTATTGTCTTCTTCAGACCAGCAGAAACTGTGTTTTGTGGGGAACGTGTATTTGAGTCTCCATGGCACAACAGTATTTTATCATTGCTCTATTCAAGTCCCTTGCTTCCTGTTTTATCCCTTAAATTCTAATCTGGAGACATCACTGCAATGTGATTCTTCAGTAATTGTGCTGGAAGAGCAGAGAGAGTGTGTGATTATGGCAAAAATACACTCATATCCTTTTTCTTGTAGGAAAAGATAATACAGAGAGATGAGACGCTGTGCAATTGGCACTGTATTTGAAGAGTTTTATCCAAGACAGGACAAAGCACTGCAGGGAAAAAATAACAAGTCACTAGTTGAGGCAATATGTGTTTCCCAGTATTTTTCTAAGCTAAGCTGGTTGGGCACACTGCCAGCCAGGCATGGCCCCTGGAAACTCTCCAGGAAAAATCTCAGCTCACATTGTGAAAGGGTTTCCCCCATCCATGCTGGAGAAAAAATTCCCTTCTCAGAAGCTTAGAGAGAAATTTTTATTTATTTTTGTGGTAGCAAACTAATGTTAACGGCACATGGCCAATTTCTATCCTGGGCACCATGAGGTATTTTGAGCAGATGCCACCAAAGTCAGCACAGAGTATAGATTCCTTAGGTGCAAGCAGACCCTACCCCGCTCTCTTCCCATGCTGCTGCTGTTGGCTCACGGGGCAGGCACAACTGGTTTTGGCAAGTGGTGAAAATGAGACAGCAAGCAAGAATTTACATGCCTATATGACATCTAAGCGTAGGACTGGATTTTGGCCTTACATAGCACTTGCATGGGCAGGAGATCTGGGCACTGTTACTTTCTTTTTTATTTTCTGTAGGGATCCAGATTCACTTGTGGGTAGGTTTAACTCCTGGCTGTGGGGTGCTATTGCTGCCATTAGGAACCCCAGGGTAAGGTCTATGTCCAAGGACTTCCAGCAGCAAACGGACAGTGCTGGAAAGGAGAGCTGGGATCCCCATCTCTATTGGGAGTCCTCATTATCTGAGTATGGAGCCTACCTGTTGTAACCATAGTGGAGGGTGAAGGTCATGCGTTCAGATTGCTGATACTGATGGTGTTGAACACTTCAGGGTAAACAGGAATTTGAAGAATCACAGTTTTGAATTCGAATGTAGTACCACCCTGATGAAATTTTAGTTGTGGCCTGGTCCAAAGTAAATCTGTACTATGTCTATAGCAGAGCAGGGAATATGAGCTTCACAAGTCCTTGTTTGACACCCTATCTATGGGATTGTCCTCCATCAGTAGGTTGTCTATGGATGTTTGAACATGCTTCCACCTCCTGTTTGAACCCAAGATTTTTTTCCTTGCTTTCTTTTGGGCAATAATTTTCTTCCCTTTAAAGTCTCTATGCCTCTCATTTTTAACTTTGTTTTTTTCCTACTAAGGATGTCAGCTTTTTGTCTAACAAATGTAAGCCTGCCAGCCTGCAGATTCCTTTGAAGTAGTCTGCTGTCTCCCTTGGGAGCACAACAGGTTGAAAACAATACGTTATTGTGCTCTGCATTAATGGGGTGGAACAAAAGCACTATTTATTCCATTGCCTGGGATGTTCTTGGTCCTTCTTGGGCCTTCTGTGACATCATAAAGGGACTTCTTATCCCTTTGTGACAGCTGTAATTACGATGACTTTGTTGTTACCTCAGTCTTCTCCAAGTAGTTTTTTCATGTCGGAACTTAGCAAGAAATCAGAAGTTGTTTTAACTAGTTTCTTACCCTTTGTTGGTATAAAGATAGTAGAGCCTTCTAGTTGTGTATTTAGGAAGCTGTTTGCCTTGGTGAAAGCACTAAAGAATTCGGTTGCAATGCAAATATGAGTACAGTGTTGTCAAAAAGAGGTTTGACTTTTAAGGTTAGAACTCATCAGGAGACAGTTCAAGCTGAAAAATCACAGATGAAACTTTTATAAAGTCTCCTCCATATTATTCTGCTTGATTTCTGTTTTTCGAGTAGGATGCTAGTTTTTCAGTAGGTTATAGTGTCTTTGGCAGAGGGAGCCACTGTGATATCCCTTTTCAGAAGAGGAGTTATGGTGGGTCAGCCTCACTCCTTTCCACTCAAGAAACCTCATGACAGTCCCGTAGACCACTTCTTTTTCGTGGGCAGCATGGAAGTGTTGTTGGATTGTTAACCTTTGAGCCAGGATGCTGAGTTTATCTCTGCTCTCAATCTGCTGTGTCTTTACAGTCATAGCACAACCTGTACGCTGGTATTTTCTTCCCCTACCTCTAAACCCAAGAATGTCTTCCTGTTTCACACAAATGCTGTGAGGCTTAACAATTTAATGCTTGTAAAGTATTTTGAAATCCTGGGAAGAATTGCAAAGTAGAGAAGCAGAGTCTTGTTGAATCACCTGATCTGAGACTGTAAAAAAAAACCCCAAAACAAACCTTTGAGTATATTTTTAAATTTATAGAAAGTATATACCTCAGTAGTTGCCTTCTCTGCCATAAGAACAATCTTCAGCCTCATGGTTTCCAGAATAGCAATTCCTGAGCAACTCTCTGTTCTAGTATTAAATCAGAGAGGTTTACTTCTTTTTTTTTTTTTACTCGCTCCCAGACTCCCCACCCCCTTGCTTTGTTTCTGTTTGGTTTTTAATCCTTTCATCTTAACAGAAATTTCTAGCTCTGAGTCAAGCTTGACTCCTAGATCCTTCCACTTGGTAGTCATCTGAGAGTTTTTCTCCCTACCTCGGCACAGTATGCCTTCAGATGGGAGCACTTAAGGGAATGTTCCTGCCAAAATAAAGTTGAAAGTGACCTGCATGCAGCCTATCAAAATTTTCAAAGTCCTGGCTCTGACAGTAGGGACTTTATTGTTAGTCTATTGCATCCTGTCCCTTCAGGATGGTCACAGCTTGGCACTCTGGAGACAATTCTCCCTTCCCCTACCACAGACTAGATACGGTTTGGAAAAAAGGCAGACTGATCTTGTCGGGTAAGCAAGCCCTACGATATGAAATGAGGATTGAGTATGTTTGTCTGGATCACCAGGCAGGTCTGAGTAACTGTCAGAGGATAACTGAAAGAAACACCATACAGGAAGAAGAGCAAAAACTCCAGTCCACTCAGCCATGGGGTTCTGTCCCTTGTTAACTGGAGGAGCAGACAGACTTTTGGTTTTGGCCGTAGGAATTAATTTTCTCCCCCAAGGCTCTGATGGCTGTACCTATTAATTGGATCCTGCAGAGCAATATTTTGTCCCTGAGTTACTTAGGAATGGAGACAGCACAGTGGAGGGTGTTTCAAACCATACTGTAGCTTGAAAGGTGTTAGGATGTTCTCATTACAAACCCGAGAAGAAATCCCACGAGATCAGCCTTAGGTGATCAGGCATGGACTGTTGGTGTGCCTGAGCTAGCAAAAAAGTAGGTATTTGTGTTTGGCCAGGGAGAAGCACCTTAAAAGAGAGCAAGCCAGTACAGAAGAACCAGTGTCTTATTAGTATTTTGCTACTATGGGAGAGAAATTGAGGAACATGAGCAGGGATCTAGATGAGCCCTTGGTAGAAAAGTCTTAACTTCCAGTTCATTGGTGCCATGGATCTCCCTCACTCTCCCCCGCTGGAGTTGTTTACATGTGCATGCATCACTTTGATGGAGAAGCTATAGTTAGTGATTAGGGTGTCTGTCTTCGATATGACAGGCTGAAGCTCAAAACCCTGCTACCAATCTGCCAGAGCACAGAGGGACTGTGCTTTTATACACTTCAGGGACATGCTACAGCTCTTCAGCAATCAGCCAGTCTGTGGAGGGCTTGGGGTGCCTGTTACCCACTGCCTGATTCTCCCAACAAAGGCAGATGCTTTGAACTAGGCAGGATTGATACGTAGGATGGAGTGCATTTTCAAAGGATGCACTAAATGTCTTTTTTCCCTCTGTAATGCTGGACATAAGGGCTGGTCTCCTCTTTGGAGGGAATGACTGGTAGCGATCCACAGAAGCCAGCAAGGATCCTTACCAGCATGCAGAAGGAGGCGTTTCTTGGCTTGAGCATGGCCTAGCCATGGCATTGCTCCGCACCTGAGAAATCATTTAAGAGCCCTATTTATTAATTATTACAGCTCTAGGTTACATCTTTGCTGCAAGATGAAGTCCAGGGAGCCCTGAGGCCATATTGCTGACTTTGCCAGGAATGTCACGGCCAAGCTAGTTCCAGAGTCAAACGTCTGCACTGTGCTCCAGCTTTTTCCTGGTGAACTGGGCTGTAGGATATTTATCTCCCTCTGTGCTTTTTCCTCAAGTCACCTGAATCCTCTTTGACAGCAACCCTGCTTCCTGAAACGCTCTGAAGACAGGGCTGGGGCTCACGATGGACGTTGGTGTGCAGGGTCTGAAATATGCTCAGCCAAGGATGTTAACACCCTCCTAGGCATTAGCAGAGGAAAATATTTCAATGCTCTGTCCTGCACAGGCGCACTAAGGCTTTCTTGGTTATCTGGCTTTCAGTCATACAAATGTTTTCTTGTGCTTTCTTACTGCCGGGAAACCTCTAAACACCTAGTCAAAGTCTCTCTTCTTTTTAAGCTGAGTATGTTACTCCTACTTGAATCCTTTCGTATCGTTCTTAAGAAGTCTTCTCCCATAATTCATGTCAGCCCTTCAAATGTTTGCAAATTTGTCATCTGTAGTCTTTGCTTTGCCAAGCTATTAACTCTTCTGAATTAATTCTCTTATAAGTCAGTCTCGCCATTTCTCTGATCATTTTGCTGCTGTTCTTTTTGAATACCTCTTAATTTATCATTGTAAATGCATCTAAGGCAAAGGCATTGGCACTTTGCTAAGTTTATAACACATCCAAGTTTCTCAGGCACATTCCCTGAGTAAATACACTTCAGTGTAATCCTACAAATGGACGGTCCTTTTTTCTGGCTCCATATACCTAAGATTAAGATTGTACATGAAAGTTCTCAAAATCAAGGAGATACAGCATGTGAAGTGGTGTGTGATAGCATGGATAGACCTTCTTCAGGGCTGCTTAAGAGACCATTGTGTGGGACCAGCTGTCAGCACTGACATGTGGGAGTTCACTCAGTGAAATCAGTGATTTCTGTTTGATGTCCCCAGTCCTTTCAGCTGACTCCTTCAGCCCAGTCAGAACTGAGGTTAAGGCAAGCAGGTGGAGGTTGGAAAAATGGCATATTGCTTCTC
>KZ506198.1:290918-322382 GCA_002844005.1 Limosa lapponica baueri
GTGATGGAGAAAGGGACTTCAAGTAATACCAGTATATTGAGCTAGGACTGTGCCTGCCCTTTTGTGGGATGAGGCTCTAAAGTGGAAACAATGAAGGTATCCCATTCTCACAACTAAACCTTGTTTATGATTTTTAAATAAAATATTCAGAATACACTCAAAATTTAACTGCTGAAATGCATACTGTTTCCTTTCTGCAGCATGATTAATATTTTCTTCTATCCTGCTATTCTTCCCATAAAATCACATTGCGTCACAACACTGAAACATAAGTAGATTTCCAACTCTACCTCAGCAGCAGCATCGTTTTTAATCCATGTATAGCATTTTAGAAGCCACTGAAATAAGCTCTTTATGCTTCATGATTGCGAAGATTTTAGTGTTGGCTCATGCATCAGGCAATGCAGAAGCATATTATAATGTCTGAAAAGCCACAGCAACCTCCAAAGAAATTCCTTGTGAAGAGACAGCTGAAGAATGTATTTAGCCCAACTTGAGAGGAAAAGATCCTTTGCAGAGCAGAACCTGGCTGAAACAGAATAGCTGCTGAGACTGAGCTGGCTGTTGCAGTCCTACAGAGGCTTGGCCTGTCGATCCACTCAGGGTGCAGTTGAGCATCTTGCCTTGTGTGTCTTCACTTAGCGTTTGCATGAGGGAATATGTTTAGCAGTATAAGCTGTAAATTTCAGGCTGCCATTGCCCAGGAAATTCCTGGTCTATTAGAGTGTATCAACAGGAAGGGTGGAAGGCTGTCCTCAGCAGAAGTTCCTTTCATTTAAAATGCAGTGCAGCAGTCAGTTGCATGCCAAGAGATGCCTTGTCTTTTTCTTCTTTCTTTAATCTGACCATGCTCCTCAGATGTCTGTTCTCCAGTCCTGGTTCAAGTCTGAAGTTTCCCAGTCCAAATCTGAAGTGGGGCCCCTGAGTGGGGTCCTTGTATAATCCTGTATCTCTCCTTCATCAGAGCTACATCAAGCTCTGGCTGCATTGAAGGTGAAGATTTCTTGTCTGCTGTCCTGGAAGAAAACCTGTCGTTCCTCAAGTTTTGATCAGTTCTGCCAGTTGGGTTGTTGGCAAACATGCTGATGCCCACAGTCTGGGAACTGTTTTTCTTGAGACTTGGAAGTTTTTGCCTCTTGCAACTGGAAGTTGAGCCTGTTTGTAAACAGAAACCCACTTTCTACAGTGTTTTGTTTCTTTAATACTATCTGGCATTTTAAGTTAAATTTAGCATACCTGTCTAAAGCAGGTGCTTTTGGCTAATTGCATTTGGAGTGACCTGATGGGCTGTCACACCTGGTCCGTGACTTGCAGATTGATAGCTTTAGCCAGCAGCAAAGAGGACCTGGCACAGGAGGTGATTCTCCAGCCAGGAAGAGTTGTGTTCTGCCTGTCCTGGAGTGAGGACCCACCCAGATAGCTTTTGCCAGGTATGCAGTACCAAAGACAGGCCTGTGTCATCCCTCCTCAATACTCTGTTAAGCTTCTTTTCAGTTGCTGTTCTGCCCACATGCATTTAAATCCTTTCCTGCTTAATCTCTATTCACAGTATATTAGGAAAATAACATTTTAGGCTTGGTTAACGTACAAGCCTTGGACCTCTGGAGAACTGAGTGTAAGAGACACGGATCACACTGAAATGAGCTTGGGTCTCATCCAATTGCTGAAGAAAACTTACTAATAGCAGCCGTGCTGTATAATTCGATGTCATTCCACATGATAGTGAGTTTTTATTACCAGAGCTCCAGGCCAGCAGGGGTGACCAGCAGAAGGGCTGAGACACTGGCGGAACCGCGTGCGTGCCTAGGGCTGTGGGACATAAGCGAGCCCTGCTGGAATACGACTGACGTGCCTTGGCAAAGATCTGCGGGAAGCCCCCTGACCTGCACGTCTGTAGCTGAGGTAATGCTTCCTTCACACCTGCAAGCATTACTCAGGGAATAAAGTCTGTCATCTGCCTTGGGCTCTCTCCTTCCGCCTCTGCGGGCCCAAGATTCTGGATCCTGGTTTAGAAAAATGTATTGGGGGAAACCGAAACTTTCTGAAGTTGCTGACCATACAGGGCTGGGATTTCACTCGCAGGTTTCCTGAAGTGATGTTCTTTAGCTTTCCCTTCTAGTTTCGTCTTTTGTGCTCTCATATTTCACATCTGGATCAGCACATCTCTGAAAACGATGCTGACGTTCCCCTGCTGTTGTGTTGAGCTTTAACATGGCAGAGGATTTTCCTGGTGTTTGAGATGCGATAGATCAGTGCATTTATTAGTGCACACACACTCCTCTGCGTGTTTTCATGAGGCTGCCCAGGTAGGCTGACTGCAGGAGCCAAGCACTGCTAGTCCCAGGATAAAGCCTCCGGCAAAAGACTTTACACAGCGTGTCTAATAAAGGTAGAGGTGTGAAGGAATACTCCTTGCCACTCTAACTCCTTTCATGGAGCACACCAGTTAGCAGCTGGAGCCCTGGGTGCCCTTCACTTGGATTTGTTGAGCCAAGGGTCTCTTCTGTGGTGAGCCAGCTCCCCCATCCTACAGAGACAACATCTTTACAAAGGAGACCTTGGTGATACAGTGTGTGCCTTGGCTCTCAAAGAGGAAAGGATTAAAATCAAGCTCAGGTGGTAGGGCAGAGAGTCTCTTGTCAGACCTGTGTTGGCAGGAGTGCTCTATCATCTGAAAACTCGCAGAGTGAGGCAATTTGGTCATTTACCTCAGTCCCTTAAATGCTCCTTGCTCACTAGTAATATCAGAATATCTTCTGTAGCTCTCATCCCTCTTTGCTGTTTCTTTCCTTCCTTCTAGAAGCAAAGCTTTGCCAGTTGATTCACCGGGGGAAAAGGAAATAATCCTACTGGTTTATATGCAGATGGTGCTTTGAGAGGAGATATGCTTAATTTAATTCCTGGTTTATAATCTGCACCCATCCTTAGTAAAAGTGTCTTAATTAAAGGTAGTGTGTGGTCACACATGGACATCAGAGCAACCAGACTAGCTTAAACTGAAGCTCTCTCTAGCCTGGTATCCTGGCTTAGACGATGTTTGTGTGTGATACCAAGTGAAGAGTAGAAGAGCATGGCAAGGATCTACAACACCAAGTATTCAGAGTTTGCAACTATTTGCTGAAATCAGATTTGTTTAGCAAATGGGTTTTTTTGATTCTCAGTGGATTTCTTGTCTCTATGTTCATACAGATCATAAGAAAGGAAGGGTTAGTGTCTGTTTAGTAGTGGATGGATTTGGTGGAGTGGAATATCCAGTCTGTACTGGGGTGATAAATGGAATATTGTGTTGTGTGTTGGCTGCTCAGAGAAAGTAATATCTGAGATAGTCACAGGGGTGGTCTTGTCTCTGGCCTCTAGGGAGCTGGTTAGTCAAGCTGCTCAGCACAGTGATACAGGAAAGATTTTGGTGACACACCATGTGTGGTCAGAAGTAGGGAGGAAAAGAGAAAGTAACAGAAACTTCAGTGATACAGTATGGTATTAATTGATGGTAGAAGTTAGTGGTTACGTGGATGGGCCTCTCCTGTCTGGAAATCCACGTTTCTGGTAGGAGTTTCTAGGAACTCGTGCTCTGAAAAGTCCCAGGATGACATAATCTGCTAGTATCACTCCATCTGCTTCTACATCCTAGACCTACCAGAAGCATATCAATACAGTGAAGCTTTTTAGTTTCCCTTCTGGAAAGTTAGGGCATGGTTCACAGTCCTGGTGAGACTTTCACTTCTAGCCCTGTAAGAAAGATGAAGCGAGTAACACAACTGACTCATAGTATCTTCCAGAATCTAAACTATCTCACCAGACACTTTGATCTCTGAATGAAACCAACCAGGGAATCAGGGAAGGCTTGAATGAAAACTGTAAAATTTCAAATTCTACTTCATCAGGGACCTGTGTTAAAAGCTTTTAACTGATGCGCTACAAACTGTAAATAAGAGGAGGTTCCTCTCTTCGTTTGAATTTTGAGTCCTGGGCTATCTGCTGCTTTTGTGAAGCAGCTGCAGTCTGGTTAGCTTTCCTTCC
Source organism: Limosa lapponica baueri (assembly GCA_002844005.1). Lineage (NCBI taxonomy): Eukaryota > Metazoa > Chordata > Aves > Charadriiformes > Scolopacidae > Limosa > Limosa lapponica. Next base: position 294,939 of record KZ506198.1, read on the forward strand.
TTCCTCTCTTCACTTCTGAGCTGTTCCCTGTCTCTGCTGAAGATGGAAATGAGACAGAATGCTCCAAGTCCCTCTGTGTAGGGTTTATGGCACGATTTTGCAGGCAGTATGCAGTGCAGGCATGAATCACAACTGCCTTTAAGATATGGCTGTATTCGATTCCCCGTCTCTTTCATCTGACTCAGAACAGGCTGCAGATTTTTGTTTTTAATCTAAGCAATAGCCAATTTACTCCAGAGATGAGTATTTGCTGACTGTTGCTGCTGTTCTTATGCTCAGAATTGCAAACCCCTTGGAAAATGAGGCCAGCTCGTGCATGTGTGTACAAACCTGGTTTCAAATCTGGCTTGGGCTCTCTCTTCCAGCTCAGCAAATGACTGACATGTTCACTTTAGCATAGCTCCCTCCCGAGACAAGCCGTGGGCAGTGCCAAAGTGCCGTGAAGCGTTCTCTGCGTGTTCAGTCGCACACCGGAGGCAGATTCTGCAGCACCCTGGAGACAGGGGTGAGATGAGGACAGTAGCAGCCATGATTCAGAGCTGCTTTGCATTTTGGTCTTGCTAATAGATAATACTGAAAATTTTTATTTGCAGTGAACCAAGATGCAAATCAGATCCCACTTCAATAACACCCTTGTGTTATTGAAGTTATCTGAAAAGAAAGAAAGAACTAAACCAGTACAGCTTGTTCAGTTCAAATTCAGGTACGGCTGAGGTTGTTGCGGTTCAGTCCACAACATTCATTAAAGGCATTCATAGTGAAAAATACACCATTTAAATACAGACATGTTCATGTGATGGTCGTAACACCTGGTATCAGCCGGAGAAATACTTTTGCTCATGTCTTTTTTATCTCTGGTGGGGCCTACTCATCAGTCAGTTGTGTTTCCAGGGCCGTCCTGCAGCCTGGCTTTTGGCTCCTTCAGATGGGCAGGGTGGGTTTTGGGGGCTGTGGCTCTGGGCTGGGAGCAAGAGGGGTGCAGGCGGATGGGAGACAGGGAGGACTTGTGTTCTGACAGTGCTGTGCACGTACGAGGTGAACAGGTCTCCATGCATTATTCTCACATGGTAACGAGGAGAGGTTTAGTTTTCCCTGTTTGTTTGCTTATTTGCTGTTTGGACCCATCACAAACTTTAACATGGAAGAAGAAAAAGCTATAGCTGAAAGTGGCTTTCAGTTTAACTTTCTTGTTTGAAGTACAAAGCCTGATGCAGAGCAGCCTCTGCAGATAGCCCTGACTTTGATAACTGGCAGGAGCATTTCTAATTTAAAATGTCTCCCTTCTCTTCCTATTAGTTACTCCTCTAAGCAAAGCAGCTGGCGTGACCTGGGCATGTTGTGCTTGTATTGTTGCTGTGAGACAATAGCTCAGCCTGAGGGAAGAAGACAACCTACTTACCATATCCTCTGGGAGTTGTTACAGTGGGACTCTGTAGAAATTAGTGTTTCTCTGAAGCTTACCAAGACTGAGAGTCTGAGGAGTTAACCCATGAGATATGGGAGATCAAAGAACTGAACTGAGGGCTATCTGTGTCCGTGGGAGGCAGGCTTCGGTCTCCTCAGCAGAGGTGGCCGGTGTCATACGGGCTCCCGTATGCAGCCTCCACCTCTGTATCTTCTCCCCTGGTCAGAGTATGATTCTGCTGCAGAGGACAGGGCAACAGAGATCTGTGGAGAAGGGCAGCAGAAGGAAGGGCCGCATCAAGTTCCTAAGTACCAGGCATGGTGTTCAACAGAGGGCTCACACTAATGCGCTAGCAGAGGTTGACAGCTACCTGGCCTAGCTCCAGTCCAATGGTCTGATGTATCCTAAAAACAAGAGTTTGCATAATTCGAGTGAAGAGATAAGTGGAGGTTGTACAAGGTCTGTCTGTAGAGAGCAGTGGGCAGGGGTCCAGTTAGGGTGAGGTGATTTGCTGCCTTCCTGCAGTAATACATCATTTGTGATACCAAAACTCAGACAGAACAAGAAGCATTACAGCATTGTCCGGAGGGAAAGGGAACTGCTGGACTGCCAGAGGCAAGCATTTTGGGGGGCATGGTTTAAGGTATCAGGACCGGCCATACATTAAGTCTGGCTTGGGACTGCACTTTTCATATCAAAGCAGTAGCAGTGGTCTCACAGAAAGCATTTCTAGATGATTTACAGAGCTACTGCAGTCATCAAAAATACATAGTGGCAAGCAGTGTGAGGGAAGTAGATGGAGTATGCCAGTCCCCTGGTTCCCTGACAGCAGAGGGGTTCTCACACGCATTGTGGCAGCTCAGTGACACCAGACACCAGGGAAGGCACAGCTTCTTCTGGCTCCACCAGAAGCAGCTACCAGACCCAGAAGAGAATTTTAGCTGAACGAACCTGTCATGTCATTGTATGGGGACAAGTGAACAACACTCACTTTTCTTGCGGTGCTTGATTAAAATAAGAATTCGGTTGCTCTGAGTTACTGGAGATGCGTCTTCACTGCACGGTAGCCGTAAGTGAACTGTAAATATTCCAGGCGTGGGCAGTTTCCACTCATTGCCTGAAAACATCATTTCTGTAGCAGCAGAGCTCTGCAGCTAACCTAATAAATACTGGTGCTGAGCAGGGCTAATTATCTCCAATGCAGCACTGCCCTGGCATGGCTGTGCGGCTTCCCGCTCCAGAATTAGCTTAGCTGGGACTTGTTTGGGTGTCTGCACTGTCCTTCATGGTATGATGGAAACAGTGAGCAGTGCTTGCTGGAGGAGTGTCGCTTGCGTGCACAGGACTGCAGTATTCCTCTGCTCCAAGCATACCAAGGAAGTGCTGGACTCCAGAGAAATGAAGTCACTTAACAGCTTCTTTTGCAGATTTGACTTGGGTGAAGTTGTGGTCACCTTGGACCTAACTTTGGAGCAGCAAGCCCTTGTCCCTTCTGAAAACACTGCTTGATAGTACATGGTGCCTCTGAGCAAAGTGTTGACTAGTATGCTCACAGCTTCTTTTTATTCTATAAACCAGTTACCAATGTTGTATAGATAATTACTTAATGGTGCTCCTCTGACCTACAGGAGGAATGGATCTCTGTCTCAAAGATCTCATTGCCTAAAAACAACTTAATGAAAAGTAGATGTTAGGAGGTGATATAAAACAGTATATGGAAACTATTTGGAGATTCTTTAGCTCAAGATTGTGAAGATCAGATAAGACAAGTAGATTGGTAGAACTGGCTTAGTGTCAGCTATTTAAATGAGAAGATAGATAATCACACATGCCGTAGCAACTGGGTTTATGCAGGTTCAGGTCCAGTTATATCTTAATACAGGGAAATTCCTTACGTGGAAAGGATTAGATGAGCATCTTTTGGAGCCCTAATCCCAGCCATCTGTATAAAAAGAGTGCCTGCTTCTGTTGGTCTGTAAGGAGTCTCAATTTGTTTGTCTCAGGATAATTTCAAAATCACTCTTGTCCTTAGGAAAAGTTGCCCTGAGGATAGGAGATGGGGGATATATCCTAGGCCAAGATCATGTGTTTCTTGTCCACTAATGCTTCCAAATGTGACTTTTGTCTTACTGTAGTACTGGATAAATGAATACACCTCCACCTTGGGGATTGGTGTCTTCCACTCTGGCATCGAGATCTACGGCAGAGGTACGAAGTATTTCCTTTTCACTACCTGCAGAATATGGGGACGACTGTATAGGTGGTCTGGTACGGAGAAGAACCCAAAACTTATCACTTTTGGCAAGGGATGTTTTCAGAAGTGAAAAACTCAGCCAGTTCTCTTTTAGAGTCCATTATGGAGTCTAGAGGGAACTTGTGCAGTTCTGTCATGAATCACATGGCCGTTCGTGCTTTCAGTATGTAACTGCAGCTTCTATAGCCTGCACAGGTGTGTGGCAGGACGGCAAACAGGAGGGACCAAGCAATGTTGGAAAGTTGTTCTGCAGTGAAGGAGGGGGAGAAAGAAGGGGAGAAATGGGGGAGGAGGAAGACAGGCGGATCAGTGGTTGTCTTGAGACCTATCTATGTGTGTTTGTGCTAATTCCCTGTCAGGGTAAATCCATTTTGCAGTAATTATTTATGAATGTCTATGGTCTAGAAATCTTGGAATATGGATTTCCAGATCTTGGCAACTGTTCTTGTGAAACAGCAGAGTTCAAGAAAAGAAAATATCTTGTAAGACTTTTGAAATGGTCTGGATGGGGTTGAAGCTGATTAGAGCACCCATTGCAAAAGGCGCAGTCAAGGCATCTGGGAAAACAGCTGTAGGACAGTGAAGGACAGAGTAGCATCACATTAAATGGCAATGGCTTGGGATATCTCACTCACGGTATTTTTAGCCAGTGCCATGCAGTAGACAAAACCCCTGGGGTGCCATGTTCCATCTGGAGCACAGAAGCTTTCACAGGCCGTGCGAGATGGCCTGTATGACACTGTGAGGTCCCCAGGCTGCATTTCACAGGCCATGCAAGACGGCCTGCATGACACGGAAAGACCTCCTGGCTTGACCTGTGTGCTGAGGCAGTGGAGTGCCATCTGCTTGGCTTTCTACAAAGAATTCCCACTTGCTGCCTGTAAATCCCTCCGGAAGAAGATTTGATCTCTCCCTTCTTCCAGCTCCAGCTTCTTCCAGCTCAGCACCACCTCTGACAGCATCTCATAGTTTATCTAGATGCCTCCACCACAGAACCTTCCACTGAGAGGAAGCCACCAGGACAGGCAAAGAGACAGGCTCAGAGAGTTTTCCTGGTGCTGTGGGAAGGCAGTAGTGTTAGCATGGAGGGAGGCTGTGAGGGCATCCTCAGGCTGATAGGTAACTGGACAGACAAAATGGCTTTCAGAATCTGGCTGAAACAGATTTTGGCAGTAGCCCAGCCCCTGGTGCTGATGCTGAACAGTGCAGACAGCTGCCGTAGACTTTTTCCTGACATTGTGTTCATTCAATTACTCACAGTCTGTTTCTTTCCTTGTCAGAGTTTGCCTATGGAGGGCATCCCTACCCTTTCAGTGGGATTTTCGAGATCACACCTGGCAGTGCGGCAGAACTTGGCGAGACCTTTAAATTCAAGTAAGGGCCCTTTTCTACATCTTCCCCTCTGCCCCTGGTAGCCATCGGTGTAGAGGGAGCAGGGAAGTCCTCTCCTCTGTGTCCCTCTTTCCCTCTCCTTAGAAGCGCCCTCGCTGCATCCTTTACGTGATCCTGGTTCAAAGGCAGCCCCGCAGGGATTGTGGAGGTGGATAAAAGAGTGTGTACACCACACAGGGAACAGCGCTGAACTGTGTTTGGCAGGGTTTAAAAGCATACCTACAAATGAACACGGTTCTCTTTTCCCATTTTCTTTGTTTTCTGTGCTCCCAGTTTCACATGTCAGCAAGAACGGGAGTAGCTGTGTGTTACACAGAGCCAAAAAACTGAACCTGAGTCTTTTTATGGGTATCACCTATTTGCGGATACTGCACAGAGTACCAGAAATCATCCCCTGTGTTTATTGCTGCTTTGTCACAAGGGACAGGCCAGCTGCTAGAGGAGTCTGAGAGGATGCTGCATTAATGTGTTGTTCAAGGTGCTCAGGCTGAGGGGCTGCCCGTGGCAGATGGGGCTTGACCTTCCCACACTGTCAGTTTGTGCTGAGGGTCATTGGAGACTTCTAGAAGAATGAGCGCTAGTGAGTGACTATTAGGAGAAGCAATAGGTTTCTGCAGAAAGTTTTCAGCTTGCTCCTTCCTGGCCCGCCCCATGGAAACCCTCTCAATCATGAAAAACCATCTCCCCACTGGGAATATCTATTGTGGGATGATAGGCAGAGTGGGAGCAGACCCCCAGAGCTGAGGCTTCCCTGGTGATGAGCAGGAAGCTCTTGGGGCTGTTGTCCGTGCTGTAACCTGCTTTGTGGATAAGCTGGGGATGTTACTGTGCCATTTTGTTACTGGGAGTCTCTGATAGCCCCAGATATGCATGTCCATGTTTTAAGCCTGTCCTTCTTGCCAGTGTCTGACCATTTCCTTTTCCCTGGGTATGTATCACTCTCTTCACTGTGTCTTTCCATGTTCCCTGTTGTGTGCTGTGTTTTTAACTAGAGAATCCATTGCCTTGGGCACCACAGACTTCACAGAAGAGGACGTGGATAAGATTATGGAAGAGCTGGGCAAGGAGTACAAAGGAAATGCGTACCACCTGATGCACAAGAACTGTAATCACTTCTCTGCTGCTCTGGCTGAGGTGGGCACAACTATCTCTTATTTGTATTTTTTTGCTGTTTCAGATCTGTCGTAATGCTCACAGAAAGGGAACCGGGGTCAGCACAGCCCGCCAGGCCAGAGCTCACAGCCAAATCTCCTGTCTCTGCCCGTAATATTTTTGGAAGCCCTTTGCTGTTGAAAGGGATGGGATCAGGATGCGGAGATGAGGCAGGTTTATCACACATTTGGTCTAAACTGTGTGGGAAATTTGGAGTGCCTGCATTTTGATTCACTGAATAGGCTTCCTGTAGCAGTAATTGGAAGGACAGACCTGGCTAGCATGCAAATACGTATCATTTTAATAACAAGCACAAATAACCCTATATGATCTGCAAAGGAATAAAAATGGCTTATCAGTGTTCTGCAAACTAAAATTTGCAGTATTCAGGAAGGGGATGTCCCTTTTCCTTATTTAATGTGCACCATCCAAAACCCATTAAAAAAGAGTATTGATTTTCTCACAGACATATTTCTTTGGTGCTTACTCATTTTCATGTTCACAAAAATACTATGAATTATAACAGAACTGTTATTTCTCTTCAGAGAGAATTGAAGCACAGAGAAGCACAAATTTATTCTTGAGTATCTGCTAATTTGGGATGTTTGATTTTCAATTCCCAAAGATTTGACTATTTGGGGGAAGCTGCCTTCCCCCTCACCCGTAGATGACATGTTTCAAGTGTGTTTCAATTAAGGTGTGAGTATTCAGCACTCGTATAAATCTGAATTCAGGAACTTGACACAGTGTCAGAAAAAGGCATGAAAGGCACAAAGTGGAAGTGACCTTCCATAAAAACAGTTTCTGTGTTTTCCATAGGTGTTTTATGGCAAACACAAGGAGAGAATCTCATCCTTCACAATAGAGTTCAACTGCTCTAACAGCGAAACTTTCATTTCTCTTTCTGGAGTCCCCATCCTCTTTCATTACACATCTCTCGCCTTTCTTCATCATATGTGGCGAAAGTCCTTTGCCAATTACCTCTTTTGCCACAAGTGTCCATTCATTCCCCAAACAGACCTGTTGGGGATCTTGAGTGAGGCGAGATTCTGTAGAAATAATACTGTTTGATTTTGTAAGAAATTCTCTAGTGAATCTGCGAACCAGCAATTTATGAGAGACCTGCTTAGGCTCTTAGGACAACCAGTTCTCTACTGGTTTCATCCTTGCTAATTATAGAAAGAGAAAATGAGAAAATGACTGAGTCCTTTATGTAAATATTACCAAATAAAAATAAACAGGAAGGAATTGTATTGGTACAAACAGAGAATGAACTTTCAAGCAGTACAGTGTCAAATCAACATTATTCACACTACTGTTCTGGAGTCAAATAATCAAATTACTATAGCAGAAAATGGGAACTTTAAAAATTATGAAGGAAGCCCACAAGAAAGCTGTGTGATTATCAGCAAAAGCTAAAAAAAAAAACAAAACCAAACCTTTACTTGCAGCAGTGAAATAAGATCATTGCTTATTACATACTTTGATATGTAAAATTTCCGTCTCATGTCCAAGCCAGAAGCTCAAAGCTATTTTTCCTTGATTCTGCTGCTAGATATCTGTGAAACCCTCACTGCCTTTTGCTTGTCCAACCTTCCAAACACAAGTCAAATAAGATTGATCTCAATAAAAACCTACTAGCATATTTTAAATTTTGCTTTCAATACACCTTCAGTGATCATTACAGGAGTGGAATTTAGGGTTAAGTTTTCCTGCAAGAGCTTTCTTCGTGGATTCTGTGTGCTCGTTCGCTGCCCTGTAACCTGTCCAGATAATAAAACAAAAGCCTAAATGGCTAGTTCTGACACTTCTGCTTCCAGGAGCAGAATTTACTCAGGATTTAGGTCAGTTTAAATATACCCTTCAGAGGCAAGCAGGATTTCTTGTTGCTGTTGCTATTCACATATGCCTGTGTTTATTGCCACTCTCTAAAGTACTAAACCAGAGGAGGTGCACTTCAAATCCAGGAGCAGAAGGCCCTGGATGGTCTCTAGCATCAAGATACAGAAAATGGGAGCCGAAATTCTTAAAGAAATAGTTGGTGTTAAGGCACTAAGCAAAAGTCAATGTCGAACTTTCAATGTGCCTGTCAGCAACATCAGAAATACATGTGGCTGCCTTATGGCAATCACTGTGTTTTGGAGCTGGGTAAGAAGTAGCACAACTTATCTTGGGATACTTCTGACCTCTTGGAGGAAAGACCGCTTGAAATCTGTTGAGACAGAACCTGCTTGAAAGGAAAGCAATGAAAGTTTCTATTCTCATTTCCCAACATCTGAGTGCTTGCTTTACTTTACAGCCTTAGTGTTTTGGTTTTTGTCCGTGCTGTAGTTCCCATTAAAACAAAACAAAAATCACCACATTAGGAAGCTCCAGGCCCTACCGTGTAGCCTTAGAGTGCGCAGAACGTGCTGACTACATGGTGAGTGGCTCTCAAGACTGTGTAAATATGTCGCCATAGAGGGCAGAAAACAACCGATATTTGTGCCCTAAAACCAATTCTGAGATGAGTCCCTTTAGTGTTTGTATTGCCCTTTCCTTCAGACTCTTCATCTGTGAAGCAGCAATAATAATAACTAGCATTGGTTTATGCATACCCAAGTTATGTGGCAGTTAAAGACAGGAAACCAGAAAAAGTATTCAAAGAATTAAAAGAAAAGACGTAGAAATTTTGTTCAACAGAATAAAATTGCTCACTGGAACTGGGCTTTACGTCCAGCCACACAAAAAGCAGCCAAGGATTTTAAGTGAGTATAAATTCGTGGTCTCTTTGTTGCTCTAGCCCAGCTAAAGGGGATGCTGTCGGTACTACAATGCCCTTTCACTACAGAGAGGGGTTCGGTTGGAGGCTAATTTTTAGCATGAAAGAGGCAATGATCAGCTCTGCTTCCTACAGCCCTTTAGGCCTTTCTGCTCATGGGCGTAAGCAGTTGTGGTGAGTTCAGGAGATGGTTGTTCTGAGCCTCCTGGATAATGCCAAGTGAGTCACATCCCTGCTCTGTGCCGAAGTATCCCTCCTTGTATGCTGGATTATTTCCTTCCTTCAAAAAAGGCTCTGAAATCTTTTGATGAAAGCTCTCTTATCTGCCAAGGCGAACTGGCTGGTTTATGGCTTGTGTTGTTCTGTATCAGCACGCAAAACCAGAGCTAGAGCTTTATAGCCGCGTGGTGATGTATGAGTTAATGTGTGTTTACACAGATCTGTCTGGCAAGACCTGGAGATTTGGCAGTACGGCCGTGTGCTAGGTAGCTGTGTTTGGCCGCCTTAATTTCCTCATCTGGCTGTGGGCTTGCTAATTAGTATCCATACAGATGTTGCCCCGGTTGCTGGGCCATGGGTTGAGAGGATACCATCTGGTCACACGGGCCAAGGGCAGATGCAGCCACGCGTCCTGCTGCCTGAGGTCAGATTTTGCAGAGGGAGTGGGAAGGGGGTATAAGGCTGGTTCTCCCTCACAGATCAGCTTTTTCAGGATCACACTGGGAGGCAGTGTCCATGTGTCCCATTGCTGGGACCTGTAAGCCAGGTTCCCTGTCCTCAGAAGGACTGCTGAAGCCACAGGAGTTGGACTTTACTTTCCAAGTTTTTGTTTTCTTCTCCTTTACCAGTGTTTTCTCAGCAGATAGAACATACATCCAGAAATAGTCCATCTACATCTGTTTATGAATGATTTTTCTGTCAAAACTTCGTATTTAATGCCTCAGGTCCCCCCATGATAACTGGTAACTGTTATCTGTAACAGTTAGAAAATTTGTGGTCCAAGTAGGTGATGCAGACTGACTGCTAACGGCTAGGGGCACGTCCAGACCTATGTTAATGACTGCCATTTGGCCATGTATCTTGAAAAATCCCTGGGCTTCAGCGAATCCAGCACAGGCAGATAAGCTCTAGTAAACCCCGGGGCATGCCTTCGGCCTGCTACCTACCTCTGAAAAGACTCACTTTGCAGTGTGTTGCAGCCTAATTGTGCGCTGCAGTGGCATTGAGCCTCTCCCCACAATGCCACACGTCTCTTCTGAGTTTTCTGATCTTCCAGCCCACATTCACTCGTAAGCTGCAAGGGGCTTTGTTACTCTCTCACACTCGCTTAGCTCTGAGTTTTCCTTACTCCCTGCTGCAGACTGCCAAGCATATTCATACTTGCTCAAGACTTAGATCTCTCCCTGCTTTCCTAGTTCCCTATGGGCTTCTAACGAGCAGCTACTGGATCAAAGAGGCACGGCTGGGTCTACTCACAAAGCAGCTCCTGAGGGAAGGAAACAGAATGCCCCGGTTTCAGCAGCAGTTCAGACTTCATCTTCTCCAGTGTCATTTCATGTCAGTTTTCTCAGTGAGCGATTCAGTGAATGTGCTGCGTGATCAGGAGTCTCTTCCTGTGGATTTCCTGAGAAATTCTTCTTCATCAGGGAACTTTGGGTTATTTAAGAAGTGATGAACTACCAGAAAGCATAAGTCTCTGCCTAGAAAGTGCTGCATGCCATCTCCATTACATTTTTGAGGGAAGATCTGATGTAAAGCAGGGCAGAATTTCCTAGTGGACAGTCACTAGAGAGAAATCAGATGCACTCCTTATGCATGTGCTCAGCTTCAATTTAAGGTAGCAGGTACACACACCACTTAATACCTCTTTGTGGTTGCCCTCCACCCTCACAATCTATATCCCTGTGGGAAGGTGAAGGGAGCTTGATCTAAGCAGTGAAAATCTAGTTAGGGTTGCCTCAGCCACTCCGACTACTGCAACACAGTCCCATGGTACTAATATATAAAAACCACTTAGGCAAATTATTTGTGGGTTAAAATGAATCATAGAATCATCTAGGTTGGAAGGGACCTTCAAGATCATCTAGTCCAACCATCAACCCAACTGACAAAAACCATCACTAAACCATGTCCCCCAGATGAAGAGGTACATCAAACTGGGATTAGCAAGCCGCCTACAGGAAGCTTACTCCTTTCACGTTGCTTATGTTGACTGTCCCCAAAATCTAGTACTATCAGTACCATGCTCTCTGAAGAAACTGTCTAGGAGGATGGACAATCCTTTTGGGGGGGGGGCTTATGCCTGCAATTTCTGCAAAGAAAAATCATTCAGGCCATCAGCGGCACAGCCCAAACTTCCCTTCCTCTTCTGAGCTTCTGTGCTTTTCTGTGTGTTGGTATGCCAGGCGGGTAATGCTGCTGGCACACAGCAGGGTTTTTGGCATTCTGATAAGGTTATGCACGGGTGGGGAATTCAGTTAGGGCCACATCAATACTGTGGGAAGCCCTTCTGTTTGATTATCTGTTGTTAAGTCACAAAGTTCCTAAAAATCCCCCGTGTATACTTACCGCAATGTGTTCAAATGGCCCTTCAAGGAATTGCAAAATATTTATGTTCTTTTTGAGTTGTCCTGGCTGATGAAAGAGGCTATTTAAATTCTGCCAGATGGAAAAAATATTGGCTTTTGAACATTAGAAAAACCCTTTTAAAACAAAAAGAAAGGCTAAAATAATTAGTTCTTTCCATAATGTGATTTGTTGAATTTCCTAATTTTTCAGAACAATGAGATGTGAGATCACAAAAGGACAGAAATTCCAAATTGCTGTAAAGCAGACATAAAGGAAGGGGAATACATTTGTGCTTTTAGGAAAAAGCCAAACTCATAGTAATTCCTGGGCTGTACATTCCCCTGCAAGGACTCACAGGGCTTTGCAGCAGCACATGTCACTGCAGTAGTGGGCCACGGGAAAGTATGGCATGAGGTGCCAAGACAGACATACAGTTACACACTTTGTTACCAAGACTGTTCTTTGGGTATAGACAAGGGAAGGGAATTGTGAAACTGCTGTCAGAGGGCTCTTTTCCATGCAAGTGCATGGCTCATGATTGTCCTGCAAGTCTATAATACAAGTGGGGCTTGTGGACGGCAGACACTAGGCAAGGCAAAAGCATACGTGGTACAGCCTGTACCCCCACATGTGTGTAAAGGTGAGAGGTTGACCGCCAAGGGTTCAAGTACGGGCACGTAAGAATATAAGCCCTGCTGACGTATAGGCGTATGGTGAGTGTACAGTGCCTGAGGACAGCTTCTTTAGAGAAGATAACCGTAACTAGAGGATCAGAGGGAGGATGAAGGTTTTCTGCTTCCAGGTTCTTCTCCAGTCTGGCGATATTCTTCAGTATTGAATGTAAGGATCACACCATCTCACTGCAGCTTAAAGACTCTGACAAAGCTTTTGCCGCTTAGCCCCTTTACAAACAGAAGATGACTCACTTGAATTCCCACCAGCAATTTTCCATGCTTCTGAAGTTTCCCGTCTAAGACAAACTATGGAGCTGTGTTCTTACGAGAGTGATGACAGTTTCTACAGCATGTCCCAGAAAAGGGCAAGCCACCACCGGAAGGGAGAAAAACACCTTTGAGTCAGCACAAGAACTGGAAGATAAGTGGAATGACTCAAGGAAGCCAGTCCTTCTCCCTTCATCAGTGTGTTTTCTGCCAAGCAACTGGAATGATCCCTATTTTAGGAAACTCTGCATCACCTTGTTAGAGGATACATGACACATAATTATCAAAGAAGTCTGGCTTCTGAGCACCAGGGAAGGCAGCCCCTTTTATTTCCCAGTAGCCTTTCCAGTGGTGGAATAACGCTGAAGTCAGTGGGTCTTATGGGCCCTTTTGATAAGATATTAAGTTAGTGCTCATCATAATTAGGAAATGAATTGAGAGGCACTGATTTGATTCACCTTAAAAATTGTTGATGTTGGAACTTTACCTGAGGACAGCAATGACAGAAGGTTTTATTCTCTTATTGTGTCTTTTCTCCCTCTTCTTGAAATGGGAATGATTTCTTTTTGATTTGTATGCATAATTTATCTTAAGTACCAGAAAAGGTCAAGACCTTCTGTATTTTGTAGCAGTTTCCCAGCCTGGAGTTATTTATCTGTCTTGCAGCTGCTTTAAAACTGCCCTACTATTTTTGTTTATTTTAAATGAGAAGGCAGGCAGGAGAAGGCTGTTACTAAGCCCTGTCTGGATCTCTAAGAGCATGAACAGAGAATCTGCAGCAGCCCCTGGGACAAACCTGGCTCAGAAACACCTGAGTGATCTGGTATGAATTCCCCTAGAGTCACTGAAAGCACAGTTTGGCTGCAGGACTGAGGGATGGTGAAGCACAGTAAAACATCCCTATTTGCTTCCTAAATTACCATGACTTTCTTTTATACCCAGAGAAAGCTATTGAAAAAGACTAGAACCAGCTCTGAAGTTAGTGTGCACGGTTCACATCCACATGTGATGATTCTTCAGAAGGCTCTTTAAGGTCATTTGGATTGGAAGGATTAAAAACCCCTGAGGAAAACAGATTGGTGTCTCCTACAGCTTCCTTTTGTACCCACTGATCCTTTTCACCCCTTTTTTCCTTTAAATATTAAAGGATCGGTTTTTTTATTCCTCAGCATTTCTTGATCCAAAGGATTGGATCCAGGGGACAGTGCTCAGAGGCACCATCTGAGTAAATGGCTAAAATTTGAACTAATTATTTGATCTGAACTAGGATTTTTGGAGTAAAGCAAGTCATCAAAAGCAGACCCTTTTAGAGGGATCTGACAGTTTTATTTAATAATTTATTTAATAACTTTTGTTAGGACATTTTGTGGGTTCGAACAGAACTTTTAGCTGGTGAGACATATTCATCTGCAAGTAACACAGTTTCCTGGATAGAGAGAAGCTTGCTCAGCTACAGGAGAGCAAGTTGGATTAAAGATTTATTTACAGTTTCTCCTATATTTCAGCAAAAATTCTCCTGATTATCAGCCACAAGATGTTCTGGAGCAGAGAGTCTCTCAGCCTCTCCTGTGGGAACTGTCCTACTTTAATTATTTACATAAATGGGGAGATAACACATTTCAGCAGGAGAAGAGGGAGGCCTAAATCAGAATTTATGTGCTTGAGGTTTTAGAAGCTCATCTTGAAGTTGTAGAATTCGCAGAAGTTTCCAGAAAGAGAAAAATATTTTGGGGAACTGGAGGTCTTGTTCTTGGGCTTAAGGGGCCTTGGAAAATAGACCTGGGGGTTAACGAAGTGAACTTGGCCCATTCTTTGTTGACAGAGGAGGGGAAGAGAGTCTCCTAAGCATCTGAGGTGACTTAGGTCAGCCTTGGAAAATTCTTTAGCATCCTAGATGAGACTGGCTCCTACAGGGCAGTGATTATGGAGCCTGTCACAATCAAATGTTTTGCAGCCAGAGTCTTAGAGCTGCAGCACTGCAATGCTCAACTCGATCTCCCAAAGTCAGTAGGTCTCTCTCAAATCAGCCTAAAAGGATATGCTCCAATAGGAAATACCTTGAAGATTAACAGATGCAGTCTGCACAGTGAATCCTGCAATCCGATGGTTACAGAGGACTGAAATAGGCATCTAGCATACCCAGTACTGATGCTGACACCCCAGTGATACTGTTAAACCTGCACGCCAGATTGGATGGAAATGCTTGGTGAAGCCACATAATCTGAATCTCCTTGGGAGGCAGAGGATGATCTTGGTGCCATCAGGCTTGCTTGCATTTGGATCACATCCAGGCTGGGTGCTAGGGCTTCTTTCCCCTTTTCTTTGTATTATTGGTAAAGATCTGCTCTATTGATAGTAGCAGAGAGAGGCTTTGTCATTGTGTATCAGTGTGATAGCAGGAAACACACATCCCTCATAACTGAAGCACAGCATAAGATGTCTGTGATTGGCTTTAGAGCTGTGCCTGATGTGTACTTCCCTGACGGAGTGGCTGTCTTGGTTGTCCTTTGTCAATGTGGTTGCGGCTTTGTTAGAACAGAAGAACCTTACTTTACTGGTAGAGGGTGTGGAGCTGTGCTGAAGTGACAGGAGATGGCAGCCAGTGCGTATTCTTTTCTCTCTGGCTATTCACCTGTCCTTTTTCAGCCAAGGCAAAGCTGACAGAGTGTAACAAACTTAAATCAGAATTCTGCTCGCCTTAGAGGAGCTTGACTTTCAGCAAATGCTCTGAAAAAGGCAGGTTTGCTGAATCAAGGACCAAATGAGGGCAATTTTTTAATCATCAGTGAGTAATTCAAGCCTAAAGCTTTTCAGGTCTATCCCCAGGCACACGTGAGTTCTCATCATGATGTTATTAAAAACTAGGAAGCTCTCCTTAGCCTGAAAACTATCAGGGAGAAAGGATTAAACACCAGAGAAGGGAGCTTCAGGTGGCATTTGAGTCACAGTCAAAAGCAGCAGAAGCTTTTATAAATGAGTCTTCAGCAGATCCTAAGTAGACAAGTAATACCCATGTTTTCCTTAGACAACAATTGCTTTTCAGTTGCCTCTGTAGCAGAGGAGGAGATAGGTGTTTTGTTGCATAAAAGCCTACGTGCAATTCTGTTAATGGCAGGGGACACAACGCTCTCAACAGGCAGAAAGGAGGGAAGGAAAAAAACCAACCAAACAAAAAAACAACCACAGGGCATGAAAGAACATTAGGAAAGCTTTAATTCCTGATGCCTGAGCCAGTCCTCCCTGAAGCTGATGGAAAGGCTTGCTTCATTGCAACAGCCTTTGAATGTTGTTAGCTCTATGGGGAACAGGCTGTGTTTGTTTTCTGGTTTTTAACTGCCATATACGTTTGGAAGAAGCTTATTAATAAAGACATCCTGCACCCATAAATTATCCTCATGGTTTCAGATGGATGTCATTTTTTCTCTTGCTTTTGCCTGTAAGTATGCACAATTTTGACTGCACGCAGTTAATAAACTGCTATATTGCATTATGTGGCTTCTCTGCTGTGGCAAAATGAGATTCCTAGGTGTAGTTTCTGCATTAGTTAAAAATTATGAAGTATTTGGAAAGTCCTTGGAATAAAGGCTGCTATAAAAATATAAATGTCTTTTTCCATCATTAACCTTCCTAGGCTTGCTATCCTGAATGAGTCTTATAGCCCAACAAAAACCATTAGTGGAGTAACTCTTATATGGACCTTTCAGCTCTCTCAGTCCATCCTATTTTCCCTGTCTATCTACGTGTGCTGGGGAATAGTATGAGGTGGCAAGTAATTTGAAAACAAATCTCTCACACACACACACCGGGGCAAGTTTTAGCACATCATTTCCATTTTTTTGAAAATGGTCTGATTTTGCTACATGTGCCTCTGCAGTTATTTCGGGGTTTTCCTTTAAAGTGATCCATCTAGCAAAAAAGATTAATTGTGAAGAGTGAATTTGAAAAAACCCCACCCCATCTCAGGCTCTTTGGGGCTGTTCTAAATGCTCATGTTTTGTACCCTCTACTTTATTTTATCTGCTTTTTGCATCTGTCTTCCCAAACCAAAAGCCCTGTGTCCTTATCTG
Organism: Limosa lapponica baueri; assembly: GCA_002844005.1. Classification (NCBI taxonomy): domain Eukaryota; kingdom Metazoa; phylum Chordata; class Aves; order Charadriiformes; family Scolopacidae; genus Limosa; species Limosa lapponica. The sequence continues at coordinate 311,479 of KZ506198.1, forward strand.
TTACAAATAAGGATAATACCTTGGAGCTAAGCTAGTTCATGCTATCTGGGGAATTCATCTCTAGTCACACCATCATGGAGCCTTTGATCCTTTGTGTGTGCAAATGCCTGAGAATAGATGCCTCGGAATGAAGAAAAGAAAAACCTTGTCCTTTTCACCAGCTGCCCGTTGATAAATGGAAAGTGTCAGGAGCGTAAATGAACTGTCTAAGTGTGTTGATAAGCTTTTGAGACTGGAACCTTTTGCTTAGGAGTCCTGCCAGCACTGCCAGATAGAAGGTCTTTCCCTCTTCCTATGAGTTCGTGTGCTTTCTCTGCTCATTGTATCTCCATCCGCAGTAACCTGCTGCTCACTTATGCTAGGAAACAAGGCTTGAGACTGAAACACAGGATTTTCTTGGTTAGCTATTCAGATTAGCTATTCAGATGCTCTTGATGTCCATCCCTCTATGCGTATGGGTTGGCCTGGTCGAGCTCAGCATGTTCGTAACACTTGAAAGGACGACCCTATGAAGCAAGAGCCGCTGTCAGCCGCTGCTCTTGAAACAGCACCTGCTAGGAGAAGGTAGTTCCTCATCACGCTGCCATGATAATATGAACAAATTGCAGTTGTTCATTCATTTGGTGGGAGAGTCATTATTTTAAATGTCACTAACAAGACCTGACTTAATTATACTTAGGATTCCCAAAATGGTCACCTGTTATGAGGCCACTTGTGCCTACTCTGTCATCCTGCAGCTGCTGGCTGTACGTGTAAGTGCTGGTTACAAGGAACTTCGTGCTCAAAGAGGGTATTGCCATGCTCCAGTGTTGGTACATAACTAATCAGCGATGCCACTCAGAATTCAGCTCTGAATGTGGCTCGTTAAGATGTCTCATTTGCAACCACCGTGCCTCTCCACCGGTGGCCTGGCCAGTGAAGCTGAAGCAGTGCTGAGGTGCTATAAGCCAGCTGTCTCGTTCGACCCAGAGCTATCTACACCATCGTCTCTGTTCTTGGCATCTCTCTGCATGCAGACTCCTGCGTAGAGGCAACTCTGTCCTTCCACCACATGACCACAGAAGTGACTGACACATTCTGACTAGCATCACAACGAAAGCAAGACCGTGGGTATTAGTCCCTCCTTTCAGTGCTTTCCCTTCCCTTCACTCCTGGCTAGTCTCAGGCAGGTGGTGCAGATGCTGCTTCTGCTTTGGACGGGTGAAACGCCCGCAGTCCTGGAGAGGACCCCTAGGAGTGGCAGTGCCCTGCCTGCTGTGGAACAGAAAGGGATTCCATAGGAGAATGGGAGCATTTTAGACAGTTGCTTAACTTAATTTTTTTTTCCTTCCTCCCTTTGACTCAGGATGCTGCCTCCCAGGATGTAGCCTCATTACTGAGCTCATTCAGCCTCATCTACAGTTTCCCAGCTGCACCCTTTCCTCTGCAAGACGCAGGCCGCTCCTGGCTCTGCTGGATGTGTGCTGCATGCAGCTTCCCAGCCCAGTGCCACCGCATCTATTCTGTTGATCCCCACAGGCTAGTTACATTCTCTAGAGTAGAAATTGTTGATTTTACACAGTAACTATACAATAAATCTGTTTCAAGCAATTGATCCTAGCATGCCAGCTCCACCAAGGTGAGACTGTGCTTTTAGGTGTGTTGCAAAGGTTTCATGTCAGTTCTCTTTCGGGAATGTTATTTTCAGTGTATACACCAAGCGCATCAGCCCATCAGGAGTGCAGAGCTAGAGGTAAGTCCCTCGCTGATGCACTCAGACTCCCTTATCTCTGCCAGCACCAGACAGTTTAGTTTCTGCAAGGTGGTAAAAAAGATATGCCTGTGCATTGGGTTAATGGTTTATTCCAGATGTGTCCAAGTATTAATTTCATCGCGTTGCCATGCTTCTCTTTCTACGTATGTTTTTTGGCTGCCCTAGCAGAGCCCGCAGGCTTTGACTGGGCAGATGTGCTGGTTTGTATCTAATGGCCTTATTCTGAAATTCTGATAAGCATCATCTGTGCTATATTGCCTAGGCCTCGTAGGAGCCAACTCAAGCAAAGACTGGAAAGATTCCCCTTGGGCTCTAACAGCTTTGCTTTAAAAGTGCTATGGGGTGTGTGTCAAGACTCCTCAGACGCCAATAAAAGCCTTTGGCATTCTCTAAGATGTACCAAGGGGAATACTGTACAGTAGCTTAAATGGGTACCTTCCCCATGTGGACGTCACCTCATTTTTAGCAAGGCTGCTAAGTGGAAGTGGCAGTGGGTGGTTCAGCAGATGTTCAGCGCTGAACTCTCCGAGCTTCAGTTTGAAGACAAGAATTGAAGTAATTAGCATGTATTGTTTGAGGAATGTAATGTTGCCTCTGCTCATCTTGATTTTCATGGATCGGAGCACTTCATGGTGCCTTTGGGAGGGCTCACAAAAAAAATTCCTAAGTGCCTTGAGTTATATTTCTGTGCATGGCCTGAATTGCCCCAATTGCATCATCCAGCACAGCGCAGTACCTATTGCATTTAAGAGCTTTCTCTTAAGGATCTACAACGAATCAGCCCTTCACCTCATTTTGAAAGGAGCTCAGCCTTTTAGACTGTATCAGTGTATGCTCATAGACACAAAGGCCTCCCAAAATGCGGCACATTGATAGTGTTGTCCTCTAGAAGGCAGGAGACTCTGCTGCATCCCTTGTGGATGGCATTTAAACCCATGTTTCCCAGGTGCTAGGCTGCTTCCCTGCCCGGAGTAAAGCTTTGCAGGGAGCTTTAAGGCCTCGCTGAGCAACGAAGCTTTGTTCTTAGGGCACTTAGGGGAGCAAAGAGTGATGGGGTGCAGTCCCTACTCCCCAGGCAGTTTGTACATTTTAACCAGTGACTGTTCAGTGCAAAATGAACACAGCTTAAGATGCTCAGAGGATCTTTATGTATCGCAAATTAGTTGTTTCTTGATGAGCTGAAATCCTGGTGTGGATCTGACAGCTGCCCAGAAATAGTACCTAAACTGTCAGGTCCCATTTCTCCCTTGCGTTTGGCTTCAGCCACAGATGTCTGAACTGCTATTTCCACTGGGCTCTGCAGATGCCAGCTGGGCCATTCGCAGTTCTCACACAGAGTCCCCAGAAGAAGCTGCAGCTATGGGAGACTTGGCGCTCTATCACGAGGTGCCACTCAGTGGAAGCTGCAAGTACATGCAGCCTCTGCTGAAGTTTCTGCCTGAAACAGGGACAGGTCTCTTGGTGGGCAACTGCAAGCTGTGCTCACTGTCCGAAACGCTGGATTTCAGTCTGTGGCAGGGACTGGCTGGCTTTGTGGGGTGAGAATAACTCATACCTTCAGGGACCAGACAGTGCCAGAAAGATGAGGAAGAACTACGCTCACCAATGGTAGCTGGACAGTACTCACAGGACGTTCGCAAAGCTTAGGGAAGACCTAGGCGGGCTGAAGTGTTCCAGGCTCTGCTGCTAGTTGTCCAGCCTCTCACATACTCCTAAGAGTTTCCCATCCCAAACACTTTTCTGCCTCAGAGAAGCTATAATTAAACCCTAAGCTACCTGTCCCTCTTATATCTTACATAGGCTTAGCCCTTCTGTGACTGTTCATTTCTTTAAAGTTGCTTCTCCAGTCAGCTTAAGAGGCTCAGCTGCTTTCTTGTCAAGTGTCAAGCCAGGCTCTGCTACAGGTATGTCAAGCTCCTGAAGGGATGGTAGCAGGACAGTCTTATATGATGGTCAGGACCAGTGACTTCTAATCCATAATAGTGTATCTGCTAAGTCTGACAGGACAAGTACATGACCCATCACAGAGAAGTTTACCCCCTTCAAAAACGAAAACCCTACTTGTTTGGCAAACAAGAAAAAAAACCCCTAACATCCTAACCTCTACAAACCTCTACAAAAAGAGTTCTGCTGGTGGAAACAGTGGATGGTAAGAGGCTTCTGTGAGTTTATTGTTCCAGTGTGAGGTTTTCAGTTGAGAATTCTCCTGAAGAGCTGCAGTAGGTAGATTTTTCTGTTTCTTCATATGCTATTAGAAAACACCCACTTCATCTTGCTTGTGTGCTGTTTTATTTAAATTCAGTTGGCTTAATCCCATTGCAGTCAGGTTTACTTAACATTTCTCCATTAGCTAAATACTGCTGGATGCTCCAGCACAATATGCTTTATGGCAAGGAGTGGGAAACACAGGAGCAGGCTGTAGAGTTAGAGGCGTTCCCTGCCGCTGCCCTTTTGCTCCTGTTGAGTATTGTGTTTTGCCGTGGAATAGTAACAAGGCTTCACTGACAAGAGGTGAGGACAAGCATGACCGAGGAAAGGGAAACCACTTTGACTTCATCGTTATCCTTAAGCTCTACAAACTGCCCTTTTGTGATTGATGGCCAGACGCCCACACATCTCCATTCTTTTTCTGGCTCTTGCTTGCCTCAATGATTCATTGTGGGTGAAGAAGCTCCCTTAAACAAAAGACAAACATCTCAGCATTGCTTCCGCATTGGGAAGTGCTATTTTAGTTGCTAGGGGACCTGCTTAGAAAAAAAAGCCAACTCTTAAAAACAGTATTTCCATTTCAGGCAGTCTTACCTTGTGCTGTTTGGTTGTTTCAGCTAATTTTCTGAAGAATCATACCCTGGTTGTGTTTTCCTATTAGTATCTGGGGGGAAGTCTGTATTAAGACTTAACACTGCTTGAGAACTGAACTCACATGCACGCGTACATCACAAGGAGCCTAAACTGAGTCACTCTCTACACTGGCAATATGTTGCCTAAGTTCGTGGAGGGGAAGAAAGAGAAATGGTACAAAATCTAGAGGCAATTGCACTGTGTTTTTTGGCTTTGGCTCAGGTTCAACATTCGAGTAGAACATATTGAATACAATTTTTAAAATTCAGCAGTATTCTTGTGAAAATGATCAGATATGTCTGCTGAGAAAATCAAATGGATCGGCACATTTTCTATGAATGAGTCTTAAATGTAGATGGAGAGGTTGTCTGCTTATAGGCTCAGGCAATAGCTCTAGGAATGGAAACCAGGGATCTAGATGGAGATAAAAAATTGGTAATAAAGTAATTGTCCCCAGATTAAAAATTTCAAAAATACAGATTCATATAACTGTATCTGAGGTTAAGTAGAATGCAGCACTGGGAAAAACTGAAATAAAAGTCCTTGGAGTGTATTAGGTAAAGAACAGTCTATGCTTGCAAGTAATTTTAGCAGCTAAATAGCTTTGCTCATTCTCTGATACCTAATGATAATGTCTTCAATTTCACACATTGATTTTTAAACAATGTATGTCAAAATAAAGCGAGTTCCATAGTCAAATTAGCATGGTCACAGGTTTGCTGCCTTCTCCACACCTCATTGGAAATGCCACGCTGTTGGAGCAAGCTAATTCCCTTATCCTCAAGGTGACTGTTGGAGTGGGGCTTAGATCATTCTGCCCAGCCCATTTGCATGAAGGACCAGCTGGTCATCAGCTGTAACAACTATAAAGTGGCACAGCCCATCCTCTAGCAACTGCTCCAGTCATGCTCCCTGAAAATCTCTTGAAACCTCTAAGCACTGCATTTCCATTGTCAATAGTAGAAATCTTGCCAAATAACCTCCTTAGTGGATTACAGACAAACACCCTCTTGGTTTTTGCAGTAATAGGTATTAAATTAAGTGTAGTTTTAGATGGGAAGAGGGCGGAAGAAGAGTGAAAGAATTTAGAAGAATTTAGTATTGGCAGAAGGTGCGTTATGGACAAACCTGGAGCCACTAATCCATGTAAATTGTGGGACAAGGTCTGTGGGGTGGAGTTTCCATGGGAGACAGTGCTGTGAGGAAAGGAGGATTCGGGTATTATAACTACTGTACCTGCCACAGACTTCAGGCTGTAGTATACTGGTGTAGGGCAACACAGGCAGTATGTTTACTGAAGACAGGCTCTTGAGGCCCCTCGGCTGATCCATTCCACATGCCTCTTCTGTGTCTGGCAAGGGAAAGGGTAAAATGTAAAGGGAAACTTTCCTTACGTTTTCCTATCTGAGGCAGATACAGCTACTAAAATCTGGCACCTGTATGTATGTGTGAAAGGAGCTGCCATATGCAGCAAGTCGTTTCATTGTGCTGAGTATGAGATGACCTTGGAAAACAATATCTGTGCTAGCAGAGTGTAACCCAAATCAGTGCTAGGAGCACCTATGATGAAACACAGACCTAGTGAGGAGCTAGTGTTTTTCTGTTTGTTGCTCTCTTTCCCACATTTAGGAAATACCATATGAGGAGAAATTAAAGGATGATGTGCTAGGATAGGAAAAGAACCCCCAGATACTGTAACTTGACTGCCCCAGTGTGTCAGCCAGAGGGAGAAAAGAAAGCAGCAAGCACATCTTCTCAGGCATCTCCATCCACGTAGTCAGGCTCAGCTTCTGCGCTCCTCAAGGTGTGGCCAGCAACAGCCTAAATATTTTTCCAAAATTTTTGAGCTACTTGGAAAATGAGTGCCATTGTCTTGGTTGAGAAGCACGAGCAGGCCTGTCCTTTTACCTACAGACTGCCTGGAGAACAGTGGCCAAAGCTGTTGAGGGCCATGAGCTGTTTTCCCCGGTCTCTGCTATGATGCTGACAAGGGCTACAGCTGGCAGGGTTCTCTCTGTGTGTCAAGCAGTTGTGTAGCATTTGCATCTAGAGCTGTTCCTGACTGCAGGAGGTGCTCCCTACATTTCAAACAGCTCTGTTCTGAGCAACAGGGAATTCACCCTGCTGAGGTGGTGGTACAGATGGAGATGACATTGCCACCACGCACATGTTTTGGTACTATTAACCATGCTCCTTTTTGGTTTGCTCCACAGATACTATGTGGGAAAGAGATCCCCCGCTGGGTGAACCGCCTGGCCTACTTCAGCTCCTGCATCCCCTTCCTCCAGAGCTGCCTCCCCAAGGAGTGGCTGACCCCAGCAGCCCTGCAGAGCCACATCAGCCTCGGCCTCCACAAGGAGGAGCAGGGGGACACAACGGATGAGGAGTCCCCCTCCACCTCCACAGCCCCCTCAGCCTCAGGCACATCGCGAACCTGTAGACATACTCGGGTCTAACCTGTGCCCAGTATGCCTCAAATAACATCTCCCTCTCTCTTGTACTATTTCTTTCTCACACCCTTTGGCACACCTTGGTTTCTCTCTTCTCCTCTTCAACAGACGACACAGGGGAGAGAAGACCCTTTCTACTAAGGAGGTGAAGCTTCAGTCCCTTTTCCAAGGGCTGCCACTGCAGTTGCTTGGCAAAATGACTGTGAACCCCAACACTGTAGTGAGGAGTGTGGCGACTAAACTGGATTCTCCTCCCAGGCCCCCCATGCTCCTCGATCCACAGAGAACTGCTGGCTCTCTCGGGCAGGAGAGCATGTGTATGGGCAGGGGGGCACCATACTGTGATGTTCCTTCTCTGGAACTGTTTTATCTTTTTATCTCTTCCCCCACCCATGTGAGCCCAGTAGCCTCCTCTCTATTTTGGCTGGGTTTGCCATTCCTCTATGACAAATCTCCTGCCCACACCCAGTGAAGGAAGCAGAGCCAGAACTCAACCTTCTCATCTCTTAGACCAGCAACAAGCTCTACTTAGCCCCATCCCTTTTGTAATTATCAGGTTTCTAACTCATGTGAAGGACAAATGAAAGGTGCTGCTGTTCTAAAACCACCAGTTTTCATAACTCAAATTTAAGAGCTCGAATGACTGTCCTGCTCTTGAAAATAATAACAAAGAACCTAGAAAATGAATGTGTTACTGTGGCTTTTCTTTGGGGTCAAAAAGAGGATGGGGCTAGTGCTTAGAGGCAGCTACCAAGTAGGTGCAGAGGTGACTGTTGACCATATTGGTACTTTTTGGCACAGACCCCTCTCAGTTTCCCTAGTTGTAGGCAGCATTCCTCATTTCCCCCTTTCCCCAGGATTCCCTGGGGAATCTCTCTGCTAGCTGACATTTGCTGGCTGTCTTTGGGGGAATGGCCTTCCTGAGCACAAGGAGGAAGAGAGTGAATCTGTTGGGAAGGTCAGTATTTCCTTAAGCTTTTCCTCCTGCACTCACAGACCTTAAACGTGGCTCCAGCGCCACCATTCCCCAGCCTATTATTGAGCCAACCCAAGAAGGTAAAAATAAGTGGTAAACCCAAAGAATGTCAACCTGTTTTCTTCTCCTCCCTTTTTGGAGGTGGAGGGGGAAACTTAGGACCACATCTGGAAAGCATGGATGACCCTTCCAATGCATGGGCCACTACGGTGCCGTCCGTTGTGTGCACTATTTCAGTGGCATGAAAAATGGGTGCAGCTGGCTCACTGGCCTCTCCAGGCTGGCTCTTGACAAGAATCTGGTCCTTGGATGTATTTATGCTCATTCTGACAGCTGATGAGAAAGCAGAGGAGGAAGAAAGGACAAGTACACCAACACTTCCACTCAATTACCTCACTAGGACTTCTGGTCAGAAGACATAGGAGAGAATCAAAGGGTAAATCCAGGCCCCCTCTCTCCCTTCCACTTCCTCTTGGCTACACAAAGGAGGATGAAAAAGGATCAGGCACAGCATTGAGAGGGAGTTGCCATTTTAGAAATGCTGTTCCCAACAGCTACTACCGAGTCAGGACTTCCACCCTCCACCCAGAAAAAACTACAAGCCCTTAAGATGGGTGATTGTTTCCTGTTATTGGTCGCAATAGCATGCTAAGTCCAACCAGCTGTTTCTTTAGCTCAGGTATACAGAAGCGTGTGCTTTCAGGGCTGAAGGTCTTGGCTATGATGTACATCATGTCTGCATAGACAGCGCTTAATGGTTTGTTACATGTGCATGCTCTTAGAGAAGCAGGAGGCTTTGGAGAGATCTATTGGATGGAAATAGAACTCACAGGATGCCCTTGCTCCACTGCCTCCTGAAGTGATGCATGTTTGGGCAACAAAACCTTTACAATATGCCTCTCATTTTCATCCTCTGAACAAATTGCTGCAAGTTCTGTGCTGAACTAAAGTCATGTTCCTTATTAACCTTGGCTACTCACAGCCAATACTGCATTGTGAGCAAATCTGCAGCTCCTGGTATCCAGTCCAGCACCAATCTTGATTACCCTGGCTTGTCCAGGGTTGTTTAATAAGATTTCCATCCTGTTCTCCATCCCGCTGCCCAGAAACCTCATTACACAATGTACTGTTGCACTCTCTATTCCCCTGCAGTCATGGTCATTGCAGCCTAAACCAGCAGTGCAAGCTCCATTTGTCTGAAGTTCCCAGTGTGCCTGCCAATAGCCAGCAGCACATTATGTGCAGTGAATTTTAAAATCTCTTTTTAGGTCCTTCTCTGGAGAAAAGTGAGAAGAGGCTTTCCCAGAGCTTTTGTCTAGGCCAGGGAAACTGCAGTGAGAAACACCTGGTTCCTGATGTGACAAAAGCCAGCCAGGCATCACCTCGTGTTTCTGCTCTGCACTTGAGCTCCAGGTAAAGCACCATGTATATACATCTAGGAGAGAACCAGGGCTCCAGAGGTATGTTTCACTTCACACGCAAATTTCCTCTCACAGTATTTCACAAAGTAAAAAATGTTTAACTGGCTGTGTGGTAACCCAGACAAGAAAGCTACATTCAGCCTCCCTGAGGACATGAATATGTGCTTGAAGTATTGGGAACAACACTTGGGGTGAGATGTCAATATCATAAAAAACAGATGTTTGTTTATCTACTTTTATGTTTGTCTGTCTGTTTATGGCAGTAGGGGTCACATCAAGGAGGGATCAAACCTCTGTTGTAAATCAAAACCAGAACATATTCCAGTCTTCAAAAGCGCTTCTGCCCACCCGTCTCTGTTCAAGGTGACCGACCAACAATGACAAGAACAAAGGGACACTGTGGAAATAAAATATATATTGATGATAGCTTTACCTCTGCAATTTAATAGCATTTTAGATTATTAAACATGAAGACATTTTAAAGTCTAATTTAATGTTCATCTCTGGTACAGCATGTTTGTTTTAGGCACTTTTCTTATCCTTCCAATTATTACAAAATTATGGTTGTTATTATATAATTATATCGTATTTGTATTTAGTTACACATTTGCTTTCTCTTGCTGTTTCAGAGCATAACACCATGGGAAAGATTTATACCAGCAGTTATCAATGAAAACAAAAGAGCAGCTTATGAATCTTAACAAGGGCACCCCAAGGCACTGGCACAAACTCTTAACCCTTCTTCTTACTGCCAGGACTTTCGGTGGTCCTTTTAAAAGCTGGAATGAGGGGGCACCAACTCTGCACATGGGCATCAGCAGCTGTGGGTTCTGCCTTGAGCAGAGAGCTAACAGTACTCAGGTGGGACAGTAAGACTGAAGGTGAGGTTACCCTAGTGCTGGAATATTAGGAGTTACAATACAAACTGTTTCCAGGGAAAGTTAGGGTGAGAAGAAAGAGGTTAATAGCCTCTCTTCTCAGCTCACGTGTGTCTATAATAGCAACTCTCATAATTTCAGGACATTATTCTTACTGATTTTTTTTGGTCAGTTGGCTTCCTCTTCCCGAGTCTGTGATTTGAGGCCCATATCTCTCAAACTCTCATGAAGTTTTAAAAGGGACAGCTGTGTTTCCAGAGGCCCTGCGTGAGCTGGTCCCCCGGCACTGAGCCTGTGTTCCGTGATGGATTCATCCCAGTCTTAGCACAGTGCAGGGATGGACACAGACCTGTTCTCTTGCTCTCATTGCTCCCAGCTGAGAGTTCAGATTTCTGGAATTCAGACCCATGTTGCCTTTCTGTTACTGAGGTACTCAAGGAGCAGTCATTTTCTGCCTTGTTATTTTTTTATTTTTCGGTCCTGTTTATTTGTCTCTAGGCTGAAGAGGCTCTCAGAACAAGTTAGTGGCCACTGGATTGCAATAATATTAGCTTATCTTTTTATATGTTTGATTTTCTTCTCATT
>KZ506199.1:58576-68576 GCA_002844005.1 Limosa lapponica baueri
TTTTAATTGCAACTCCTGGTCTTGTCCATCTATTTGCTTTTTCAGATAGAGAACTGTATTCATGCACTGGGGATTGTCTTCCAGCAAAAGGTTTTTATTTCCTCAGAAATGCTAATTAGTCTCTGGTATTAAAGAAAATTAAATAATAAATAGTCTTTAGAAAGACTAAAAGCACTTTATCCTTAACAGCTTATATCTTTGTCTGTGACATAGCTATTTCATTAACTTTCAGTCACCAGGGAGCTCTCAAGAGCAAAGACTCAAGTTGTCATAATAACAATTAAACTGAAAATGAAAGGAGAGAATTCCATTGTTTTCTCTTAAAGAATATCACAAAATAATGAAAACAGCCCAATTATTTTTCCCCTTTTTAGGTAAACTCCATACTTCAATTAAATGCACTTCTATCAGCAAATGCTGATGTTTTTAGCCAAAACTGAAGTAATAAAAAAACTGCCCACTGTTGTCATTAAAAATATAAATCAACATTTACCTTATGAACAAGGAATTGAAATTATTGGCCAACCAAAACACATTTTCTGGGACAATGGACAGCATACTCATTTGTTTGCTCCAATCAAGAAGAGCCATTTGCTACTGAAAAACATCTGTCTTGTGTATATATACATGCTGTTTATTTATACACATGCATTTATCAAGGTATCTGAAGCATGAAGCCCACAGACAGGTGTATTCTCAAAGAAGGAAGCACACAGACAGCTCAGATGGCTCAATATTCACCAGGGCCTGCCAATGCCTCTTTCAAATTGTTCGTATTTATTACACAGTGCCAAGACAGCAGATGACAGGATCCTAGAAGCGGAGCTCTCTGTTGAGGATGGGAAACATATCTGAAAGTCGTAAGATGGCAGAGAAATGATGAAACTCTTGGCACTGCTACAGCAGCCTGGCAGAGGCTGCCAGGGCATCCTCCTCCTGCAAGGACTGCATTCAGTGCAAGCCTGTGTATTGATACACACATCTTAAAAATAATCAAGTTAATTAGAAGTCCAGAAAATGGACAGGCCACAGGAGTAAAGAAGAATGTTGTTAACCAAAACACACGGCAGTACCCTCCTTAAATATACGTAAACCGTAGAATAATCTCTCTGATCTACCAAGCTTCTACGTGTTTAAAGTAAGTGACAAGGTTGCCAATAATAAATCCTGAACCATACCTGATGCACAGCACCGAATCCTGCAGAATTTGTCAGGCCATTGGCTCCCTGGTAAATCCCTGTTGTGCCTAAGGGAAAGAATATTACAGTCATAAAACACACCTGCCATCAAAGTAACAGGATATCTTAGCACAAATAACTTCCAACAGAAAGTAAAGTACCATCTCACTAGAAAAAAAGTGTATCACAAATCTTGACAAGTATAGGCTGCAAAGACTTCGGGCTACTTCTGAGGTCTGCCTACTGAAAGGTATTCAAACAAACAATTATGGAGCTGGGAAACAAAGCTGGAAAATAAGGATTCAACCCAAATTTAAAATTCAGTTACTTCTTTTTCCAATAGATAAAACCCCTCAGATTGTGTATACAACCACACACACTCTTTCACACATAGGTATGTCCTGGAATCTGTCCTTATGGACCAGGTACCTGGGAATTTTTAGAAATTCTTAGACTTTGAAAATTTGTTCCCTGGTATTGACATCCAAAACATACGAACTGCTGAGATTTCTGGGATGGCAGGGAGCAAAAATGATTGTTTCATCATGGGATGTTAGGACAAGAAAGGATGGACAGGTGAGTTTTACATGGCTCTGTCCCAAATGAAGCAGCTGATGATGACTATGCCATGTTCCATCCCAATGGAAGGTGACAGGCTCCAAAGAGCACTCAGACCCACTACTTCCACAGTGAAAGAGGTATGATTTTGGTCCTGTGTGGCCACAGCAAGTTCCTGTCTGGGCTTCCTTTTGTCACCTCGACGTACCATCAGAATGAGCCCTAATCAGGCACTCAGCCTTTTTTTTTAATCTGGTTTCTTACCATGTGAATGACTTTGAGCAGTGCTGTTTTAACCATATGACTCTCTGCACGTCTTCATGTGGCAACCTTTCTCCAAAGATCCACTTGCTTATTTTTATTTTAAGATGCCAGATTAGCTGGGGAATGGACAGCTGAACAAACTCCACTCTGCCAAGTGCAGCTACAAAGCACAAGCACTGAGAAACACATCTCAAGCCAGAAAGAAACAAGAGGGAGGATTCTGCCTTCTCAGAACTGATTTACTGCCACACGTAGTCTTTAAAAAGAAAAGGGCAAAGAGAGGGAAAAGAGGGTGCAGGTGACTGCCAGGTACCCAGAGGCCTGGGTCTCCCCAAGCCCCCTGCATATGCTGGCTGGGGAGCTGAGCCAGCGCAGGAGGGTTCAGGTGATGCCTCCTCCTGGCATTCACCCTTCGGAGGCCACTCTGGGTGGAGCAGTACTCAATCCCTCCTCCTCCCCACAACCCATATGGGGAGACTGCCCAGAGAAGCGTCCCAGAGGTGGCAACGCATTCAGCTATTGGCATTTCCCCACCTCCCGCCCACACTAGGCTTTGCTTTTCTACAGAGTTTTTCAAAAAGTCAGGAGTATGCAGCAGGATGAATATATTCCTGTGGTAACTAAGCATTTCTCACCACTGTGAAAGGGAGTAATAGAGCCCCAGCGCTTACAGGCAAAAACAACTTTCACAGAACACAAAACAGCTCTTGTACACCAGAGCTCAAAACAATACAGGGGGGAATTCTTGATCTTCCTAAACTATCATTTAGAAACAATCCATCATCCTTTATTAAAGCTGTCAAGAGGGGGATGAGTTACCTCAAGGGACTCACACTTTAACTGTAAATTGTGATGAGAACATGTTTATTGCTGTGCTACCTGCACATGATACCATAGCTTCCTAGTTTCCAAACAATCAGAAAGAATTACAAAAAGAAGGCGAGATCTGCACAATTGGAATGAACTCACTCTGAACTTTGTACCAGTTGTGCAATGCAAGTGTGTCCATGCACACACAGGGCAGGTATGTATGCAGGGAGAAGAGGGTAGAAACGTAGGCGTGAGAGGATGGAGAATGACTCGTGCTCCACAGCTTCCTACAGTACGTTGTGGGTAGACCCGACGTGGTGGATCTTACACTGTGGTTTTGTAGAATTTATTTTTGCCATTTTAGCTGAGCCGCCCCAGGTCCAAGGTCAGTTGTCCCTACAGGCTGCTACAGCCTAGCTCCCTCTGCCCAGCAGATTTTTAAAAGGAAGGACTGTGGTGCAGAGACAGAAACTAAACTTTCTGATTTTTTACCTGCGTATTTAAATTCTTGTGAAAGTGCCTAAGACTGGTATTTCCTATGACCTGAAGTTCAACAGGCCTGGGAACAGATTTCAGTAACTCAGGTTTTTCACTTGTTCTGTCATTGTATCCTTATAAAGTAGGAGTATCATTTGAGCATAGTTTGTCTAAATTGAGATCAAACACAACTCTCTTTTTTCTGCCCCTACAGCACTGAATTCAGAGAATGCAGCTCTCCCCTCCGGGGTATACCTGGAGAGCTGCTAAGCTCACTATCTCTTGGCAGCTCAGTATTGTTACAGCAGAATAGTTACAGATAAGGACACTTGAGACAACCAACCAACCAAAGCTAGTAAAAACTTGGAATTTCTTCCCAGCTGAACAAAGATGAAAAGCTGGGAGAAAAAAATAATCAATTACCTGCATGGAAATAAAAGTCCTTGAAGATTCATGTTCAGAAATATTTCATTTCAACATCAAACTTTGCCTTGGGGACTAGAGCTGTCTCATGAGGACTACTACAATTCAGTCCCTCTTTCACTTTACAGGCTGGACTGGAGACACCACATTTTCAATGATGCACAATCCATTCAAATGGAAGGAAAACAAACAAGCACCACAGGCAGTGAAGAGAAGGATAAACCCTCTCTCTTCATGAGCAGAGCATGAGGGCTACTAGTTACAGTTTCTGTGAGCAGCCTCATAGAATTCAGCCATTTAGAACACATATCAGAACTGGCCCCAAATGTTTGCTTTTCCTCCCTAAGTTGTTGATAAGAAATAAACATTTCCATAATAAAATTAATTCTGCCACGTGGAATTTCGGTTTTGCATCAGTAAATTTTACACTGCAGAAATTCTGGAAAATTATCAACAGACCTCGCATACTGGCATTATCAATTTAGCCATATTCCCCATGTAACCTTTTTTTTTTTTTCAAATGCTTTCCCAGATAATAGCATTTCTTGTAATATTCAGAGACAGACTGGAATGACGTTAAAAGGTAGTGCTTTTGTAGAATGGGGCATGCCTAGGAAGCTTCTTGGTAAGCACTGTAAAGGAATGCCTGGCCCCCTCCCATTTCTGAGTGGATACTGCCCATTTCCACAGGACTTTTGCCTTTCACATATATTGGCTTTTTTTCCTGACCTCTGAAGACAGTGCACTGTCTAGAACTGCAGCCGATTTTACATTTGCAATACTGTAGATGTGCGAGCAACCGATTTGTTTCCATCTATCTTGGTAGCTCAATGTCAAGTAATTGCATTCAAACTCCTACTTGCAAATCAGAAACAAGCCTAGGATCTCTCCCTTTGGATCTTCTCCATATGGAACATGGTTCACATCTGTGTTCAATCAAACCAGTTGCTAAATGTCACAATGCCCTCATTCACAGGTAGCTTAAAGAACATTTAGCTGGTAATAAAACAATCTGGACTCTAGAGTAGAGTAGCTCTTCAGATGTATGGTACTGTAAATGTTCCTGTAAAGTATGTATATCACAAACACACTTGCATGAAAAGACACCGCATAAAAGGCGTGCATATGTTGTACATATTCAGCGCCACGACTTTTTGCTTGATAAGTAGATGTGGCCCTTCCCTATATGAGTGTCCAAGAGCAACATGTATAGAGAAACTCTTTGTGAGCTGATTGATGGTATATTCCTGTTGTCATACAGATGGATTTCATTTGCTATTTTCCCCTCATTTTCTTTTTAATTCAAGTATTTTAAAATCTATGCCATGCTTAATGATAATTTTAATGGTATGTGATCTGTACTGTGCTCCTGCAAAAACTTTCATGCCAGCTTCTTTCTCTCAGTTTCTCCCTTTCTGCCTTTCAGTCACTGCAATTACAGCCTGCATTTCTTCCAGGTAAGAGCAAGTAAATAAAAAAAGGGAACATTCATGGTTATTTCAGTATCTTCAGAACTAAGCTCTGGCATTGCTAAAAAAAGTTTTCTTTCAGCTTATGAATACACAGTACAACATAGGATTATTGATGTCTTCGGGAGATGTGATTAGAGACAGGATGGGCCTGTGGTATAGTTCAGATCAATACCACAGCAAGCTTTGAAAGTCAGGTTTGTGTTTTTTCATTTCACAGGTCAGTGGAGCCCTGACATCAAGGAGGTGTTCTCCAAGTCTCCTGTACTTCTCAAAAGAGAATAAGCTGCTATATATAGGAGAAAAGATGGTTTGTCCAGTATTCAATGAAATACTCAACAATCAGAGGAAGAGATAGCCACCTTCAACACAGGTGGACAGCAGGGCATTTATCACAGCTTTCTGAGTGGCCAGCAACAATTGTGAGTCCATGAACACTCAAAAGAGGGAACGCTGGACTGAGATGAGGGTGTTCAGAGGGTGGCTTCCATGGGCACTTCTGAATATGCTTGAAATAGAACAACAAAGCTTAGATCCAAGCAGTTCCTCTAACTGGTAGATGAATCACACGCTGGTTCCAGGGAGAGTTCTCTCAAAGGATTATTTGATCACTTAGCACTACTAAAATAAATGCCTACAGGGTTCAGCTGAATTGCATGGTATTTTACAAGCTTGCATATAATGGCTTGTGTATTCTTACATCAGCAAGCTGTTTTCCTACAGGAAACAATGTTGACTGTGAGTGATGCAAGGAAAGGCCTCAGTCTAACTCCCAGCAGAGTGTGCATTACTCTCTGCTATGAAGAACATCTGGCTGAAGACTTGCATGGTCATTCAGAAAGGTTCTTTGCAATGCTTTAGCTCTTTGACAAGCTAATGTTTCCTGCAGTAAATATTGCCTTCTCCAAGCTGCTACTTTTTTAGTGAGAGGTTAAGCACTCATCAAAATTACCTCCCACCAGTTATACTCCAGTGCCTTGTAAGGTTCCAAATCCTACAACATCTGCCTGCATTTATTGGGCAAGAAAACTCATAAAATGTTGCATGGCTGTCAGCTGTGGAGGTATTTGAAGACTATCTGACCTGTTAAAGGAGAAGAAAAACTCAACCCATATGTACTTTGCAGCATATTGCTCAACTGTTTGCCATTAGGCATAATGAAACCTTCCCCAAAAACAGTCTTGTATTTCTGTCTGGAAGGGCTCAGACAGTATAAGGAAGAGCACACTATATTAACCTAGATGAAAAGCATGATTCTGCAATGTTATAGCACTTGACATCAGCAGTGTCTATTAAAGGACATTGCTCCCAGAAGCATAAGAACACCTCCTGCAGATAATGCTCTCAGACGTGCAACCCATTTAAAATATATCCATTTGTCTCCCACTGCAAACCCATTCAGTCCTGCTGGCCTGACCAGGTGTTTGAGGGCACTTTCAATGGTGATATAAAACACATTTCACGGTACAGTTTTTCTGAGTCAAAGCTCTTCCTCTGCTGCCTGCTTCTGGGAGTACTCAACCCACAGAACCTCAAAGAGCTTTAATAAGTGATGACCAGAGCAGTTTTAAGGGCCTGGCTTTTACCATCCTTTTGAGCCTGGTCACCTGTATAGCTCAATCCAGCTCAACAGTGGTGTTGAAAGTGCTGGGATGGTTTATATTTACTCTCAGGATTTGAACCATGGGAAAGCAATTACATTTTATTATATTTTGAGAAAATGTTCCTTTTAACCACTTTTATCAAATGATGCTGCAGCTATAGAAGGAAATCACACTGGATAGTCTTCAAAAACAAATCAGAAGGAAATGTTTTGGGCCAAAAAGTGAACATCCTTACAACGATGTAGACTGTTTCTGTGCAATCCCTTGACAAAAAAACAACCAGCAAAACTGACTTTATTTGGGTCACTCCATGGACACAGCGATTAAAGATTCCTCCAGCTGCAGTTTCATCCTAGATGCAATCCTCCACTGACAGATAACAAGACATGACAAAAGAAAGCTGGATTTGCCACCTCCTGTGCTGTTTGGTGGCTAGAAGATTCCAGTTTCCAGTTCAGCACTAAAATCTAACTAGCCCTATAACATCTGCTGTCATGCAGTTGGGGATAAATCTCTAGCCTGTGAGCACAGCCACGTAGCAATTCCCTTCCCCTTGAGCGAGGTGAATCTCTAAATACGAATGGAAAAGAAAAGAGCAAGCAGGGCAGCGTGTCTCCATTCTTTGACTCGTTACTCAGCACCATGGTAACTCTCAACTGAGCACTCCAGAGCCAGACATTAGCCCCAAGACTTTTCCAGCCCCTCTACACACTGCTTCAGCACTGCAGTGCCTCCAGGAAAAAAACCACAATGGCCAACAGGGCATGCTCAGAGAAAAGTGTAAGAAAAAGGACAAAAGCAGAGTGATCTTTGCCCTGGTACTGCCTCATCCACTTCAATTAATCTGCCAGTTACAGACTAAGATAAGGTTATATCCCCCTCTTTTTATCTTTAATAACTGTCAATGGACTCTTCTTCAGACAGTGCAGGTATTCTCATAGTTCTAGAGGTCACAGTATTGTAGTGCAGAAGTTTCAGTGTTTAAGCCCTGCCAATATAAATAGAAAGTGCATCCAAATGACATATAAGAGCATTATCCAATGCCAGCACAGCAGTTAAGAAACTCCTGAGTTGCACAGCCTGTGCTAACTGAAGCAGGGTCAGACCTGACAGGGTCTGCACACACCATCACTGTCTTTGATCGTATGACTGCATTCTATTTTTTCCATCAGAGCATTACCTCACACAGTGCCTGGAAATGAGATACAACAGAAAGCAGTACCAACACTGCACCAGCATCATGAATCTCTGTTTCCTAACTTCTAAGCGCTTGATTATGCAGGTATGATGTTTCTTGTAATTTAACACTAGCTCTTCTATTGCCTTCTAGATATTTTCAAGAAAACATTATTTGGTACACCGAATCAATTATTCAGTGAAGCTTCTATAACATTTTAGCATATTTTATGCCAACTGCACTATAAGCTGAATAATCAAGGCCAAATTAATAATTTCCCAAGCTGTTACCATCCTATGGTTGGGTTTTGTTGTTTGTTTTTCGTTTGGGTTTTTTTTTTTTTACAACTTATAAAAGTGATGAAAATAAAATCCACCTCCAAAGTAAATGCTGTCTCAGAAATTATTTCTGGTTTTGGCTGTACCACCATCATATCTTCAGTCAACATCATTTTGCCATTACTTCCATGGGGGCTTTTCAGCCATGAGAACCTGCATCCCCACACAAGCTTTAAGCCTTACCACAAACCCTGGTGCTCCTCAGGGACAAGGACATTGAAAATAAACTCCTGATGAGTCCAGACAGAGCAGAAGTTACAGATGATTTCTCAGACCATTCTCTCTTAGAAACACACATTTAGTCCCCTAGCTTCAGGACCATCCACCCTGGTATCTACTCCTTCCAATAGCATATCCTTTTCCCAAGTCCCTCCTTGTTTAATAATGACCAAAGAACGAGTTCTGAATATAACCTCAAAAAAAGAAGTAAATGGGAAAAATTAAAGCAGGGCTTTTTCCTTGGGTAGCAGTAGCACAGACCGTTGCAGCTTACAGTGCATCACTGTCAACACCTTTGCCTCTCCCTTTGGCTTCCCTCTCTGGTAAGATAGGTCGTTTTAAAACAAAGTAAATGTAGCATGATCAGCCCCTGGTGTTTAAAAATCTTTGAAAGGGAGACCGTGCTGTTATTCTGAGGAACCTTGTATTTACACTGTAAAAAGTGAGGTCAGACCCCTCCTGAAGAGAGGCCTCTCCCTGCTGAACTCGCCACGGAGTAGAGCACAGCTTTACTGCCACAGTTTTAGACTGCAACTAATGCAAACCAGCTGTGAAGCAGAAGCTTTTGAAAGGGACTACTCATTTTCTACTGAGGTTTTAATTTTATGAATCCAAGGCATTTGAGTGACAGTTTCTTGAGAACATGCTCTTGCTCTCTTTTATTTTCTGGGACTTCAGATGGACTCAGTATCTGTATGCCGAATTTCTCAAGTGTAGATTGAAATTTCCTCTTCTCGCACATTTCATCACTAAGAACTTAAGGAATCAAGTTTAAAATTAAACATGCTACTTCCTTTGCAAAATTCATGCATGCAGAGCTAACTATTCATGCCAAACAGATATTTATGGACTCATATTAAATATGTAACACACGAACTTGCACACAATTGCAAGAAATTAAGGCCTCTCTTGGAAAAAAAATTGCCTAGATTATCCAGATATTAACAAGAGCCAAAATATTTCCAGCATAAAAAAAACATTTCAATTGATTAAATATTCACATTTTACTTGGTCTCAGGCCAGATGAACAATTCATAAGCGAATCACTCCACAAACATAAACAACATACATAATTAGTCCATTTCAAATCAGCATTGTACAAAAGAAATGCTGCTTTCTATTCATTCATTATTTGACAGCTGATCAGAATGGACTCTACAAAGAAAACAAATGCTCAGCAGTAGCAAAGAATTTCACTGCGTAGGTCTTTGGCCCCAAATTTATGTCTGTACCGAACTCAATTCTGCTTTGCATATCCTTGGCAAAGGAAAGCTATCCCAGTTACATAACTGAATTTTCCTTTGTAATGTAAAAAGTATTTTGTGGGTAGATGTATTTGGATATTAAAAAAAAAAAAAAAAAGTGGTCAAATCTTTTCCTGCCCAACAACAGTATCCACAGTGGTCCTTGGCCACAGTTTTAACTGTTGTGCAACTTCATAGTTTCATACCAGCTGTCATTTTAGCAATAATAACTGAAGAGA
>KZ506199.1:68586-93277 GCA_002844005.1 Limosa lapponica baueri
TGAGAAATCAAGTGGAAATACACATCTGGGATTTTTTCTAACTGGTCTAAATATGTCGGCAAGTGTTTCCAACAAAGCAAGCCAAAAGAGTAATTTACCTTTGTAATGTAAAAAGTATTTTGTGGGTAGATGTATTTGGATATAAAAAAAAAAAAAAAAAGTGGTCAAATCTTTTCCTGCCCAACGACAGTATCCACAGTGGTCCTTGGCCACAGTTTTAACTGTTGTGCAACTTCATAGTTTCATACCAGCTGTCATTTTAGCAATAATAACTGAAGAGAAAGGCATTGTCTAGGAATTAATGACAAGCTGAGAAGAGATGGCCTGATGTGCAATAAAGGGGTAACACATGCTCATGCAACCACAGGAAATGCTCTATAAGCTGGCTGCTATTGCTCTCTCTGCATAGCTGATGGTTTTCTATGTTAGCCAGCGTGCTGGCGCAGTTTTCTCTTTGTATTTTACATAGCTCATTAAATGATAAGTTTCTTACATTCTGAAGATCTCTCCCCCACTCTCAGCAGCAATGGTTTCCTCAACTGCCAGTTAAGATGGTAAGTTCTTTGGGGCAGAAGTTTAATATAATCTTTGTGTCTAATGTTTAATTTCTGTCATTGAATAATAATTTTACCAAAAATCCCTGAACTGCTAAACTGTCAGAAAATGTAAACTAATGTGTATTGTGCTAAAAAGCACAATACACATCTAATATCTAGTCTAGGGTGTTGTTTGGGGATTTCTGGCTGTAAGCGTGCCCTTACACGAGGATTGATTGAGAAATGGCATAGACCTTGAAGCAACATTTATTTACCAGCATTACAAATGTATCACTTTGAAGACAAAAATCTAATGCAAGCTGTTACCTCCTCTTCTGATTCATGACTAAAAATGAGTGGCATCCCCAGATTGGTCACATGCGTATTTCAAATATCTTGACTTCATTATGAAAAAAATTAATTTTGTAATTAGAATAATGACATGAATAATGACATATACAGCACTGGTTAAAAAAAAAAAAGAGAAAAAAGTCACTCCTTCAGAGTAATTAAGTGAATACCAGATTTCAGTCTATTTGAATGTTACTCAAAGTCTGACAATATACTATCATATCCACTGTTACACAGCAATTAAAATCATTATTTCAATCTATAGTACCTTTGTGGTATAGTTTCATGTCATTTTTATGAGCTATGGAACTTGCCAATCCCATCTTCTATATTTGTATATGTGTGTGACACATTGCATTAGCTATTTGGATTATAAACTCTTCCGTATTGAATTTATTTTCATGCTAGGGAAGCATGAAAATAGATTTCCCCTTCTGGAGGGCTTTAAATTTGTTTTTTCTTTAACACTTTATGACCAAAAGAACGTTCTCTATTCACTCTTGCTTTTTAGTGGATTCTGTTCTCGCTCAAGAACCAGGGCACAGTTGATAATTGCAGTTAAACATGAAAAGCTGAACGCTACCCCATTACACCTGCACCATCTGTGTTTGTAATGAAAATGAACAGACTTAAAAGAGCAAAATTTGGCTTCAGAAGTACCATGATACTGACAACAGCCATCAGGGAGGTGAGGCTGCAACCCAACACATGTATCCCAGCCAGAGTTAGTGCTGGTACCAAAGAGACATGAGAGCAAACAAACCATCACCAACTACGTTGGCACCTACTGAAGGAGAACATTTGTTCTTGAGCCCTGTGAGACAAAGTATTTGTCACCCAAGAGGTCATTTATTCCCTGGTGATTGGTGTAACACACCTATGACGGGTGTGTATTTGCTGGCTGGACCACGTAACTCATAACTGAGGGGACAGTGAAGAGGATTCACACAGGCCGCACAATCTGCTCAAGATTCACAGTCTCACCACCCATGCCCACCTGCAGATGTCTTCACTATGTTGCTGTTGGAGTTGGTTCTCAATGGAGACAAACAATAGCAAAATTATTTCATTGCTGTACTTGATCTATTACCATTTTACAATACTTGCAGAGCTTAGCTTACGAAAATAATTTTTTTCTCACACTTTAAAATACAAAACCGAGCAGCACACGCTCCTGGAGATACCTTTCCTTGATGATCCCCTGCATGTCGATCTCTCTTTCAACATTTTGTCCTTGAAGTGGGGGTTAAGAGCTTGACTCTTGAAGTCCCCTGATATTTGATTTTATAAAAATATGTAAATAAAAATTTTCCCTTTTCAGCTGATTTAGCCCATTGCTCAGAGTCCCTGCCTGGGTCAGCAATGGGGTGACCAAAAGGACTGATGTGAGCTTGGCAAAAGTCTCAGTGGTCCCGGAGCTGGGTGGCATGGAGAGTTTCTTGCTCACATTAGGGAGATGGAGAGATCACCTCCCCACCCCCAAGTGCTGTGGCGTGGGAAAGCACTGAGCACACATTCCTCGGTAGCACTCAGCACAGGAAGGCTCCTGGCTTCTCACTCAAACCTTTCAATAGCACTCAGCAAGGTAAATAAACCGTATGGTTAGGGAGCTTCAGATTGTTCCTCTCCCAAGCAAGGAGAAGAAGGGTGGAAATACTTGTTTACAGCAGGAAGACACATTTACTCTTGCTCCCTTTGCCTTGGAGTAAGCACCTGCCACTTGCAGAAACTGTTTTCCTCTGTTTTCTTTTGCATTAAAGCCTGAGTGAGCTGGTTGAAATGATCTTCCTGGCATAAATATCTGAAAAGAAGTTATTTCACCTAATATCATAGCATTGCCCTAGGGAACATTATCTGAATGCACTTCGGGCACATTCATGCTCACACACATATGCACGAAGTTCCTCCCAACCTGTTTTGGTACAACACATCATTGCATCACTACTGTTTGGAAGTGTTAAGATTTTCAAGCGCTGATGCACAAAATTTGCTTGTCTAAACCTCTTGACTGACCAAAGGTACCATCTTAAAAACTTCAGTCCCATGTGAGTCAAGAGTTTGCCTTCTCAAACAGCTCGGACTCTTCCAAGCTAACACAAAGCACATGTGGGAGCTGTGTTCTGGGGAAACAAAACAACAGAAACCTAGAAAGGAATACACTGATCTTCCACGGCAGCAAAAGCCACAGTTGGAAGTGTTGCCGACAGTGTAACGCAATCTCAAGACAAGATCGATATGTTCAAGGAGCAAAATAGAAGCCAAAAACTGAACTCCTGTTAGAAGTAGGACAGATGAAGCTTGCAGGACTCAAGGTGACAAAAAAACCCCAACATTAGGCCATAGTGTTTTAAAAATTTTTTGTGCCACATTCAACCCAGGTGTCTCCAGCATGTCCCATGAGGGATTCAAGCCACAAAAAAACCCCTTAGAGATATGTGCTCTGACAAAACTAGCACGTGGAATCTCAGCAGAGGGTCACCTCTCAGTTTTCAGCTTTCTTAAATAATTTCTAGAATAAAATACTTTGTTTCCCAGTTTTCATAACTGTTTAGGATTTTATTGGCTCTCAGACCTAAAATCGAAATGGATGTGTCTGTCCACCTTTCACATTCAGGGTGGAGAAGAATTGAGAGAATTGACAGAGACAGTTTTGCCAGGCTAAGTGTAATGAAACAAAAGGGCATTTTGCCTAGAGGTTTTAAAAGAGACCCCGGAAAATATCAAAAAGCAAACTGAGAGACAGTTATTCTAAACTTACTAAATCCTAGCTCAGTAACCTTGAGGAAAAAACAGCTGCTTTCAGCTCTTCTTTTCTGAACCTTACCTGAATAGTCTGTAGGTAATAAATGATGTTGGTACTTTGGGAGTAAGAACAGGCAGACGTATCTTAGCAGGTATTAGTTATGTATTAACAGTAAAAAAAATTTTTTTTTAGTATCAAGGTGTCAGCTTTTAAAATAAAATTAGTGGAGAGAATATGCAGCACTTTAACCACAGGGCAGTTTGCTCTGGACAGCATAGGACAGAAGCATAATACTAACATTACTGTTTGCATGAAGTGTAAAACCACCTTTGTTTTGCTTCCACTCGGAATCTAGGAATTCACGCTAACACAACAATCCCAGATATGCAGTCACAAAATTAATTAAAAAAAGAAAACACAGTTTCTGCAGAAAGGCAAAGGTTATAATGATCATATGTGAAGTTTTGCTACGGTACACTAGTGCTAAATCTAGTACCTCAGCCAGAAATTAATTCCTTGATGAGCAAAACAGATCTATGAAGACCTACCTCCTACTCTGACTGCCTGCATCTAAGCTTTTCATTGTAATTGCAAAAGAAGAACTGGTCTAATATGGAAGCACAGGATTCTGACTTCTCACAGCATGTCCTGCAAGGCACCAAGCTGTACTCACCATGCATCTGGTATGTGTACGGTGCTTGTCCGGCAGTCGGGGTACCGAAGCTGGATCCATAGCTAAGAAACCCACTCTGTCCTGGGGAATGGCTCAGGCTGTCCTCTGTTTTGATGCCTTTGGGGCACAGAGTAGGAACCAAGAGCAGAACGTGAGTGATTGCCATATAAAGGTGTAAAAAAGCAAGTTTAGGAATTAACCATTTTACAGGTAGATTTTAACATATTAAACTCATTGACTCATGAACTTTCTGAACAGTTATCAGATGCAAGCAATGATTAACAAAGCAACAGGACCATCAGCGAAATAACCTCAAGACTTCTGTTCTCAACAGAATTATCTTTTACTTGCATTATATTTTCAGCTTTGGTAGCAAAATATTTATTGGCAAGTCATACAGGAGGGTTATCATCTATTCAGTTAGATATAACATACAGTTCAGGAACAATAGGTAAGCCCTGAAGCCACACAAATCTTTTCATTACGAAAATCAGGCAATTAAACTGACAACTTACAGGGGGAACAGCAATAGCTGAATTAAACATTGCAAGATGAAACCTTTGCTGGTAGTGAAAGGGGTTGATATTTTATTCTGAGATGCTGCCGAGATTGTACAGCTGTATTATTAAAATAAACAGCTGAAAGGTGCGTCTTATTATGAACCCTTTGGGCACGATCCTTCCCTCCTTTGCATGCCTATTTGCACTAAACAAAAAATGGCCATTGGACACACCCTGAGTACTGGGACTAAACAAAGACCCTGTTGATGTTCTGGCCTTGGTTTTATACACTTCCCAAGCTGTTGTCATCTTTTAGCACTTGTAGGCAAACCTGCCAAAAGACAAGTTGAATTCACGTGACTTTCCCCAAACATGCTGTTTTCTAGCTTAATGACTCTTAAAAGCAACAAGTTTGCTCAGGTTGGGAATAAGTTCTCAGAGATAATGCTTTCTCTAATAAAAATCACCACTTTTAGCTTTAGGTGAGAATAGCTGCAATGCAATCTGAGTACAAGTTAGCAACAAGATGACAATGCTGCATTGTGAAACGCAGGACGTTTATTTGGACAGTGAATGAACACGTGTTGGTGCAAGCGTCCGGCTCCATTACTGCTGAGGAAGCGAAGGGATTTGCGAGTGTGCGCAGAGAAGCTGCTTTTCATAACATCCCATGCTTTTCAATTACATCAGCACTCCGCATGCAAGCATTCAACCTACCCCAGCTACAATTAATCTTCAGCAAATGGGCCTTTTTGGAAGTCTAAAAATTGTTGTCAGACAGTGAAATAACTTAGCACCAAATTAATTTCCACACAGCATTCTGTTTTGTCTAGAAACTGGCCCGGTTTAATTTTTGTTCCTAAAAACAATACTGCTTCATTGTTCTTGGTTGTCAGCCAGGTGGAGTTTTTCATATGCTGTGTTGAGTATCTTAGAGAGGGTATATGGGCTGGGGGAGGGAAATCACTGTTCAAGGATGCTAAGAGGTCATCCGCAGGATTTATAAGCAGCATATGGGCCTGACACATGTATGCCCTAAAGACTCTAGGCAGTAGCAAATGGCTCTACTTTCACCTGCTCTAACAGGACAACTGTTCAGAGTTTGCCTTGGAAACCAGCCAGCTGATGCAAACACACAAGTAGCTCCAGGAAAGGGTCTCAAAACATTCCTCTCATCATCCTGGTAGAGCTTTGGCTCTGCCAAGCCCATTTCCCTGGCCTTCCCAACTGTTGCATTGAATTTCCCTTCAGTAAAGGCCTTGTCAATGGCTGTATGAAAGCTTCTTGTTGGGAAGGGATACTGTATTTGCCAAGCAAACCAAGGTGTTTAAGAGCACAAGAGAAAACAGGAGTGGAAACAGAACTGTGAAGCCATTTTAATGCTGCAAAACTCAGCACACACAGGGAATAAGAAGCTTGAAGCTTTCTGTTAAAGAGCTGTACCTAAGCAAGAGCAATATCTCTTTGGAAAGAACTTCCCAGCTCCTCAAGAGCTCGGTACTTCCATGCAGAGATTGAGGAGACCCTCAACACTTAGTTTACCAGGCATTCCCCCTCTCAGAAGTGCTGGTTAATTTAGTCCCCTGCCTGAATCCCCCAGCTGCTCCTGCCCAGCACCGTCTCCCCACAGCTGCTGGAGAGGTTGTGCAGAAAAGCAGGAAACAAACCTGACTGGGGTTAGAGATGTTCACTGCATCTACAGCTAATAACTGTCCATTTAAAGATGAACCACCTTCCAAAACCAAAGTACTTCGTGTCATTTCACCCATGCCTTATTTCTGCTCCATATCTTGGTTCTTCCGTAGTAATATACAAAAAGTTTTTCTTAAAGTAGCTTGTATTGTTGAAAGTCCAGGAAGAATCAATGAAGGCAAAGCGTAGTTTACCTAAATATCATATTTAATGCAAGAGACTCTTGGCAGTGAGTCATGGGAATAATCACCAGCCACTACTCCTAAGCAGCACATCCTACTGAATCTGAATTTCTTATGCTGTCTCATATCCTACTACTGACTGGCTCCAAACTTAACTAATTGCAAGATCATAACCCCAGATATCAAGAGCTGATAGACAGTTCAAAGTAATCCTAAAATTTTTAACAAAGTCAGATTTTCCTCTAAGCCTGAGAACATTGCCAGGACAGAAACAACCTTTCATTCTAAAGCTTAAGACTTCAAATATATTTTTCTAGGAGCAAGAGGAAAATGTCCTCAAAGGTAACATGATGCCAGAGTACTCACTGTAGGAGGGTATGCCATAGGGCTGCCCTGGAGGAGGATAGGCAGTGTATGCAGCAGGCTGCTGGATTCCCGCGCTGTACTGAGTCTGTCCATATGTTGCCATCGTTGGGAAAGATGGGACTGTCACTATATGGGGATAATGTCTATTCAGAACAAGAAAACAGAAGGTGTAAGGCAATAGTTAATGTTCATGATCTTCTAGAGCACACATAGAACATTTCTAGACAGTTTGATAAAATAATTTCCGAAGTATGATGGTGAATACTTTGGGAACTCAGAACTGACTATAGTGGGGTAAAAGCTTGTTTCAGTATACAGCTCCTCATATGAGCTATTAAGATTAAGCTACCCAAATGTATGGGGATTTAAGACTGCAGAAAACATATGCAAGTTAAAAAAATAGAATAAAATCAACACTCTTACTTTTCATTTTTCATTTTTCATTTTGAGTTTGCCAAACAAGCGAGTGTCATGGGAAGCCTCTGACATTTCAACATATTGCTCTGTGGTCACTCATAAACAGAACAATACTCAAACTGATAAGGTTTGGATTCCCAGGGGTACGAAAGTACAGTGCACAGGACCTCAAACCTCCTTTCACTCTGTATCTAGCAAGATTAAGAACCAATTACTTCATTGGGCCAGGGATGTGCAGCGGAACAGGTAGATTGGCTTAAGGTGAATGCTTTTTCAGGTGACAGCAGTCTGCACAAAATGGCTGTTCAGCAAAACACAGTTTTTGAATTACAGCACTTGGCACGAGCACTCACTTTGTGGAGTACAGATGGAGAGGACACTGTGGTGCTGCTTTGCTGCTGCCTGGAAAACAAAATTAAAGGGTCTTAGATTTTCATCATGTTCTATTCTATGGCCAAGCTGATACCACTGTTTTAACTGCTGCTGGTTTGAGAAAAATATACAGGAATGAGAAAACTTTGTTTTTAGTGAATCTTCACAAACTGAAGTAGGCAAGAAAGCTATTCTCCTCTTAACAACAAATACAAATTTTGTTTTTAAGTGAGGGGGATACTGATTGATTGAGCTACCAGTTTCTTCTTCTCATGGGTCTGATATCAATCATTAAGCTGGGCTTTGGTGGGATGGCTTATATGCTAAAGGCTATAAAAGCAATTACTGTGATTATTGCAGTGATTGAAGCTCACTGCACTTTTTGCCCGTTTGCTTTTTTTGGTACTTTCCTAGACCATGACTCACTTTCTTCAATGCTCATTGAAATATATAAAATCAGAATAAATATTAAAAATATAGCATTATAAGTCTCCTTACTCTTGAATTTTTTGAGTTAACTATAACCTACCTTATTGACCTGCCACCAATGAATATATTAAACCAGTAGAAAATGTATCATACAGGTTATATGTGCAGGATGCCTTCCAAACAGCTGTGTCCTGCAACGCTATCAAAGAAAAATGTGCCACCATCTTTATTTAGAGACAAATTTAGACTTAATTAATTAAAATTAAAAAAAAAAAAAACAAACTAAATTAAAACCTGCAAGCTGTACTGCAAACATCATACCTAAATGCCACCATGAGCATTACACAGGTCGCCTCCATAATGCCATCCAGATTTTGCTTCTCGGTTCCTAGCTGGAGCGGTTGGATGTTTTTACAGCACTACAAATACCAAAACACCCTCACAATCATCAGTAATGACATAAGGCACAACAGATTCAGCCTCTCTATCTGCCGGCCGTGTTAATGAACACACCAGATTAACTGCACACAGCTTTTCCACACAGGGAGAACATCAAGCATCACGTTGCCTGCTGACGGCAGCATCACCACCCTCAACACTGGCTGCTGGCATCTATAGTGTAATTTGTTACACAGGATAGGAAATATCACCCCATCTCATGCAGAAGATGATCTCTCAACTGCAGGTGCACATCCTGGGTGGAAAGAGAGACTGCTGCAGTGCCCCCAGTGCCTGCACATCCCTACCACCACGCAGGGAACATCTGCAGTGCTGTTCCATGCACCGACAGGGACGTGCCCGCAATGCTGTAGATGGATTCTCTTCAGTACAAAGTTGTCCAAAACAGCTCCACTTCATTTGTTCAGCCGTTTGTAAGTTGGTGAATTAAATGTTAAAAGCATGTTTTATTTAATGAAATATGCAAATACATATGAAGTTTAAATACATGCAAATAGTCCTACGGGTTTTGAGTAACTTCTTATGCCATAAACCTGGCAAGAATGTCCAAAAAGATGCAACATGCTCACACGTGAAGTGTTTGTTCTTCCCAAGTAAACTGTTTTGAAATTGTTCTTTCCTACACAACTCTTTTTCACAACATTTTACATGGTTTGATCATTTTACTTTATAACATAGAAATTACACCAAACTATTTTTAAGAACAGAGCCATTTAATCTGATACATTTTAAAATGAAATTTCATTAAAAAATGCATTTTTGTCTTTGTTCACTTGTTTGTAGAAAAACCTCAATGGAGGTGCATGAGTTCTAACTAAAAATATTAATTACTAGAAATTATTTTTTTAGAATGTTGATTTGTATAATGCCTACTATATGTAATAATAATAATTACAAGATTTTTTTAATGTTAATTTCTATGCTTACTGTATATAACAATACAGAAATTCTCAGTTTCCTAGGAAACATAATACTGAGTTTAATAAGACTGAGATGAATTTCCAAGAAAACAATAACATTTGATTAAGAGTGAAACATCTAAAGTGCACACTTTCTTCAAAAAGGAGGCCCTTTTTTCACAAATTCAGAAATCTTAGGAGATAAATTCATTAAAAATAATTTTAAAAAACAGTATCAATGTACAACTTTCTTCTCCAAGATCACTGCAGTTGTTTAATAAGAACTACGTATTAGGTCAGAATAGATAAAAATTTGAAAATAAAGGTGTCTGTGTGTAGGTGCTTACTGAACTCTTTTCTGCATCTGAAGGCAGTCTTTTTTCAGTGATGTTCCCGAGCCTCTCAGCTCTCTCCCCAGCACCGTGTCACCCAGCCAAGTGCCTCCAAGCTTCCTGCAACTGCTTTCGTGCCCCATACATACCTTTAAGAGTCTCTCAACTCTTTCACATCCAATATCACAGAAGTGTTACTGCAGCGCTTTTGCTTTAGGGAAGGAGGCTCTGGTAACAAAGGCACTGATGACTAGGGGGAGCAGGTTTCAGAGTGAGCTGGCCAAGACTGCATCGACACTGCTGTTTATTATTATTATGAGAAAAACCCAGCTTGGGTACATCTCTCTGTGCAGCAACAGACTCCAAGAGTCATGTGTCCATAAGGCTATGTGCCGGACTTTAATGTCTTTCCTAGCACCATACTGGACCTTCCTCTCCTCTCCGGGTATGAAGAAGAAACAGCACAAACTCACCCAAATACAGCCTCTGCATTCAAGTGCGTCTAATCGCTAACAGAATCTCCCTAATCACTGATAGAAACAAGACCACAAGGACACCTTCACGCTCTTACAACCCTGAAACACCTTAGTAAAGTAAAACCCACCAGCAACTCTGCCTTAGCTTCTCTACCTATAAAACGTGGGTAACAGTAACCTATTTCCCAAGCAACAGGTAAAGAGGTTTAGTTTAAAAAAAAAATATTAAAATTGACAAAGGATATTATTATAAAAATGTACACATTCGTTTACAGATGCAGAATAAAAGATTGTTTTTAAATCCAAAGCTGGGCTTACCTGACTCACCTTCAAACTCACTACGAAAAAATTGCTTTGACTTACCTGAAAGAAAACAGTTTAGAAAATTAGATTTTTAGATTGTGAAAACAAAAGCTATACCATCTGTGCTACACTGTTCCTCATTACCAAACAGATTTGCATTGAAGAAATACACTGTTTTAGTTTTCATTCATTTAATTCACAATGCATTTTTTCATATTTGAAAAACAGCAGAACAGTTTGAACATAAGCTTAATTTCTTTTCTATTTGAAAAATACTGCATCTTCAAATTTTTTATTTTTGAAAGTGGTTAAGTACAGAATAAATATGTTTGCCAAGAATGACAAGTGGGAATTTACTGTGTATGAATATGCAATATGCTACTGTCATTGGCAAAAGAAGGCAAGTTAAACCTACATGTGTTTCAACCCAAAAGTGCAGGACTACAGGCAAAATGTGCATTTGGAAATTATATTGATATAATCCACATGTCATGATAAGGACCCATGAAAATAGCAGGCTGCACATCTACATGGACACCTACATAAGTAAGTATTGTGACTAGACTTGCTAAAATTAAAACTGTATGTGTATTTCAGAGCATACATTTGAGTGGATTTATTGCATTAAGAGCTCTGGCAGTCTGAGACTTGACAAACACACAAGTATTTTCCTGTTCTTCAAATTAACAAGAAGGATTTTCAAGGGAAAGAGCATAATCTTGGTAGCACAGGGGATCATTCTGTAGAAAAATAATCATAATATTTCTATAAGAAATGTATCAACATGAGCTGTCACTAGCAAACTGTTTTCCAACAGTACAAGTGCTATGTTGGCTCTTATTTATAACGCGTAATAACAAATAGTTCCTGCAACAAGAAGTTTACAAAATGATGTATTTAAAAATAATTTCTAGCTCTAATCTTTTCTGCAAACACATACATTTAAAAGGATGTTTCCTTTAGATTTTTATCCCTTCCACTGCTCTTGTAAATAGGCAGTCATGATGTACATGATTTAATCACGCAATTTCTAATGCCTTAGCAAACACACAAGCTAAACATCTCCTTGGCTTCTAAGAGCCTATAAATGAAGGGTTAAACATACTTCTAAAACATAATAGCCAGTGCCTTTTGCTAACTCCCCTCCAACAGGAAGGCTGACAGATCCTGACCGCAGCAAACAATAGCTGGGATTGTACTAGCAAGAACTAGTTCAGCTGCATCACTTGCCAATAATTTTTTTAGCAGATTTAACATTCTTCTGTTTCCTTCACTTGAACAGTAGAATGGGGGGGGGGGAAGGAGGAGGAGAAGAGCAGATAAATTTCCATCAGAGCTTTAACCACTGAAAGAATTTGTCCTTGGTACCTGCCAAATGTGAAACTTCAGACCAGAGGCCAGCAGGGCTAACCGTTTGGAGGTGACAGCCATGATCTCAGAGCGATGCAAACTGGAGCATGGGGCTGCTTTGGCAAAATGTTTTCTGGCTGCATGATACATTGTTGGGCCTGGGAGCCCCCACGCTCCCCACCATGATGCAGCAGCACAGCCACCAAAGCACCAGACTCATGTTCATGCCACCACTAGGGCTCTTCTAGTGGGATCCAAACAAAAACTACGAGCTCTACACAAAACGTGTTTTATACCTGTAATTATTCCAGTGGAGCAAACATACACATGCACATGTGCGTATGTATACACCTACTATGCACAGATATATATATCTCCATATAAAACATTTCAATTACATTTGCATTCAAACCATTGCTGAACTAAAGGATTCAGCCGCAACTGGAGCATCTGCAAAAAATACTCAAAAATCTCAGTTGCTCACTATACTGTAGAAGTAATTGTCAGAGGCAGAGGCCTTGCATGTGGCCAGTTCCCTTTGGTTACATATATATAAATGTTATGTTAAAGCCAGTAAACAGTAAGCGAAAGAGGCAGCCTACCTTCTATGTCATCTGGAGCCGTGGCATAAATGTTAGAAAGGTTAAGCTTCAGTCTGTCAGGGCACTCTCTATTTACAGTCAGGCTGGGTGATATCACTAGATCTAGCATTTCCTTATACCTGAAGGAAAACAAAGGAAAAATATAATTTATTCATTAATTATGCATGCTCACTAATGATTCAATTTTTTCCCTAAGAGTATAAATATTAAAGCTGATTACCTAAACCCAGGCTTCATATAAATTCCACATAATAACATTCACTAAATTTTTCATCAAAGGGAAATGCTGAATTAAAATGAAGTACTTGCTCCCTTGGAGATTACACCCATCTGATGAATGTTTTCCCTTTCTTCCTGGATTTTGCCATACAAAACTAAATTTCCTTATCTCCTGTGCCATCAGAGTGAGAATGTACACACCAGTGTCCAGTGAGGCTCCAGAACTGACTGTTAAGGGCTGAAAATGAAGTCGAGGGCAGTTAACAGCATCACCTAGTCTTACAAGATAATAAGGTTAGTACTGGTAGGATCCAGGGGACACGTAAACCAGGCACCTAACTACAACGTCCTGACCGTTAGGTGGCAGTGATACAAGGACAGTCCCTTTCACGTACATAACCTCATCTGATTTAACTGAAAATTTCAAGTGAACAATATAAAGGACTTAAGTCTCCAAAGAAAAACATAACTGTTTGTATGTGCACATGACCTTCAGTATAATGAAAGCTTACAAAGTCTGCATTTCACAAACAGTTCAGAAAAGAGAATGACTGAATCATTACTTCAGACCCTATGCACAACATGAATAGATCTATTCATCTAAATACCACCCTTTTCAATATATGTGTTTAACTCCAGCTATACACCTTATCAGAAGTGGTCTCTGAAGATACTTGCTTGAAATACAGCCGGCTTGCTTGCCTGCCTTGGAAGTGTTGGATGTTTTGGATGGACACAATACATGGCATTAAGTGCACAGATTTGCATACCCGTTTGCAAGTTTGCATAAAGACAACTGGGTGAGTACAGTAAGGAAACTGTGTGCTACATTAGGTGCTACAATGG
This sequence comes from Limosa lapponica baueri, assembly GCA_002844005.1. Taxonomy (NCBI): domain Eukaryota; kingdom Metazoa; phylum Chordata; class Aves; order Charadriiformes; family Scolopacidae; genus Limosa; species Limosa lapponica. Next base: position 82,334 of record KZ506199.1, read on the forward strand.
CTTTTATGCAAGGCAGGTTTCCTGGATGATTCACCCCCATAATGTTCCACCCTAGGATCCGGTGCAACCAACGCCTGCAGCTGGAACTGCAAAGAACCCATTGGCCAAAGAAAATCTAAAGCTAAATTCGTCAATTAATTGTATTTATTTTTTAAAAATACATGCAATGCCATAGAGAGCTATTTGAATTTTCCAAGACTCTATCAATGTATTTTGCAGCTTTTGGTCCAGAACAAATGATGAAAAGAGAAGGACTCAAAGATGCTATACCCTTCTTCACTTTCTGCAGCCATGTACAGTATGCCCTCACTTCAGTCCCCTGAAGGCTACTGGGGGGAATTAGGGCTATTAAGGAAAAGCGTAACTGTGATCTTGAATAGAGCAGGGCCCGGGAAAAACCAGATGGGAGAGAGGGCATGCGGTGGTGAGTGGATCTGAGGCACCTGGCTACAGCCTGCATGGGCTCCCCTTTCTGCTCAGCACTGAACACACTACCTGCACACCCCTGCTGGCACTGGGCTGGGACCTATCTGAGCTGGACTATACAGGTAGCAGATGGCATAGCAGCAACACTCCAGTAGCAATCCATACCACACCTAAAACATCATGAAATTAAAGACAACAGCACATAAACCTGAAATCTCAATGCTGGGCTTCTGCAATACTAATCTACGCACTTCTGTGAGAAGCAAAGAGGTTTGTTTTGATCTTCTGTTTAAATACTGCTGTATGATTTTACCAGCTTTAAGAAACAGAGAACAATAAACCACATACTTTTTATATGAACCTCTCCAATCACTTTTACAAAGCCTGCAAGTCCCTGTGAGGGAGGGTAAGTATTGTTATGAGCAGGCACAAACCAGATGAAGTATTTTACCTCTAACTGAACAGCAAAGACCAAAGCTGAGTTAATTTTCTCCTTCCCCACCTAACAGCTGGGAAGGCACTCTGCTCAGGCAGAAAAAGCACCCATCCTCTGTGAATTCACAGAACTGCCAAAAGTGGGTTTGAAGTGTCATAACCATGTACAATCTCCGCAGCCCCAGTCCTCCTTCCTCCAAATAAGGATCTGGGCTTCTCTTGTTTGCCTTTGGAAATCCATATGGGCATATGCATTTTCACCACCAATGTAGCCTCAAGTCCAGAGGTTGGTAAAGGCTTCCTCATTACGTGCCATGAAGGAGACCTTAAGTCAGCAGTAAATGACCAATGGGGTAGAAATACAGTACTCTGAATCCCACACTTTTGTGGTTCATGCTCCCTAACTGCTGTGTATTACAGATTTGCTGAGAAAACAAGACTAGCATAAAAATCAGTGTTGCTTTGCAGCTGGAGGATCTTTGTTGCTAGTGGGCCTCAAAGGGCTCTACCTTCAGATGTGTCCTTGTAAGATGAACACAACTTCTGTCCCCCCGCCCGGCCTTACAGACAGACACTAAAGCACAGCAAGACAGAAGGAAAAATGCAGGTGCACATAGGCCACCAATTGTGCCCATAGCACGGAAATGCAACAAGGAGTCAGATTTGTATAAGGATACAAAAAAACAGTCCCTAGCTGTAAAAATTCCTCCCTATGGGACTCAGTCTAATGGCAGATCCAAAACAGCAATCCAGGACTGCTGACCTAACCCTAATCGAAACACGGCCCACGAGAAACTTTACTCAGTCCTAACAGCACTGGAGCAAGTTATGCTCCAGCTGGTACCTGCAGAAAGCAGCTTTACCAAAGCACATATGCATCTGCTTCACAGGCAGTCTCAGGCACAGGGGATGCAGGCAGATGCCTTGGAGCCACAGACTGTCAGGCAGTATGGGATGGTTATGGCCCTTCTGCACACTTTGCTTATGCCAGAGGAAAAAGAGATTTTTCTCCTGAAACAGCTAATCTCAGTCTTTTCCTGGCACAGTCAGGTTGCCACAGAGAGGGGGGTCAGGAAGGTTTTCTGTGGTGCTTACTTCTCAGTGGGGAGGAACAAGGTCTCTCCTACAAGCAGCTATGGCTCTAAGGCTCTTTTAAAAGCAGCAGGCTGGGCAGGGGCTCTTTTCCCAGAGGAATTACTTTAATTGAATCCATTGGCACCAAATTAAATTTTGTTTGCATGGTTGAGAAGGCAGGATTCAGTTTTATACCAGGTTCTCCTTTCCACTGTAAGCAATGTCTGAATTTTTTTCTCCTTATTTCCTTAATGCTATACCTGAATTGAGGAAAAGCACTGCTGTCTCAGATCCTGTCAAGCTGGGGATGTTCTACATTGTTTCTCAGATAACACATGCCCTTCAGCATAATCCAAAACCCCATCAGTCATGACACTGCCCAGACTGTTGCCAAGTGAATGGGAGCAGATGTTTAAAGGGAAATGATCTTTTATAATGATTAATGCACTTTAATTACATCATTGTTCAGAGATTTCATTAGCTACTCTCTTGACTGATGATTTTTCTACTGGTTTTGTTCCGTTCATTTTTGTACTCACAAAGTCACATCACGCTTCCCTGTATTTGTTCTATAACATTTTCCTGGGGTTTTTTTCAGCTTCCATTTTTCTTTAGAGTACGTATTAGTTGCATGTACAAACAGGTAACTCTTCACAGAAATGCCTGGTTGTGCATGTCATGTATGTGTTTGCCTTGTTAGTGGCTTTTCTTGTTTTGCACGCACCATTTACCAACTTGTTCATGTGCATTTCTCACTTATGTACCTCTTCACAAGACCTTCTGAAATTCCTGTTTTAATGATGGCAATCTACAGAAAATCTTCTGTAAAATAATGGAACTGGGATGGTATTTAACACAGCAAATGACATGCTGGAGTGCAACTGATGAAAATATCAGGTCTTTGTTTGCTTGCTTTTTAGAGCAAAAACATTTTCTGGCTTAAGTAATGTACAGTAAATCAGTAATAAAGTTTGCCAAATATGAGCTTTTATTAAAACCAGTGATGGCAGCATCTAGCATGTTGGGCTGACAGACATCTGGAAGAGGTTTTGGCTTCTATAATTAAGAAGAACCTTGTGTGAATTTGGTGCTCAGCTTTTCCATTAGAATCCCCTACTCAAAACCCAGTATTTTGCCCTGAAAGTTGGCCCACAAAATCTCTGCCAAGAGCAGAAACTTTTCTCTTTACTAATGTTTAGGAAAGAAAAAAAGAAAAATCTTTTTCAGTCATTCTGGAGCTAGGAATGCCAGATTAAACATTTTAAGGTTTCAAATTTTGGTTCAAGGTGCTGGGGTAACCTACAAATCACATCATCTTTTACAACGATGTTTTGAAGGCAGTGATTCCAGATCCCAACTCAAAACACTCAAATGTGTGCTGAAGATCAAACTAGTGAGCAGTACCTTCTCTCCCCAGCAAAGTACTCAAAAATGGGTGTAAGCAAAATGCTGAAGCAGGATCCAGTACGCAGACTGAGTCAACAAGGTCCTCTGGATACTGATGACAATGAGAACTTGATGGATAGTATTTTAGAAGGATGAAACAGGAAACCACCATGGTGTCGTGGGCAGCTGCAACCACACCACAGTTCTGCTCAGCACAGCTGAAAGGCACCAGCAAGAGCTGAAGGAGACTCCTTCCAAAGGTTGGACATCTGCTGCTCAGGTATAATTTAAAGCATCTCTTAGTCTGCTCTAACTTGTTTTTAACATTTCCCCCCGCCCCAACCCCATAATAAGGCATCATCTCAGGACCGCAGGCGTTTCCATCCTCACTGTGGAGGCTGCAGTCTTGTTCCTGGGAGTCTGTATATTTCACTTGTCTCTAATCCATTTCCGGAGTGAGAACCTAGTATTCTGGCTTCCATACATAGAAGTACATGAAGTGGAACAAATGTTCAAAAGAGCACTTCCAGGGCATTTTCACTAAATAAGACACCTGGGTAGTAAGTAGTACCAAGGTAAGTTCAATGGCCAAGAGATGAAAAGATTTCAGAAGGAATGAGTGCAAGGAAGAGCAGAGCATTTGTCCCGTAATGACAGCAGTCTGTAGGAGAGTATTTTAGCAACAGGAGTTTGATGGTACAGTTCAGAAAGGACATACCAGGAGTAAAAGACAGTATGGGAGAAAAAAGCTAGCACGGCTGTGCAAAAAATAAGGAGAATGAGCTCTGCATCTGCCATCAGTGCAGGAACTGATGAGTGAGGAGCCCTGCAGAATGAAGCAGGTGAGAAACAGAAGACAGGACTCCTGCCGTTGGGAAAAACCTGCCAGATCCTACAACGGGCAAGACAAGTTACTTTAAGGGAATAAGAAATTGCAAAGAAAGTTTGTCCATGAGGGGAGAGGCAAATCTAGAAATTACTCTCCCTGCAACAACCCCACACGATCATCTTCCCAAGAATTTTTACTCATATCTGGCTAGAGGCCAAACACAAGCTTAAACCACTAGATCTTCCTAAACATATGCATATGCCAACACAGAGCCCTAGGCAGGAGTGGTACAAGCCAACTCCTCTGTTTTTAGCTTTGCTGGGAAGGGGAGGAGTAGAGAAAGAGATTGCAGCCTAATTGCAAGAGTAACATTTTTGTCTTGCTTCCATCACTTTATCTGGTTTTAATTACTTGATCAAATGCCTTCACCTTTATTCTTCCCCCAAAATTGTGCAGATTACTAGGTAGCAATCTGCAAGTGTAAGACTCCAGTGCTACACATCATAAAAAAGTCCGATTCCACAATTTGTTTCAGAAGTGAATTACTAAAAGGTAACTGAAAAAAGCGTGAAGATGGCTTTCTCAATCTCCAATTCAAAGAAAACAAACAAACAAACAAACAAAAACCCCTAAAAAGTTTTCCTTTCATTCATTCCTAGGAAATACAAGATTTGTTGTAATTTTTTTTACACATGGGTAAAATTTTCAAAAGCACCTGGTATGTCTCATTAATTTTCATTAGGAATTAAGACTTCTACTGTTTTAATTTCTTGGGAAACATGGCAGTTTAGCCAACTTTGCCAGGACCAACTGCTTGCAAAATTACGCTCCCCATTTTACTCCACTCCTGCACAAAAAAAAGGAGTAATTCCTAAGCAGGGAAAACGCTACTATCTTGCAGCCACCTTCCAGGTGGTATAATACTACGGAATCTCCCATACTGAAGATTTTGGCTACTTCCACACATTTCAAAAGCAGAGGAAAGTAATTTTGTTTCCTCGCTCAGTACATTCCCCTCCTCATGCTGTTACGATGTTTTCTCTCCATCTATAATAGATCCTTTGTTCCTTCCATTTCAAGAACTCAAAAATGCGTCAGCAGGTGAAACCCACAACGCTATTTTCTCTTATAATGAAACTTAGCTCATTCACAAGTATATCTGATAGATGTATGCTGGAAAGGCCTGAACAGACATAAAGTTAAACCTGAGCTGGCATAAATGCTTCATGTACGAGACTGACAGTACAGCCGTGATGACAAGATACCCTTTCAAGGTGACCTGCAGGGCAGAGTGCCTCAGGCTGTTTATATTCCTGAGAGCTGCCTTTCGCTGACGTAATTGCACGATAAAAGTAGCCGTACTTGTCTGGATTTACCATTGCCCAGTCTGTTCCAGACACAAAAAGTAAGAGGCCTCATAGTAGGACGGCTTGTAGCACAGCATCTGGGGGTGGGTGTACATAGTTGCATTGTGCTCCAGCACAGAGTATCTCAGGCTAAAGATTAAACCAAGAGGAACATGAGAAAAGTTATGTGATAGATCAGCAAGGGGCAAAGCGCATTAGACTGAAAATGGAGAACTTTTCACAAAGGAAAAACAGCCCTTCCTTTTCCACATGAATTCCACGTGCACCTAAAATGATTCCCTTCACGAAAGAAAAAATTTGGTTTGGGTTTATATTAATATTTTCAAATTACTTTTTCTTTTTTAAATGTGTTAATTCTAAACAATTTTAAGAAAAATAACTGAGAAAATAATAAAACAGACCATTTCTGTCACACTTCTGAAACCACTATTGTTTAAAAATACCCAAAGTATTCCAACAGCTTTAAAATCCTTCCCCACATGGGTTTTTTGTTTTGTTTTTTAACTGAGACAGTCTTTTTGATTGAAACTTTACTTTCACTGGAGGTTTTCCGTCTTGCTCTAACCCATACACCAGACAGTAAAAAACAGATGAAAAATCCTGTCTCATTAATTTTTTGGGCCAACTTCACTCTTTTTTTTTTTTTTTTTTTTTTTTCCTGCGTTAAGATTTTTGATTGCTTGGGACTGGCAAAAATTGCATGCCTTGTTTCCCTGGAAAACCTGAATTTCCAGAAGCGTTGGCTTGCTTCACCAGGCTTCATCACCTGCTATTCGAGACTGCTTTTCAATATTTATTTTTTTTTAAACATGCCCTTTCTTTCTTGTCTCAGACCTGTTGATTTAAAAAAACCAGGCTGTCTTCATATAAATAAATGTCTTCCTACTCCTAGCAAGGCTTCACTACTCCCTTCTCCAGGTGCTCCTTCCCCAGTTCCCACACTGTAGACACAAAGCAATACCAAGAAGAAAGAGGGGGCCAGGCCGGGCCAGGCTGTGATCCCCCCCTGCGCTTCCTGCAATTAACTTAGGAAGAGATTGAAGATAGACAGACCAGGGGAAGCGTCAGCATTTTCTGCTTGAGCAATCCAAGGTAAAGGGGATTCAGTGCATATAAAAACAAACAAATCCAGCTAACTTCACTGTCATGAAGGCACAGTCTGAAAGGTAGCCTGAAATTCTGAAGTGAGCTAATGATGGGGTTCACCCCACAGACTTTCAATCTGGCAGCCTAACCAGGAACTACATTATATAAATACTTTGAGTCACTGGGTTTCTTAAAATTAATTTTAACACTAGTATTTCACTTAAAATAAGTCAAAATGAAAAAGCTGAATTTTTCAGAGTGCCTTTTTTAATCTATTGAGCCAGTTTGCAAAATGAAGCAACATTTACAAAAGATCCTATTATTTGCCAAAAAATAAAATTACTCAGCTGTCTTACTGTGGACAATCAAGTACCACACAGAACAGACTAAGCTGGTGAAGAGACACTATAAGCTTATAGCCTAGAGTCATCTGAGAAATAGAATTGTATGTGTATACATACCTATATATGCCTATACACAAACATATATATATAGACTCTTTCAGTTTCCACATTTCTCTTTGACATTCACAAGCTTTTTAATTTCGTTATATCTCTTCCTATTCAGATCCCTCAAGCACCCCAGGGCTGCATGTGAGTACAGAAAAACACACTGGCAGCTCCAGCTGCAGAATCAGGGCCCACAAAGAACAACAACCCATGGGGCTTCACAAACCAGCTACCAAAGGGTCCAGCTCATGAAACTTATTTGTCACTACCTAGGCACCTCTTTTCACTCTAAAGAACTACGCTTTTTTATCCCTTCCCTTCAGAATCACAAGGGCTAAAAACTCAAATGTAAATCATAAAAATATGATTTAAGAAAAGTTATGAGATTTGGAATGAGGAAATAGCAGCTGGTAACTTAGATATTCACGCTGAAATCATCTGGGTTCTGTCACAAGAGAGTGTAAGAATGTGTTTTGTCTTGTAGGTTACTTGTTACTTTTATCAGTCAAGTCCCTGATTTCATCTACTTTTGAAATTTACAGGAAAAGGAGCTCTGAGAAATTAAGTCATCTACAATTCTTGAACATCAATAACCTCCACAGAGAAGAAAACTGAAAGAAAACAAATAAAGTAACTCCTTCCACAAATACTGCAGTACTCAGAATCAGCAGACTTGTGGGGTTTGTGGGTTGGGGCCACAGAAAGTCTGGGTGAGTGCAGCAGCTCGCTCCCCCACATACCCCATGCAAGTGCAGACGAAATCAGTTACTCCTCCTGCTACTACAGCAGGAGCTATGTACATGCAATTGCAGGGAAAGTATAGATTTAACTGCACTAAAAGCAGCACAATTCTGACATGGAATGAGGGAAAACTATGTTCTAACATACCTTTTCACTGGGATAAATATGTATTTTGCAGGACCTTTAGCAGGCACGTGATTAATTCACAGGGGGAAGCAAAACAAAAAGGAAACATGAACAGGTCGCAACCAGAAGAGTAATTTCTGTCAAACCTGTAAGAATATATCAGAATGTTTTCAACAATACTGGTCAGCAGAAAATTTGTTCTCAGGAATGAGCACCGGTGTATGTGTTTGCAGAGTTGGGCCTTATTTTGTAACACTTCCATATTAATATATTTTAACATAGAGCAATTAGACAATCAAAATTAAGCAGCCAGAAACTACTTCAGTTCTACCAGAGCAAGATGACGTAGAGACAATAAAGCACTAAACATCACAGAAAAACATCTGCTTCAAAAAGTAGTGAAAAAATCACAAGTGGAAAACAGAGCTTTCTGTTCCCACCTGTGGAGCCTTGGGTACGCCTACCCAGACTCCAACAGCCAAGTTGCAGTATGACATGAGAGAACATATTTTCAGGTAATAATTTGTGTAAAGCCGTATATTCAACACACAGGTAATAATTTCTGTTAAACTATATTCAGTGCAGCCAGACATTAAAAGTCGCAGCGGGCCCAGGAAGGAAAGCATCATGTAAACAGCACACAGACAGGCCTGAAGCAGCAGAGAGCTGCTACAGCAGCTACGATTGCTGGCTGAACACATCCATGAGTTACTGGGCAACATTAATTCTCTCACTGCAAACACAACCTGTTTTGAGCCATGTGTCCCACTCAGGAGCCTTCCACTCTTTTGGTTTGAGCTGAAAATTAGCAGCGATGTCATTTCTCCTTCAGCTACTTTGCAGTTGAAGGAAAAGAACTGGATAGTTTCTTAACACCAAGAGAAACGAAGAAGGTTTCACGCAGTGAAAGTTGGCCATTAGCTGGAACGAGTGCCAAAGGGAAACATTTTCCAGGAAGTCTAGTGCCGGATGCCTTTACCTTGGGGAGAGGAACGCTGGCAGCTGCCTTTCTCCGCAGATGGATGGCTTCACTTTGTTGTGGATTTAAACGTGCATGGTTACCCATAAACATTTATACCAGCCAGATCCTAAGGAAGAACTTCTGATTCAAAGGGCAGCAATGCATCATTCATGAAGTTTCCACAGAAAAATACCAGAAAATACTTGCCCACAATAGTTGAGAGGTAACGCTCTTAATGAAAAGGTGGTGCTCACACGGGGACAGTTCTCACAGAGTGAGAACAAGTTAGTTCTGCTGCAGAGAAATAGCAGACCAAGCCCTGGTCTGAGATTCAGAAAACCTGGGGTTTTCTCCCCACTCTGCCCCTGGTAACTCAGCTGATCCCTAGGGAAGTCCTTTGTGCCACCACTGTGCTTTCTGACCTTTGCTGCCTTCCCTACAGAGACTGCAAGACAAGTGTTCCTCTTCTATATATGTGGAGCACTGACCAGTGCAACGGGGTCCTAGCCTCAGTGGGACCTCCAGGTAATGCTTTACTAAATAAACAGCAGTAACAAAAAAAAAAAAAATAAAATAAAATCCCTAGGACTGCAGTTTATTTTTAAGTAACACAAAGCAGCTTCTACTGAGTTCTTCCAATATGGAAAGCACTTTGTTTTATCCCCTGTGACTGGGCCACATCAGACTCAGCGCTGTTACCATTACTGCATCAACAGTAGGAGATTTTAGAAAAGTGTTTTTTGGTGTCTTGAACACATTAGCATCCACATTGTCCACAGGCAAGATACTGCTAAAAACTGCCCTGCAAAAGCATCGTTTTATGGTCAGATAAGGAGACATGGACCTGTGCTAAGCCTGGCACAAGCCAAGCATGCATTGACCCACAGTTTGCACTTGTCCTGGTTTATCTTCACCAGTCTTATTTACCTTTGCAGCTACATCATGTGAATGATCCAGGGAAAACAAGGTGGAATGAATAATCCAGACTCTCTTAGAAGGCCCTGACCAAGCCCTGCTAGAAGGACGTTGTAGGCAGCCTCAGCTGCCCATGTACACGGGGGCCTTAGATGCTGTAGGGCTGGCAGCTGCCCCTACAAACAGTGATGTGGTGCAGTATAAAGGTGCGTGTTGTCACATGCTGCATCTGACACCAGAAAGGGAGAACTGTGTGTACTTGTTGAAGGAGACAACCGAGAATTGCAATTCCAGTGTTGCTCCCAAGCTTTGTCACTAGCAGATTGGGCAAGTTTCTCAGGACTACATTAAGGCCTCTGTAAAACTGGGAAATTGCCAATTAAGCTCTTTTTAGGGGCTGGAAAGTACTCTGAAATCTTCGGGTGAAATCTGTTACACCATTGCGGTATCGATATCCATGATGATGAATAATGACCATCCTGAACATGAGACAGCCAGGGGGAGGTGAGGCACGAGAGCTGTCCTTCAGGACATGTTCTCTCACTCATTTTTGGTCCAAAAGCTCTTCATTCCCAGACTATGAGAATTTCTTCACCCTTTTGATTTACTCCTTAAACCTGTCAAGAGTCCTGCAATGGCTCCAACAACCCAGTGAGAAAGGTAAGGCTGCGCCTTTATTAACAGGCCTGTGTCAGCACCTCCATTTTCAAGCCTGTAAAGGACTGGCACTCAGGGAACAATAATTCAAAGAGAGATATGGGAAAAGAACTATGAAATGTGAGTAACAGGACCTTGGATGTGAGGAAAAAGTCTAGTATAACAGTACAGGTGAGGCTTGAGTGAGAATGACGTACCCTCTCCTTGGTTAAATCCCCCAACTCAGACTTTCTCTGACCAGAGAAGACAGCAAGGAGGAAGATCTGTTGTACATATAGAAGGCTGACAGCCCTTCTTTGATTGTGACTCTCTTCTCCCTGCCTCCCACTCCCAGTGAAGGAAGGGAAGACTATCTCAGATATCTGTCTGCAGGAATAAAGCAAGGAAGATCATTCTCAAGGATTCAAAAGCAACAAATGCCTCATATTTTATGTCTTTATTACACTGTTTCATCTATTTATGAAGTATCTTGATGAGGGAAAACAAAAGCCA
>KZ506199.1:103693-126890 GCA_002844005.1 Limosa lapponica baueri
TGCCACAGATCACCTGCCAGTTAGGCCATGCATTAGGCTTTTAAAACTACTAAACATGTCTTTTAACTCCAAATAGGCTCCACCTCGGCACTCTGCTTCCAGCCTGAAATGAATTGTAACTTCAGTCACTGAAGTAAGGCTCTAGGACCAACACTGCTGCACTCCTGGAAGCAGAAATGTTTGAGCAAAGGTGAGGAGGTCAGACAAGGGCAAAGTCCAAAGTAATTTTAAGTGGTTCAACTAAGTAGGGAAGGCTAATGGGAAACCATTTTAATTTATTACAGTCATCCCTAGTGAATAAAAGGACAACGTTTTTCTTCAGCAGCTTGATTACAAAGCAGTAAATCCCTCTGTGTATATAACAGGCCTACGAACAGTATAGATCAAATGTCAAAAAATGGTTTGCACTATATTTTGGATGTGGGAGAAAATATTAGACTTGGGAACAGTTTTAGATATTCAATCACTCTAATTTTTAAATATTTCCAACATATATTCTCTATCTAGAAACAGACACATGTACATAATTCCGCCATTCCCATCTACAAAGACAAAGTAATGACTTTTTGCAGCAAATGTTTTTGGACCTTCCCTTTCCAAAAAAAACCCCACAAAACACCAAACCCTAAGAAACATGCTCTTTTTTGTAAGGCAATTTCAGCAATGCTCGCTAAATAGTTTCATCAAGTCAAATTTTCAGAAACCTTGTATTAGGTTGGCCTTTTGATGAGGAATATCAACCAGTCCTATGACTCTGGAAACTCTTGGGGTATAAATCCTAACAGCCTCACAGATTCACGGATTTGACAGAGTTGGAAGGGACCTCTAGAGATCATCTAGTCCAACTCCCCTGCTAAAGCAGGATTGCCTCCAGGGACTACTTTCAGGAGATGTTACACAAAGTCTTTCACACGCTTGCAATAAGACAAGGGGCCTTTACAGAGTTCTGGGGACACGACCACATTACCAATAGCTCAGCTATAGGGCAGCTTTTCCTAACTAAAGGACAAAACACTTCTGCTGCTGGCACCTCTACCAAATAATGCATACCTGCTTCATCAGACACTCATATCAACACTTCTCAACTTCACTCTCTTGAACTAATATTGTCAGTTGCATCCTCAACCAGGTTTTGGGAAGATCAGTGCCGTCTTCAAGGAACTTTTCTATACAGCAGCAAAGTTGTATGCCACAGACATAGTGTAAATTTTTAAGATGTTGAATTTTTAACTTCAAATCCATTTGTCATCAATAAAGAACTTTATGGCAGTTTAGACAGGTTGATATCAACTCTTGGCCAAAGCAGGCTCTGCTGTTTGTGTTCTGTCTACCCACAACACTTCCTGTCATTTCTACTGGCTAAAATGTTCTTTTCTGTGGTTTTGCAAAATGTCTCTCCCTGCTGCGGACTATACAACAACAGTTGGGTTTCATCCCATATATGGCTCTTTTGAGCTCATAGGGAGCAAGCCGAAGGAGCGAGAACAACAGGGGATGGGACCCAAAGCTAAATAAATCAATGTTTCTTTGATCCTTTGGGACCAGGATGCGGTAAAAACACATGGTTATTAGAACTGCGAATTTATTGGTAAAGGAGTTGGTTACTGGCACTGTATTTCAGCATGAACTTACATTATGGTACCAAGTACAAAGCTTTCATTCTGTTTGTGGCTATGAGAATTAATCTCTTCCATGTGCAGAGAGGCTGTGTGATAATTTAACTGAGACTTCCATTGGTAGTCCACGCAAGCACTCATCAGCTGCAGGACTTTCAACAATACACAAGCAACAGCTCCAAGAGCAAACGATGTAACTACCACCCCTCTGAGCGCTACCAAGCGGGACTAGAGCAGTCCGCTCATTTCAGGGTTTTCATCCAAGTAGGTTGTCAAAAACCCAAAACTGAGAGGTGAGTTTATCCCAAAACACTTCAATGCTTAACTCTGGACAGGATTCAATAACTAATGGACTTTGAATGAAATTGTATGTTTCTAATATCTTGCATTTGACTCAATAATAAGAAAAGGTCTGATCCTGATTATTAAAAATGAAAAAGTAATTTGAAATGTTTATGTGGATGGCAGCTTTATATGCAGGATAGAAATGCTCCAACTGCCTTTTCAATCCAGCTGGAACAAAGTTTTCATTTTTCTTTTTTCACGAAATTTCATTTATTATGAGTACTATGTCTTAGTAAGGCAGCTGTTGGCAGCAAACTGTGAAATTAAAGTTGAGCTGGTTAGTATTAAGAGCCAAGATATAATATGCTTTTGTCAGAGAGAAGTTTTTCTTGTAACCTACATTCAGTAATTAAAATAGCTAGTCAGTCAATCCTACCAACCCCACTTGAAGGGAGAGTTAATGCTACTTCACAATACAATTGCCAAATTGCAACCAAAAAATTGGGATTGCTATAGATCATTTCAGTGAAGTCTTTTAAGTAGCCAATGCACCAATGACTTCAGAAGCCCAAAAATTAAGGATTCCTGATTATCATCACTGTCCTACTAACATGGTGTTAGATTTTGGGCAAGTCATTTCTGACAAGCTCCCAAATGGGAATGAAATCAGTGTGTTGCCCTTACTCACTGAGGATGTTACCCACAGCTTGCACCTGGAGGAAATCATCCTGGGCTTCCTATGACTGGGGAAGCGCTCTTATCATTCTATACACAACCATGATTTTCCTCCAGCTTCTCTGGCTGTCTTAAAAGAAAGCAGCTGTAAACTTCACATCTTGCTCTGAACCTCCTCTGGAATGTGCTTAAGATGCACATTTCAAAAATACCTACCCAAAAGAGCCCTTGGGAACCAGATGACAGGACTTGGCACATGCTGTTGTAAGTCCAAGCCAGGTAAGAGTTGGAATTTTATACATTAAATGCATAAATATAAGCGGGAACATGAAAAAATACCTAAATTAAAGCATCAAGCTGATTAATCCTCAACAACTAAGTTGAATACACCTTGTGAATTGACTTCTTTCCCAAATTGTTGCCTGGAAGTTCAGTTGTCAAATGTAATAGCTGTACTGTCCTCTATCTTGGGATTTGATTAGCTTCAAATGATTGTCAAAATTCAAAGACCTTACTACTGACCAAAGAGGCAATCCTGTTCTCTCCCCAGTCCAGCCACAAGCTCCTGCAGCCACACAAGTCTTTTTACAGCCTGACCAACAAATTGATTTTTTTAATTCTGATTTTCTTCTCAGCTAGATCAGCAAGTTGATCCAGTTTATAGCATGTCCGATAGCACCAACACAGAGGAGACAACAGGAACACGCAGCCAGGCTGAGGAGGCCACTTCTTCTGATGTCAACACAGCTCTCAGTCAGCTTAATCCAGCCTTGAAACCATACCTGCAATCTACCAACACGACTGCTGTAAGGAGGGTCCCACTGCTCGCAGGGTGACTGTAGTTCTAATGCCAAGTAAGACAGTCTGCCTAAAATACTCCACTGCTTAGGTGACAGCTAACTGTACTTCCTTGTAAACACAGGATTACAATTAAATACTCCAATGCAGTTGAAATTGGCACCACTTTCACTATTTTAATGTTAACTGACAAACAGATTAATTTAACAGGGCTTTGAGGACCATGTCCACCCCACCTAATCCATAAACTACACTCACGAGCAGACTTTGAGTCATCAATTCTTACTGGACATCTACTTTAGGTATTTGCAGCACTGTCCTATTTGTAGGGTATCAAACTACCTTGGGGGTTTACTTCATATCATGCATATACCTTGGCAGCCATCTACTGCAGTTAAAAACAGAGCCAAAAAGCTCTACTAGATAACTAGAAAATTAAATAGCATTTAGGAATTGGTGGGAGATTGCTCACTGCTGTTTAGTATCAGTGAACATAGTGGCTAGATACAGGGTACTTGTAAGTGTTTTTAAGAAGGCAGCTTGGCAGGTGCTTTCCTCCACGCAATTCTTTTTCTGAAGAGCTTTTTAAGGGATAAGCGTAGGGTTTTACTCTTCTGAGATTACACGCATTGTTAAAGACAACTGCATTGTATCTCTTTTGTATCAAAAAAAGAAAATAAATCTGACTTGTCAGTATCTAGAGAGTTAAAATACTCAGATCAAAAATGCACTTAGTATGTCCCTGAAAGATGAGAGCTGGTGGCCACCGCTCCACAAGTATTGCTTCAAAATACAAACTCACAGACTCACAGCAGTACAAAATACAAGGCTGGCAAGAAATTAAAATGAGAATAAAAACCATACGAATCATGCCTAGAACTAATTAAACATGAAAATTGACTTTTCAGTCACTTACCTTCACCATTTTAAGTTAACATTCAGCAGAACAAATTTGAGCAGTGTATTTTGGACATTTACAATCTGGGATAAATATTTATTCTAAACTTGTGTCAGGATAACACAACTTCCTTTCCAAGGACTGATTATTTCAGGCCTTCCTAACTGAAGTGAAAAATGCTTAAGACTGAACACAAGCCTTGGTTGACAGCACTTAAATGAGCCTGGAAATCTTCAAATTTACAGTGTTGGGAACTGCTGTGCAACTTCTAGGCTAAAACTTCAGGGCAATGCATACCTATATTCAGTCAACTTGCAAGTTAAAGTAGTCAGATTTTGGCAACTAAGCCCTGGCTTCCCTTTTGCATATGTAATACTCCAACTTCTAAGCACTTTGCTGTCAGGGGACCATCTGAAAAATGCCTCCACAAGTCACATCCCAGCTATTTCTTCTTTACTAACATTTGATTTGTGGATTACAATCCAAACTGCACTTCCAAAGGTCACAAGGGTGTATCAACCATTTGAGGCACTATGAAAAAAACCCCATGACAACTCAGGGCTTAATTTCCAGTGAGACTGAAAAGCCCAATATGTGCTAACCTTTAAGAGTATATGCCAAGAATAATTACAGAATTTTATGTTCCAGAGACCACAAGATTGCAGGTTCCATAGTACTTCTGGTAATGGTATCTGCATCAACATAGAGAGCATCCATTTGAGGAAGGACAGAGAGCATCGTGTTGGCACAACAAACCCCTTTCATTAAGGAGACATCTGGGCCATTAATAGTATGTCTGACTGGTGGAGGCAGCACCTCGCTAGATTGGGTTTCAGACCAAGTTCTGCATGAGGTGCTGAGGAAAAGAGAATTGGCTGCAAGCAGTACAACACAGGCCTAGTGGGTTTTGTTTACTGTATAGTTAAAGGACCACTGAATGATTAATGAAAGACTGACAGTTTCTTTGTAGAGTGGCAGACAATATTTTCAGGCAAGATTTTGGCATGTCAGGTTAAGCACAAAAATGCTTACACAGAGCTCTCTCCTGAGCTGACTGCGGCTAAAATGACTTTTCTAACTTGCTTCCCAGGACAAAAGCATAAATGTAAGGCTCTCCTGAGAAGGAGAAAGAAACCCAACAAAATGTTACTTTGCCATCAGAGCATCTGGCACATTAATATGTGTGAAAACACTGGCACCATGTAGTCATCTTCACTTACCCCCCTTGTTAGCTGCTACAGGCAAATCTTTGTCAAGAGTCCTCTCAAAGTAAACCTGCTTCCACTGAGAATAGCAGGATCCTTTAACCTCCTCAGCCAAACTGTCCTCTGCACAGCCCAGGCTCTTCCTAGGCACAGGGCCACCATCGCCACCAGGAATGGCAGGTGGCTCATAAGGAACTGAACACAGATCCTCCTTTGTAGCGTAAATCAGGTAGAAAAACAATGCCATACAAGCTTCAGGTTAATGGCCTGGAAAGCTCTGAAGCCCAACAACTGAGGGAAATTTAAGATGTTGTTTAAGCCCCGGATACATGATTAAAATCGGAGGATGGCCACCATTTGATGGAAAGACCATCTCAGCTGTTTCTACACTCTTGATATGAATATTAATAGAACACACACAAAAAACCCCAAACATGTAAAAATACTTGGGCTCTGGAGAGACAGGGAGGAAGACTGGTACCCTACAGTAGCCTTTCCCATCTTCAAAGTGGTTACAAAATTACAAGCAAATTAAAACCAAAAAAATTCTCAAGAAAACAGTTCTAGTAAATACAAGATCCTAAACATGAAAACCCAACGTCCCTAGTTCAGGTAGTCATTAAGAGACAACCCATTTCAACAGCCAGCATGTTACTATATGAGTGCAATTAATTATTTTTGAAAAAATTCAGTCTTTAAACATCAGTAAAGCACAAATCCAATTTCCCATGCAGGATCACTCGTGCCCACAAGACGCCTGAACAGCCTTTTCGCATCAACCTGGAGACTTTTGAAAGGGTGGATCTAATTTTAGCTTTCAGTGTCCAGGGGCCACTCCTTATTATCAGGCTTGTCTCTTACCTCAGGTGGGACGCAGGATAAGCAAAGCGGACCTTCTGTGTCACCTTTCCCTTTCCTTCCTTTGTTGTAAGATGCTCTAAAACCAGCAGCGGATTCCACAGGATGGAATGTGCAATTGCTCCAGATCACAGTCCGATATGAATTAATAAAGTGCTGATTTTGTCATACTGTATGGGGTGTCCGTGCCCAGGTGCTGGCAGGGGGGCTGCAGGGGCCTCTGTGAGGAGAACTGAGGGGCTCCCCCGTGCCGGTTCCAGCCAGCTCCGTGAGGGACCCATGGCAGGATCCTGCTGACCCCACCGGAGAAGCTGGTGGCACCTCTGTGAAAATGTGTTTAAGAAAGGGCAAAATTCAGCACAGGGGAAAGGAAAAATGTGGGAGAAACAGCCCTGCCAGGCCTGCACCAAGGCCTGAGAAAAAGGCGGGAAGGAGGGACTCCAGGCGCCAAAGCAGATTCCCCTGGAGAGACCAGGCTGGAGCCGGTTCTCCTGACAGAAACTGTGGCCCACAGAGCACCCACACCAGAACAGGGGAGAACTGTGAGGAGGAGGAAAGAGTGGTAGAAAGGAGGTGTTATATACTGACTGGAATCCCCTGTTCCTCACCCCCTAAGCCGCTCTGGGGGCGATAGAGGAATTGGGAATGAAGGAGAGGAGTTGAGGCTAGAAAAGGGGTTGGGCAGAGGGGTTTTAGTTATTTCCTTTGTTTCTCACCATCCAATGCTATTTTAATTGGCAATAAATTAGTTTTCCTCAAGTCTAGCCTGTTTTGCCTGTGATGGCAACTGGTAAGCGATGTTCCTGTCTTTACCCTGACCCACAAGCTTTTTCATTTATTTTCTCCCCTGACCTGTTGAGGATGGGAGTGAGAGAGGAGCAGGGTGGGCGTCTGGCCACCAGCCAAGGTCAACCCACCACACATACAAAAACATTTCTCATTCACCTCAGTGCTCTCACTGAAGAATACACTAAAAATGAAGAAAACATAGCAAAACCAACAAATTTCCTTTCCAACAATCCACTGTTGACAGAATGTAAAAATCTTCCTTTTCTCCAACTAGCTGTAGAATGGCTGAGTTTAAATCTCACTTTCCAGCGAGAGAGAACTGTGCTAACACGGCCTGGAGCCTGCAGGACACGCCAGGGCTTCCCCCCACTACATAAACACTTTTACCACAGAGTCATGGCACATGTTGTTTCTAACATGTGCGTTGTTTGGTGCAGTTACTTGCTACTTCTTCCCAAACCTCTAACATCGCTGCAGTCCTAACGCTGAACCATTACTTCTATCACAGACATCTACTGATAAGGCGCTTCCTGGGCGACTTTTTGGGCTGTAGTAAAAAGTAGGGGAAGAGTAAACCAGAAAGGCCTCACTGCTGCTGCTGCAGGCCATTGCCAACTTCCTGCTTCCCATTCCTAAAGCTCATCATAAGCAGATGTCTTCTACCCAATATTCACATTTTACTGCGCCTACTCACATATGACACGGGTGCGGAATCGGTTTTCTTAAGGGAGGGAGACTGAAATCCTCATTCCACTCTCTCCTGATACTGCAACGGCTCACGCTCCCCCTCCTGATACTGAGCTGTTCTGAAACCGCAGCACTGGAAGGACAAGAGCGGAGTCGAAGTTTTGTTACTGCAGCAAACGGCAAAGTGATGACACTACGCAAGTGTCTGGACACTGGAATAGTTCTCCGCTGGGAAAAATGCCTTGTTGAGACACTGATGTGGCAGAGACACCGTTATCTTCGCTGTCAGGTTCGAGCTGTCAGTAGCTCCAGATATTCTCTAGCGTCGTTTTCATTCGAGCTGTAAGCCTTGAGCACAACTCACTTGCATTGTGATAAAGTACAAAAGCCATCAGTAAGCAGAGTGTGACTTTATTTTAACAATACAGTTCCTCCTCAAACAATTACCAGGATGCAGTACGTGCAGTTTGGAGGAGAACCGAGCGTCAGCCTGGGTATTACTGCATGTCAGAGCTCCTCCTCCGGAGTCATATCGAGTGACTTTCCTCCTCGAACATGTCCTAATGAATTCCACTGAAGCCTGCAGGTAAAATCCTTCCTCAACCATTTTGCCCTGATTGATAGCTTTAGAGCCTTCCTTCACAGTGCTAA
The DNA here is from genome assembly GCA_002844005.1 of Limosa lapponica baueri. Lineage (NCBI taxonomy): Eukaryota > Metazoa > Chordata > Aves > Charadriiformes > Scolopacidae > Limosa > Limosa lapponica. Next base: position 112,156 of record KZ506199.1, read on the forward strand.
GGCTGCTTTCCAGACCTTTATTTTTTCTCCTTTTTGTAAGTGTCTGCAACAGGAAGTTGCACTCAGTTTTTTCACTGTACGTTTCTCTTAAAACTGACATCTTTGCTTTGTAATGAAGGAACCCCTGGGTATTAGTGACAAATTAGTCACCAGCTAAAAAATATTTTCTTTTCATTTCTATACCAGGTGGAAGATATTAAAATCTCTAGAGGAATTTTGCCTACTCTGCTACAATAAATCATCACACTATTTTATTTTTAAATGACTTAATTTCACTACCTTTAAAACTTCACCACAAATAAAAGAATCCCATAACTGCGTTAATGTAAGATTAAAATAGTCTTGTGAACTTGACCAGGGAGACATTATCATAAAGAACTGGTATGTAATTTTGCTTTTACATTTTAAATGTTCTTTTTAAAACAATGAATTACTCCTGAGAACCAAAAACCACATACTTACATAGGTAGAAGTATCACCTTCAAAAATTTCACAAAAAATCTTTTCCCTTCTTTGTTTAATTATCTAATTTAATAGGGAACAGTATTTTAAAAATTTGCAGAAGATAACACACAGTCTGTAAGAAAAGGTGAGGTCTTGCACTGATTATTCTTTGTTGAAGAACTTGTAAAGTAGCAGCCAAAGTAGAGCAAAAAAAATCAACCAAACACAAAAAACGGAGGTAGTTTGCTGAAGTCACAGGCCATTGAAATACAGCATAAAAATTCAGTGAAGGCAGAGCTTTGCCTTTTTTATTTTTTTTCTAGAAAGCGGTCAGTAATATTTTAATAGTAATATGTTACTAAAAAATTGATACTCATAATGTTAACTTCACAACTATGCAGGCTGTGTCATTTAGGGGGGTTTTCTATTTTATGACAGATAAACTTCTACAGTTCATAATTAGTACTAAATACTACACAAGTGGCTTACTCACAGCTTCTAATTAAATGGCTTCAGATACAATTATGTGCTCTTTATCATCAATTAAGTCTATTTTCCATGTATAACAATGCCCACTAAGTAACCCAGGCAGTGAAAGAGTTCATTTTACAACTGAAAGTAAAGGACCAAGACAGAAATTTAAGAGTCCTGCCTCCCCAGCAAAGGGAGGGCAGGAGGATGTCTGTCAATAAATACAGTATGTGAAGTCTACGAGAAATTGTTTCTTCATCTATTTGCGAAGGGAAAATTGAGGAGCAAAAGATCAATTAAAAAGCAGAAATGTAAAACCGAAGCGTTAAATGCAACTAGATATTTAAGATCCCACAGTGCTTCTTACAAGCACAGTGCATCACTCCCCCGCTCCTCCCAGGGGAGTTCTGGCTCTGATAATCACTTTGTCTGCTCGCGAAGTTCAAGTTCAAAACAATATTCATTCTCCACTTCCTGTCCTAAACCAGGACACAATGCTTCTGTGCATTGTAAAGCAACCATCCCCTCCACCACAGATATGGTTAAACCGCTGAAGTGATTGAATAATCCTGATTTGTGGCAGGGAAAACTGGGGCAAGGAGAAGCACTGGGCTTTAAGAAGGAAAGTGCAAGGCTCCAACATCAATGCATCTGACTTTTAGCAGCAGCATCCTTTATTACTTTTAATTAGAAATCAAGCATTTGTCTCCACACACACCCCTACTTTGCAGGGGGGGCATAAGTGGTGTTTCAAAACTAATCTAGCCCAGAAGTTGTGCTGGATTTCAAATATTTAACTGAAGAGTCAGTTTGCTTCCCTAGGCCCCCTCCCCATCCATTCCTCTTCCCCAAATTATATTCATCTGCTGCAGTGAACAGGAAGGATGGTTGCCAAACAAACAAAATTAAAACATACATAACAGGCAGAATACGCCTTCTTTCAAACCACGACTTAACATTTTCAGGTGCAGAAATATCGAAGAGGGCAAAGTCATTTTAAGGAGAGACAGCAAAGGTCTGTCAAAGTTTTCACGCAGAAGATATCTTACGTTGCCTTCTACAGGCTTACACACATTTACAGCATTGCTGAACGATTACGTATTTTAGGTCAGAGACCTAAGCTTGCCTCTTATTCAGACAGAACTGTATTTTATTAAAACCAAGACTCTTCTAAAGTAGGTATTTACACAACAGGCTATCGAGGCTAAACAAAATGAGGATCTTTATTTTATTTCAACGAACAAAAAAGATAATTAGTGCCAGCCTTGTTTTCCTGCTACACATGTGACTGCACCAACACACTAAAGAGCGTTAGGTCAGCGGAGATGTTACACCAAGCGCTAAGTCACATCACTGCAAAGGTCTTTTGGTACAGGAGCTTATATCCACTATTACTGCAGGGGCTGCAGAACCTCCCTCGCAGGGACCCGTACTGGCTTCCCACCCGATTTGAGTTCCTTAGCTTTTGCTAACTGCTGCTGAAAATCTTTGCCGAGTTGCAAATAAGACCTATGAGCGTGGGTAGCACAGAAAGACAGCGATTCCCGCTCCTGTTTTGCAAGACTCAGGCACTGAAGAAGTCAACTGGACTTGCACTGACAGTGGCTACAATGTGATTTTTTTATTTTATTTTGTTTAAATGCACTTGTGCAACAAGTACAGAAGATTAAAAAATGCTCCCTCTCAATAAGGGGCCAACCCTTATTGGAGTGAAAGGAATGGGAACTGCAGTGGCAGCAGGACTGGATCTAATATATTTACCCACAGTTAAACACAAGGAAGGAGAAAATTTAGCTATTTTGCTACAAGCATTAGGGGTGACTTACTTCTAAGTCTGTATCTCAGTGGAGAGGAGTAGTATCAACGTAGCACTTACCAAGTATAAGCTAGCAAAAACAATGCTTTTATAAATTAAAGAAATAAAGTTAGCCTACTAAAAAAAGGGAAAATTTGACACAGCCAATATAACATTCAAATGTTTTACTTATAAAACTGTCGTGTTTCATAAAAAATAGTGCTTTTTAGTTTGTTAAAGGGTGGAAAAACAATCTTTTTCAAATAAAAAGTATTGCTCAATTCTAAGCAAGATTTTGAGTTGTTTCAACCACTGAAATTGGAAAAAAATAATAAATTTGCATAGTTAACAAAACTGAAGTACACATTGTCAACATTTACTGAAAGTAAAGTTTTCTGTAAATACATTTTGACTTGACTTACAATCAAAGAATTGTCAGATAGTTACAATTAAACTCTGAAGATGGTAATTTAGCACAGAAGAGCGGTCGCAAGGGGAATCAAAACTGGCGATACAGATCTATATTCCAAACCGATCAAAGTTTTTTCAAAGTAGCTGTAGGACAATTACACAGCAAAAAGCTGAATCAAATGTGTCATCAAAAGACACAATTTGCAATAGATGCAAAACTTGCCTTTAAGATAGCTGATGAGGCTCTCTGCGTGGTGTGCAGCCTCAGTTGTAAATAACTGGGGCCCCCAGATTGCTTTGCTTACTCAACCGATTTGAAAAACAAAAAAAAAATAAAAAAATAATTAAAAAAAAAAAATCAGATGCCTGCCCCACTTTCCCCTCACTGTTTCTTGTGGGTGCCTGAGTAATCCTAGAGGCATTTCCAGTTTTTAAGGCATCTGCTGAGTTTAAGAAATTTTCCCCACGTCCCTTTGTCTTTGTTTGGAAGTACCAGGCTGTCCTACTATGGTTGAGCTTCTCTGTGAAGTCTGTCCTTTCCAGCATAGAGAGAGGCATCAACTCTCTGTAGGTTAACTAGTTACTATCTGGGCTGGCTAGTATTAAATAAATAAAAATCCTAAATAAAAAGAATGATTTATTTAGCTGAGCTGTTTTCCTTCTCAAAAGCAGGTATGGCAAATGAGAATTTCCACACCACGAGACCGAACACAGAGTCAGGCACCAAACAGCATGAAACTACCCATTTTCTTAAACCTTCCTTTCTTAAACCTTAAACCATCTAAGAAGTGGCAATTAAATCTGGACCCTCTTTAATTATTGCAGCCCAGAAAAGTAGGAGCCCACTGCCAGGAACGGGCAGCAGAGAGAAACCTCATCTCGGCTCTGACCAGGCTTGCAGTCTGTAGCACTGGTTTGTTTAAAAACATTCCCAAAGAAGTCCATTATTGTTGAAATAATTCAAAACTTCTATTTCCCTGAATTATTAAGTGGTGTTGCAGAAAAGGCAAGTTGAGGTTCTACCGTGCATCAATTTCCTCTCCAAAAAGCAGAGGGGAGATGAACGACACCAGCATTTCATGCAGCACTCACGCAAAGACACGGACGTGAAGAAATCTCAGGTTTGTAACCAAATACTTTAAACCTTCATTTCCTTAAGAGGAAACCAGCTGGGAATAAGTTAGAAATGGGCTATCATCAAGGAAGTTTCTAACATCAGAAAAACAAACTTCAATCAATTTCTACCAGTCTCTGTCCATCAATAACAACCCCTTCACCTGCTTTTCGAATTGCTAAGGCCCAAATCACATCCAGGCTCTCCCGGCCTCAATCCCATTTTCACTCTTTGTATTCAAACCTGGCAGCAACAACAAAAAACCCCCAGCAGTCTTTCAAACAACAAAAATCCCACACCCCAACAAAACACGCACTCTGCTTCTACAAAAAAATGTCAGTCAACAAATAGGCACAAATTTCACAATGGCTGAGGTCATTCCCTTTAAGTCATTAGGGTTTGTGGGTGAGTTTTCCTGGTGGTTTTAACATTGGTTTCTGTGATTGCAGTTATGCTTATTTATGCATTTAAGGCGTATGATCTAATACACTTAGGTTTAACTACTTCATTCTTTTGACATTCTTTCCAAATTATAAAAAGGATTCTTGGTGTTTTCACTGCCTTGGTAAAGAAACAAAATTGCTGTCCACATAATTTCTTAAAAATACAGAACAGAGTAAGTACTTGTTGAAAATAATTCAAAGAAAAAAAACCCTACACCAGACATTCCCCCCCAACATAACACTTATTTTTGTTCTCTCTCTCCCTTTCTGAGGGAACCTACTATTTTTTTTTTTTTAGAAATAGCTGTTTTGCTGGCTTTTTTATAACAATATCCAGGCCCTCAGTGTACTTCAGTTACAACTTATAATCAACACAGAAGTTCAGGTTTGTTTTTTTTTTTTTTTTTTAAAAAAATCCCTTCTATTTTTACTGTTATGCTTTTAAAAAACTGCACATTTGCGGTATGCTTCATTCACATTGCATCTTCCACAGCTACTTTGATCTCTACAATAACGCTCATTTTATTCAATGCTTTTGGTTATTATCTTGCTCGATAAAAAAATCATAAGTCAATTTTCTGTTTGTTTTTTTTTTCTAACAGAAATTTAAATTGTCTTCTTCCTTCAAGGCAAAAAAAAAAAAGCCCAAACAGCCCCAACCATCCAAATCTGGCCAGAGACATTCACAAACATCGAGAAACATTTTCAAGAAGCTCAAATAAAAAATGAAATTGTGTATAGGTGTGTGCATGCACATCTCTCCCTCGAAACTGTGCGCAGTGCATGGCCGTTAGCTTGTATACATAAATCACATTAGAACATTTTAAGTAACCTTTTCAAACTTGAGGCCGTGGTTACTCCTATACAAGGTATTTCCAGCGTCCCTGATACAGTTTCATATATCCAAGCAGGTTTCTAGTCAAGAGGAGAAAGAGCGGACAGCACCCCGTGAGGGCCCGTTCCTGCCCTGTCCCCGCCAGACGGAGGTGACACCTCTCGAGTCTCTGCTCAGCATCACCCCTAGGCACGGCTGGTCCGAGTCCGACTGCGACCCAGCCACACCAACAAAACATTATTCATTGGCACACAAAACGCTCCGAACTTCCCAAGCCATCGGACCCCCGTCTCCCCGATTCCATAAAATACCACAATTTACAGCCATGCACTTTGTGGGCACCACAGCAACATCCCACGCTCCCCTCTCCCCTGCTGCTCCTCCCTTTCCAAGCCACTTTTTCTAGTCAAACCCCAACTAAAACAATCCTTCACAAATTACAACAAACCTTCCTTAAAATTCCCCATAAAGCTTACCGCAACCCTGCAGCAGGCTTCTGGCTTTCCACAGAGCCTCTGTACATAAACACAAGGGAAAATACCTTAGACGGCACTAACGAAGCATTTCCCGGACACAGCAGAGGTGACAAACAGAATGAGAGCAAAGCCAAGATGCCATCTCGACTTCAGGCAAACAACCTCTTCTGACCTCTGGCAGCTCCCACACACTATTAAACAAAAAGTATTCTCTCCATGTTAATGAACCATGTACAATCTAACAGATAACGCTGATGTTAAATAAACACGTTTATATGTGACTCTTAATGCAAGGACTTAAGCAGCTGCAGACAAATAATTTTAAATGGGAAGGATTATACCCATGTAATCTTTCTCCTCCCATTTTACACACCTTTGAAAAAAATATATAATAATACATAAATAAAAGACATTTTAAGTCCAAGTAGAAAGACTGAGTGAAAAGAGGTTTGACTATTTTTAATTAAATATTCGCTCCGTGACACACTCACTGGAACCATCTATGCAGCGACCACTATTTTGATCCAATTTTCCTCTCACACCTCTTGCAGCTGTAAATCAAGAGCAACTGAACAGCTTGCCGGAAAAGGGCACTGGATCGGGTTTTGTATGCAGCGATCAAAAACTATTTTGCAAGATGACTGCAGAGTCCTAAATCTGCATTCCCGCTTCCTCCTCCCTCCTGCTTCAGGACTCCGGTAGCACCAAATCTACCTGCAAATGGCAACACCTCCAGGCCCCAAATGACCAAACCCAGATGAACAATTATTTGCATCCTAATTGAGGGGCTTATCCTCACCTGATTAAAACAAAGTGTTTGTTAAACATCATTACTTGAGTTAAGATCTGCAAATAAAGATGAAGGATTGTTTTAAGAATTAGACTGCCATGAACAATTGTTTTCTGATGAGATCTCTTAACAAACAGTCCCAGCCAGGATGGTCTTTCTGGCTTTTCAGTAGAAAAGGAAGGGAAAGATTTGCCGAGTTCTACCTGTTCATATCATGCCAAGAGGTTTCAGTAGTTATACCTCTTTTTTTTTTCCAGTTCATATATCCTCAAAAAAAATAAATCTTGTACTTTTTACTAAATTAAGCCACTGAAAAGGAGGATGAAGCTAAAACCTGAATGGCTTTACTTTTCTATATGCCATTGTTCATCACTCTGCACATATTTTTTGTTCCTTCTTTGTGTAACTATTTTTCTGTCCTGTGTAGCACCATGTGAAGTTTAATGAAAAGAACCTGATTGTCAGTCCAGGAGACTACACCATGTACTAACCAAGTTCGCATTGCTACTGCTGTGAATAATACACATGCACACGGGAACTAGACATTGGAAATGGCAGTACTAGATTTCCCTACTTGATTTACCAAATGACCCCCTCACTTACAGGATATATTTAAAATCTTCATATTAAAACTGCAGTGTTCCGTTGTTTATGAAAAGGATTTGGATTCGCAACTTCGTTTACAGTTCGTCCTTAATAAAAGTTACTCCAGCCAGGGCAAATTAATTCAAAAATATTTTCTTAGCATTCTAAGAACTTCTGCTAGCTTTCACAAAATTTTAAAAGCATTTTTCACTGCGCAAGTAATCTTAACAATCATTTCCACAGATTAAGTCTAACAACCTGTGAATTTATTGCAGAAGGAATTTACTGCAAGGAATAATTAGTCTTCAGCACTGTTCTTGCTTGTTCTGCAGTTGAAGACACCTTAAAAACCATCTGGTTACCACAAAATTTGGCACAGAAGAAACAAATCTTACTGAAGAGAATTATAGCTGATTTCAGAATAGCTGTTTTACTACTACACATCATAAATAACAGTTGGGAAGACAGCAGAAAATTACTAACTTCTTTAATTGTTTTCTTTGTCAGTAGCGTGCACATATACACACTGACATACAAATAACAGCCGCACCGACTTCAGCAGGATGCCTTACAGGCTTGAAGTTAAACATGCAACTAATTGTTGCAGGATTAATACTTAAATTATTACATTTTCAGAAAAGTTTGGCGTATCAGCCAGCTAAGCACAACACCACACACAAGATTCTTCAAGTAATATTCTGAGATCAAGTTCTTCATAAGAATACTTGAGTTTAATTCCTTTGTATAATCAAGGCATATCCGCGCACATTGTGTAGCTGAATATGGGACTTATTGTTGGAGGGGGAATTATCAACAACATTTTTATTCCTCCCTAATGAAGCTTTTCTAATGAAATTTAAGACTGCCAAGGTTGTGAGATATTTGAAATAGGAGCCTATTTCAAACATTTCAACCAAATAATGGTGATAAGATTAGCGAGTCATGGGAATCAAGTCTCTATGCAGTATTTTAAAAGAAAATGAGCTGGGGGGAGCGGACTAAACAAAGCAAAGCAAAACAAATCGATGAGCCTAAAACCAGAAGAGTACACCGCTTTTTATTTAGCCAAATGTTTTGACCTGTTGGTGGGGGAGTAGAAGACGCATGAAAATTGCGTGGACAATTTGACTCAATTTCACAATTTAATTTTGCATCACAGATTAAGATTATTTTTTTCTTTTAACTAAGAGATGTAAGTTAGAATAATTAAATCAAGTTATCAGCTGCTGTGCCATTTCAAGAGAATTTTCAAATCATGCTTAAAAACTTTCTGGAATGTTTCCAAAGCTGCAAGCACTGATTATTTTCAAGGCATTTGTACTGCAAGTCTTTCCTACTTGTATGAGTAACATTTGAGGCCACATGATGCCTTGAATTTCAAAGCAGAAATATAAATTCAGCTTTGTTCAAGCACAGAAATGGTTTGTCCTTGTCAAAAAGGATGAGGAAAAATACTTTATCCTGTATCTAGCAAAAAGTAACACAAAACAATGCAACACTAAATGTATGAAATGATCTAAGAAACATTAGACACAGAACAACTAATTTAAATTTATGCCATCATTTGTGGACAAGACCGCCCTAATACACACAGATGTAGGCAGGCAAAAGAATTTAGACGTGCTTTCTCAACATATTGGGGGGGGAAACCCTTCCATGGATGGCACTGCAGAGATAAGCAATTCTCAGTAAATCAGTAAAGTCCATGAGAAAGATTAAACAATAAACCATTCCTGCCATTGCCTTTAACAGCGCCAAGGGATGTGTGAATTCAATATTACGCTGAACAAAATTTCTGTTAATAAATTTGATGCAGACCAATAAACTGTTTATTAGTTAACCATATGTATTTTAACAATTACAGTTTTATACAACAGAATATATCATTATTTGAAATGTCTGAAAAACAGTAGTTGTATACCATGAGTAATTTCATTTAGAGGCCATTCACTGGGCTTAAGCATAATTTAACACTAAAAAAAGTTTACTTAAACTGAATAAATCACAGCACAAGTTTTCCTCGTATAAGCAACAGCGAAAAAGAGCATTAACTCATGTTACTTAAAGGCAAGCTTTAGTTTTTAAAGTAATTACAAAACGAAGCCGGTTTTAAGGTAAAACCAAACGCTGCGCATCGACTAACTACCTCTCTTCATTCTGGCTCGCAGCTCCGCAGGCGGGACCCCAACGCGCTGCCGCGCTTCACGCCACGGAAGGCGCTGCTCCGCGCCCGCGGAGGGCGGCTCACCGCACTCCCCCGACGGCTTTCGGGGCGAACGCCTCGCTCCGCGGTAGCGCCCTGCCCCGCGCCCCCCGCCCCGTTTTCCGCGGATTCACACTTGGGCTAGTAGCCGCGGGCAGGCAAAGCCCCGCTCGGAAGCCCGCCACCGACGGACCCCTCCGCGGGCGCGGTGAGAAGAACCTCCGCGGCCGCGTCCCCCCCCGCTTCAGTCCCTACTCACCGGAGGCGCAGCGCGGAGCCGCAGCACTGCGGAGTGTGCGCGCCCGCTGCGGGCGCAGTGAGCATGTGCGAGGCAGGCGCGCATGCCCGCGGAAGGGAGCGGAGCGGGGCGGTGGCTCCGCACCCCGCGCTGCGCCCGGGGCGCGCCCACCCCTCCTCCCCGCCGCGCCTGCCGCCGGAGCCCGCGGGCTGCGGAGGGGCGCGGAGCGGTGCGGAGCCGTCCCGCCCGCACACGCAGGAGCAGGAGGGACGGCGCGGGGATTTTTAACCGGTTCGTCTGACCTGTTGCTTCCCCGGTAGCCGGGCAGGGACCCCCGGCCCCTCCGCCCCCCGCGGCAGCCTGTCACCGGGACCGCCGGCCCCTGACAGCGCGGCGGGGCTTCCCCCGGGCTGCCCGCCGTCCCGGGTGGCCGTCCCGCACACCACCTACCGCACGCGTGGGGCCGCGGCGTGTCGCAGCCTGCCGCCCTCGGCCGTGTCCCAGCGCCCGCGGGGCTGCGGGGCCGGGGCGGAGGAGGAGCCTCCCGCGGGTCCCGCACCCCGCCGGGCCCGGCCGGAGCGCGGGGACGCCCTGGCAGCCCCTCTGCTATTGTCACTAACCTGTCCCCTGCCACCCACCGCCGCCGCTCTGGCCGGAGGGAGACCTGTCCCCGCCGCTGCCTCCGCGCTCTCTGACAAAAGCCAGTCGGTATATTCACCGGTAGCAGGTACTCTCCTAACACGTTTGGGTTTTTTTGCTGTCGTAGCTACAGTTCTATCTTTGTCGGTGCTGTCAGTGTACTTTTGGCTGCAAGTTTTCAAAAGAGATTCATGGTTTAAAGCGTGGACACTTGAATACCATGATATCTGCAGGCTCTACTTCCATGAAAGTCGTCGTTCTCACCCACAGTCCTTGTGTTACTGATCTCTAGGGAAAATTTTTGAATATCAGTTTAAAAAGAAGAGTTTTTTTGTGGACGCCTGTTTTTCTTATGCACACTCTGCCACCGAGCCATAGGTCCTGCAGACCTGCAGAGACAGCTTCACTGGCACAGGCCATCCCTCTGTGCTCAAAAACACAGAGCATCACACAGCTCCTGGCTCCCCACAGGGTGAAAGCTCCCCGGGTGATCTTGCTTCTAGCTCTGATTTCCTCAAGGGAACCAGAGTAGGTTCTGTGACCATACAGAGGTGCTTCCCCATCTCCCATGTCAGCACAAAATCAAAGGCAGTCTCTGCCACGTGCACCTTGAGGGGGCCTTTGCTTTTGCCTGATGACACCTCTATCAGGTGTGTCATCTGCACATCCAAGAGAGGGGCAACAGACACCTTTGGAAGGCTCATGTTGGGGAGATGGGGCTGGGGCCTCCCACCGCACAAACCCTCTCCTTGCATCACCCTTTGCACCACGCGCACAGCTTCACCCTGCCTGTGCCAGCCTGTCCCCACACTCGGCACAGGGACCACACAGCTGCCCCTTCCCACCGGCGTACCTGCTCGCTGGGGATGCAGCCCGGCCACAGCGGCATTGGGGCGTTTGGTTTCCGCACCCCGCTCTTCCTCGTTATTCCCCCCTTCTCACCGGCCTGAGGCAGGCTGCAGCTCTCCAGTTCTGCCTCTCCAGCACTGGGGAGGCATTGGAGGGGACCTGCAAGTCCTCACCCCGACGGCTTTTATTACACCTAGCCCTTTCCTCAGGAAGGAGATATCCCATGAACCGCAGTGGAAAAGCCAAAGGAGCACAAAGGGTGTTGAGTTCAGGGTTTGAACAAGCTGCAGCCCACTCATGGAATTGACTCAAAATTTTGACAATGGAACAAAAACATCATTGCAACGAGACAGCTGGTTTTACTATCAAAATCTCTCAGATCAGTTCGACTGCAAAGTGTGTTCCTACAATCCAAAGGAGACAAAGCTCCCAGCATCAGCTCGGAGCTGGCAGGCTTCCTAGCATGAGCTACCTCCCGCCGGCCTAGAAAAACCAAAGCTCTTTCAGTTGTTATTCCCCATCAGTTCTCGGCACTAACCCCCTGATTTCCCCCTGGATTATCTGCAGGTCTGAGTTTACACGGCTCTCACGTTAAATTCGGAGAGATCACCGGTTTGGGGGAGTTCCTTGCTGCCTTTCTTCCCTGCAATCGTGATTCTGGTGAGGAGTCTCTTTGGATCCATTCTTGAAAAAAACATCTTTTCCTTTCCCCCCCTGCCCTGCCCAAAAAAACGATTGCCACATTAGCTCCTTTTGAAGCTGGTCTTAACAAGTAAGCTCATATACACTAATCATCTAAAAATGCCTTGCATGCAAAATTCACTCGACCCTTGATTTCACAACATATTTGAATATATGCTTAGTTTTATGCATGTGAATAGTCCTACAACAATCAATACAACTATTTGCTTAAGTGCTTAAAGCCAGGCAGGTATTTAAGAATTAGTATTGTTTGTGGTAATGCCACAGAAAGCCAGTCAGAGACCAGGACCTCATTGTTTGTACAGCACCCTGCACACAAAAAGACACTCCTTGTCCCTTTCAGTATAAGTAATTTTTGTAACTTGTGAATTGGTGCCAGAAACACCTTTCTTGAGCTGGTGGGTAAACATTATTTGTCTACTCTAATATCCTTTTTATTTACTAAAAACATTGTGTGCAATATTTAGAAAAGTAGATAAGGGCATGGTGGGAAAAGGGTGCAAAGAGGAAGATAAAGGATATTTTTCAATTGGGAATTTTAAGTATTTTCATCATTGTTAGCATCCAGCAAAATACGTGTAGATCTTAAAAGCTATTTAGAAAGGCAAGGGAACAAAATGGTTTCTGCCTCGTAGGGGTTGGGGTGCACAGGTCATGCAGCTGCACGGGGTACCAGGCTGCAAGGCAAGAGAGAGTAGGAGCAAGTCCTAGTAGTTGGCTCAAGAAAAGTCTCCATTTCATCAACCTGGGTCATTGTCAGTCATATCATGCCAGGGGTTTCTTAGAGTGGTGGAGTTTTTTTTTCTTGTCAAAGACCGAGGCGCATTTAGAAGGGGGTTTGCCTGACTCGTTACCCTCTGCTTATTCCCACGTACCATAAAGAATAAAGGGAATCTGTGCAGAAAGCTTATGTATTCACCAAATGGAAATGCTCCCGATTGCTGGGTGGCAGTGTCCTGGACAGACTGAGGAGCTAATGGTCCTTCTTGGGCACCCTGGGGGACCTGAGCAGCCACCCCATACTGGGATCCAGAGAGCTTATCTCGTAAGTGTGGGAGAGCTCACAGCTCAGCCTCCCCTCTGAAGAGGCAAGGAGATGGATCACAATGTTTAGTTATTGTGGAAAATGTGTTTCCCTTGAGGAAATATTTCCAGTTTCTGCTGTCCACTTCATCATCAAAATGAACAGAGCTACTTCAGTACAAACAAGTAGTTTCATTTTTAAAAACAAGAAATAAGCCAATATTTAGCTTTAGCATCCTCTCTGACGATATCTGATCCCACCCTCTGGTAAAAACCAAGGTGAGAAAGTGTCGGAAAGGGTATAGAGGATTTATTGGGATACTGAATATGGTTAACCCCAAGCATAGAAACACCCTGAGTCAGACCCTGAGTGTCATGAAATTGCTTTACAAAGTGTAAGATTTTAAAAGCAAGGCATTTTGGGCTCTTACTAATTGTTCTCTGGCCCTTGGGTTCATGTTTTCAATTTCTCTTTGCAACCACAATGCTGAGTAACTTACTTGTCTTCTAAAATTAAAGCGGAGAATCTCACATTTTCATGTTTTCACATGATGCCAGAGCTCAGGCTTTGTGAAAAAAAACACACAACCAAAACACCCCAACCCTCACATTTTAGAAGACTTTCAACAAAATTGCGAAAGTTGGCAACCATCATATTTCCTAACACATTATTTTGTGGACTGCAGTGAAATTTCATTCTCAAGGCTAATGGTTGCTTCCTCTCTGGTAAATGCCCAGAATTGCTGCTGCTGTTATTGTTAGAAAATCATTAATTTATGCAGTGCTTTAAAAACAGAGGAGAGGTATTCTGTCCTCAAGTAATTAGAGGATAAATAACACAAGCTAGAGACTATTTTGGATTTCTTTGTTGTATGGCTAACCAGAATTACTTAAAAAAGAGCTATTTCATGTATACGTTTAATCCTGCAAGGTACAATGGGTCTGATTCTGGAAAGACTTTAAACATACATTTAATTTGGATCCCGCCAGACTGACCTCAGTGCAATAAAGCACTTAATAGGGGACTGGCTATTTAACAGGAGTGCCATCTGAGGGGACTTAACGGTGCTATACTTGGTTGCAGTTTTGATGCCAAAAGGCTCAGCACCTTGCAGGATGGATTCTTCCAGGGATGACAAGAGCTGTGTCAGGATCCCAATGCTACCATCTCACGTTCAGCTTTCAGAACCAGAGCCATCCATTTTAACCTTATTCTTCTTATTTCTAAGAAATGCTTGTTTGCAAAGTCTCAGGCCCCGACATTAAACAAATTGTTAGTTGGGTCTTTAGTCCTGATGATAAACCAATGTGTGTTGTTTAGCCCTCTTCATCAAAATTCAGAACATTTGTAACTGATAAACAAAGTGCATGTTAGCTATTAAAGCTCAAAATTAGGCAGGCAGTAAAAAGTAATCTGAGAGGAGGACTGTAGCTACTGATACTATTGAAGCTGGTCTTAAAACATATGGTTTCCAATCGTTGACACAATGCACAAAAATAAAACCCTGCAACTGAGGAGTGCCTGATCTTTTCACCACTAAATGATCAAATATGCCTGTTTGTTTTTCAGTTTTATGTCCCCTTCCTCTTTCTGGTTTTTAAAAGTAGAAGCTTGCTATTTCATATTAACTGAAGATTTGGCCCTTTGTACCAGCTACAGACGGGCTTCATTAATCAATTTCCACTACTGGCTTGAAATGAAAAAAAATAAAAAACC
>KZ506199.1:127959-155738 GCA_002844005.1 Limosa lapponica baueri
AATTCAAGGACATCACTGAAGTCACTTCTGACCCATATAACATTGCATCTGCCTCCAGGTAGTTGATATTATAGTAAGCCAAAAAAAGCTGAATTTTGGGTGGGCTCCAAATTAGGCACTGGTTAGCTTTGCATGCAAGAGCATCAAAATCCCTCAGCTGTTGATGCGACAGCAGCTCAGCAGCACCGCTGGTAACGGAGTGGCTGACTAGTCTTCCAGAAATCTTCCATTTAATTTATTTTGTAGAATTGACAAGTATTTGGAAAGTTTATTCACACATAGATCAAAAGCCACCCTTCTTCCAACTTTACATTGGATTTTGACTGCAAGGAGGAGTTTGATTTTAGGAATCTGAATGCAAGCACTCTGGAACTTTTTTGAACGTGCCTGTCACCATGGGAATAAAGTGTCATTATTATGTACATTAAAATTGATAATCAAAGACAAATGCGTCAGTGTGCTACTTTAAATTTGGAGAATGTTTACCTAATTCTATCTACTTTTCAAGAAATCTCATCTGGCTTTCGAAACTGTACTCTGTCTTCAGCAAACTTTTCTTTAAGTCACATTAAACTTGATGGAAAAACTAGGGACAAATTCAGTTGTACTTTCAATGTAATTTAACTACACCATAGAAACAGGCTTTCAAACCTTTCATCGAACTGATTTACGAGCGGAACTAAGGTTTGCTTAGTACAACATTTTCACAGTAAGAGTTACATTCCCACAAAAGGAGAACGCTGTCAGGTAGAATGAACATGAGTCAATTCTGCCAAACTAATTGCTCTGCTCAGATGAGTCAATCTGGCTGCCTCAAAACTTTAATTAGAAAATTTAACATAATATTTAAAAAAATGCTCCTAGACATGGTTGTTGACAATTTGAAAGCAAACTGTGAATACAATAGATACAGAGGAGCATTTTACTATTTTCCCGCTGTTACAATTCACAGTACTTTTAAATTTGTTTTACAAGCTAATGAACAGGCAGAATGTTATATGGTGAACGTTATCTAAACATATATGTTATATGCTCCTTGTACCGAAGGAGATACACTTCCAGAGCACAACTTACACTACATTTGATGAATGCATGCGATTACAAGCTGTAAAGATCCACCCCAAGTTGAAAGAATAAATGCTCTTTCCTAACTGCCATGCAAATACAGTGAAATTTAAGAAACTCGGATCTAGTCAGGTAGTGCTAAGAAATCACAAATAGTTATTCTGATTTTTTGTCAAGAAACACAGTAATGCTTTTTCTGTTTATTACAAGAGAGATCATTTGCATCTCACTAGTCCATATTACAGGCAGGAATAAGCCACATCCTCAATCTGTGAGACTGACGGCTCTGTGCACCCTTCCGATAACTCATTGGTCACCCTTTAGAAGTGTAAAGCAAGTAAATCAATATGATTTATAGTTTTGGGAGCAACTCTCTGCAGATCAATTTACCTATGATAATTCTTTTAAAAACTGACTCTGGTAAAATGTTTCCTTTTCTTTCTGTGCTCAAGAAGATAATTAGACTAAAATGTTCCCTTATGCTCCAAAAATGTGACTTCTCATGATGTAATTTTTACTTTGTTTTTGTTTAAGCCTACATGCACCTTCCACTACCGTGCACTAGTGCAGCGAGCACTCAGGCAGGAGGCTGCGCTTCGTGTCCGTCCTTAGCAGAGAGAAGGGACAGGCAAATATCTGCTCTACGTGGCACAGTTCAGCATCGACCCAGGAGATTCACTCATCTGCGATGCTGTAAGCAGAATAACTTGGGGTTTTCAAGAATAAGTTTTTCTAAATTGTGGGAGGTAGTATGATAAGATCCCCATCTGGCTTGCAGCAATTTGAGTACTTCTTCTGCCTTGTTTATACCATTTGAAATTTCTAATGAATACAATATGCTGTCCCCAAAATAATATTGCATATAAGGCCTGTAAATTTAGGGTAAGAAGCTTCATAAGAGAACTTAGCACATTACCTCTCTATAAATGTTAACCGACTGTTCCTTATAATGCTGTTCTGAGCTTCCATTGCACCCAACAAGCAGACGGGGAATTACAGGCGGTAGGGATGCCCTTCCAGCAGTCAAGCTTTCTTCTGTTCCATTGTAGTTTGTTGCTGTTTTTTCATCCCCAACAACTTTTAACTTAAGGTTTCTGTTTTTCAGGGAGAAGCAAATGCCAATAGATCCCTAAGGGAAGGTGACCTGGGAACCAAGTGTGACCCTGGCACAAGCAGTGGTGGATCCTGGCAGTGGGGCCCATTAAGAGCCCCATGTACAGGGAACAATGAATCAGGTTCAGGGTCCATCGAGGGAGCCCAGTCATGTACAAAACCAGGAGAAGACCAGAGATGAGCTACCCACAGCACAGAGCCAAGGTCCACCCAGGAGTCAGGGCTGGATGTGTTCATGTCTCCAGCCCAGGTACTGGGTACCCTGGAGCTGAGCTTAAATAGAGCTCCTGGGTGGTGGGCAGGGGCTGTGGGTCCCAGCTGGGCCTGGTCGGGGCAATTAAGGCCTCTTGGTACATTCAGGGCCCTGACAATGTCTGGAAATAGGTAAGGTCCGAATTTACCAGTTTGTTTGCTTGAGTTTGGTACAGGGCGTGAGCAAACAAGTTGGGGTAGATGGGGAGCCGAGTGACAGCTTAGGCCTGAGTCCAGTTTTTTGGAAGAAGGTGGTTGTGCAACTGCAGCCCTGGTGTGAGCAGACCCGGGGATCAGGTGTGTGGCAGCTGGATAGGGGCTTGGTGCAAACCAGAGAGGTGCCCCTCGGTGACCTGTGCGACTGTACACTGCAGGTGTCTGGTACCTGCTGGTCACCAGCATTTTACCGTGCCTCACTGGATTTTATATTTAGGTGAATCTACCAACTCTTGGCATAGATCAAACTGGCTCCAAGGGTTGTGCTTATGGCTGGGGCTGCACCCAAAAGGGGCAGGGATATGGGAAGGCCTGGTTGGAAGAAGTTGTTCTATGAGATTTTGAACCTCCTTCTGCTGCACGCAGTCTCTGAGAAGACCCAACACTTCTATGTTTCTTCCAAACAATTTGAGGTCCGTTTACGCCAAACTCTTGCACTGGATGTGATAGATCATTTTGCTGATAAAATGTTGTTTGGTATCCGCATTGCTCTCTTAGAATATATGTTTATAGAAAATTATATACATTTATATATATTTACAGTCACTTCTTTTTTGTCTTTATGAAGTGATGGAAAATAATGTCTTGGTTTGGGAGAAAACAATTTTGCTGTCAGACTTCATGAGCCTCTCTTCATTCATTTCAAGCGTTGCCCGTTTTAACATTAACTTCCAGAGGCCTCGAATGCCAGTACAATACAGATCAGAAATATTGAGTGCATTACAAGTAGCAGGTTACACTTCAAAACACTTGGTTCACAGTGTTCAAGGCCATTAATCATTTTTATTATTCTAAAGGACTGAAAGGGCTTAGAAACTTTGCCTAGGAAGCAGTATAGATTCTGAACAGCTGCACTATGATTCCTGCTCACATTAGGTTTTGGACAGACCATTGATTTTCAGTAAACGTTCTTGGCGGCCAGGAAGTGCTGAAACTGGCAAACTTTCTCTTGCAAACTTTTTTTTTTTTTTTGTTTCTGAAATGAAAAGCGTGCTGGTTATTCTGATTTAGATCATCAGTATGGCCCTGATTTACCACTACATCACACTGGTCATAAAACTGGAGTATCAGGGGAATTCAGTTGCAGACCAGACAAAATCAAATTCACTGCAGGGAGCATATATACTATTTTTGCAATTTCTTTTTTTTCCTGAGGCTGTGTTAATAAGCACTGTGTATGTACATTTTACATATGTTTTTTTCTTTGCTGTGATGACAATCGTTAGTAAGGAAGATACTCAATAGAATTTGTCTGTATGTGAATGAAGATTTTCAGAAAAGACTGGAAAACATTGTACTTAGAGATGTGTGCCCACAAACTAACAAACAAAAGTATCATTGTTACCCATGCAATTGTATGTAAACTACAATTACATTAATGTCTCTGTATATTTTTGCATACTTAGTACTGCAAAT
The DNA here is from genome assembly GCA_002844005.1 of Limosa lapponica baueri. Taxonomy (NCBI): domain Eukaryota; kingdom Metazoa; phylum Chordata; class Aves; order Charadriiformes; family Scolopacidae; genus Limosa; species Limosa lapponica. Next base: position 132,022 of record KZ506199.1, read on the forward strand.
GAATCTACCAGCCACTGTATGGAAAGATGACAGGATACTTTATCCCGAGTTTCCTTCCTGGAAGTTACACTTTATTACTTGTAAACTGGAAAATACAGCCTGCATTGTTCCCAAACCTGAGTAACTGTTTAGGAAGGTATACAGAACTAGGTTACATTTTTAAGAGGAAATAAGACCGTAATTTGGACTTGAATGTTGCACTTAAATGCATAGGAAAATACCAATTCTATATATAAAAAAAGAAGCATCTATATCTGAAAATGGCAATCTAATTAAATCTTTTCAAGAGAGAAAGGGGGTAAACAAATGCCATTTACATTCCCTAGGCAAATCAATGTCACTCTTTTACATTTTTCTTTCTCTTTTCATGCTCCTTACAAGACATATTGGTTTTTGGAGAGAGAGAGAGAAAGTTAAGAAATTGGAAACCCTCCTGCCCTGCCAGCAGAGGTGGAAAACAAAAATGTTCAGTTGCCAAAACCTGATGTTCTGAACGGATGCAGTATAAAGCAGCAATATTTTGATATTTTCAGTTGAACCTTCTAAAATGGAAATAGAATTATATCATATATGAAAACATTCCTCGAAAACAGAAAAGTGGCAGTCTTTGTAATTGAATCTTTCCTGAAAAAGGTTCTTATGAAGGATACTTATACAAAGAAAAGAAGTACTATAGGTCAGTTAGTGTGAAGTACTTCAGCCAGAGAAATAAAAACATTTTCTCTATTTGACATTTGCAGTCCTATAGAAATTTTCATGTAGCAAAGCATGGGGAAAAGGAAATTCAAATGGAGCATTTGATGTGATTTGTCAAATATTCAATATAAAAAAGACCCGTTTCCTAGTTCAGTAAAAATAAATTTACTGTTTATGGGTTTTTGTTTCTGAAGACAGGCAATTACACAAAAATCTCTTTTCTTTCTTTCTTTTATTTTTTTTGTGATAGAATAAGTTTCTAATTTTCATTGCTCTCATAGGCTCAAAACCCACTCACGCTGAATGAAACATGTAAGATCTCTGAAACCTTGTAACTTTAAAAATCTCATGATTCTTAAATTAATGTCACTATTTTGAGTGAGCAGGCCTACACTGTTATGATTTAGTGCACACACGGTTGGCACAGCTGCAGAAGGGTATCAGACAGCGAGCCCACTCTGTCTTATTTATAGACACCCACACGTTTTTCATCTCTCATTGGTGTTTTTATTTCAGTAGCATTTGAGATCCCATTTTCCTTCATTTTCACATGAGAAAATAGTGCCTGAGGAGCTGAAATTTTAACAGCAGATGGACAGAAGGGGGAAGAGGGAAGAGCAGGGCTCCCCTGTCCTCCCTTCTCAGCTCCAGGTTCCCAGCGGGAAAGCTCACACGCAGGATACAGAGTCTGGCTGATTTCAAACTGTGGTTTGGTTTTTTTTTTTTTTTAAAGACAGTCATGCTTTGGTATTGCACAGAAAAACAATTTGATGCATAGTGTCACTTAGAAAGTAAACTCATATCTTGACAATTTTCCACCAAAGCATGTCCAACTTCCCAAACTGCTTGCTTCTGTTGGTTTTGGGATGAACTTCACTTTCATCACAGAGTCCTCTCCTTTGTTTTCAAAGGCTTTTCCTGCCAAGCAAAGTAACTGTGTTTCTCAAGCACAGTCCTCTGAAGGCACTGAAGCATGTTGAATACAGAAGAGTAATTTGTTCCCTCAGGCTGTATATGTCTTGTATTAAAAATTACAAGATGAGAATCTACGGCTGTGCTGAGAGCACACACTGGATTTGTTGTATGGTGAGAAGAAAACAGGTTATGGCTAATCTTGTTCATTCGTTGCAGATAAGAGAGGCGCTGCCCTTTCTGCTTTTTTGTTTTCTTGGGTCAGGATCAAATCCCCATCTGTCCATCAACGTGAACAATTGTGTCTGAGTCAAGAGTGCTTTGATTAAAAATGATATGGTTGGAAACACCCTCTTTCTGAGAAGAAATGAATAAGGAAATGGCCTTCATGTGTGAGCTTCTGGGGAGAGACTGTCTGCTCAGCTCGCAGGCCAGTCAAAATATGCTTTCTGGCAGGGAAATTAATAAATAGACCAGCTTCAATAGATGGAGATTTAAGGGCAAGAGACTAATGTTGTTCTAAAATTCTTTTGGGTTGGAACTTAAATCCAATTTTAATGAGGTCATAGTAGAAAATTAATTTATTTTCTATCTTCCAAACAATATCTTCTTTGTTAAACAAGAAGATTGGAGAGAGGTTTTTAAAATAATTATTATTGGTATATGCTTAAAAATGTGTAAAAGCTCTGGCCCCTTTCATTTCCTGAAGACAATCATGTGATAACCTTAAGTGGACCACATAAATGTATTAATCTCATACCCCCAAGTGTTATGGAGAATTGAGAAACCTCCATACTTTGGCTTTCCTCTGTATGGGATGACAAGAATGATATGAAAGGAGTGGTTTTGTAGTGAAAATACAAAACTGCTGAGTAACAGCAACATGAGTATACAGGGACCTGTTATGGAGTAGTCTCCAGTGGAAGTGGTGGAAACTCCATCATTCAAAACATCAAAGTCTTATGACCGTTGAGAGTCTCACAGTACCGGGTGTTTTTCTTACATCTCCAGCTTCTGGAATGGATGAATTTGTCAGCATTTCCATGTACCTTACATAAGCAAGCACACAGGCGAGCGACTGGCTTTCCTGCTTGTGGAGAAAAGCTTAGAAGGAAGACTCTGAGAGATTTGAATACTAAGAAATATGAAGAAGTAATAGTTCTTGATTTTGCAGACCTGGCACATCTTTTTGAAGCTGCAAGTTGGCCCATGCCTCAACAAATAAAAGCAGTAGCCTATGAAGTGTCCACAATAAAGAAATGTTGGTGCTAAGAGGTGGTGTGGGCATCTCAGGATACCAACATCCTTTAAACATTCCCTGCTCACCCTTTGCCTGTGACTCTTTGAAAATGCGTAGGTGTTTGGTGTGTGTTTCACAGAGCTGGTTGTGAGGCAGTGAGGAGGCACAATGCGAGTGCTTGCCGACTACAGAACTCCCGGGATCCACGTCTTGGTCTTTGCTTTGGGTCTGTCACAACTGGGGTGTGAATGTCACCATACTTCTTAATTTTATGAGTACTTTCTGCATTCTGTTTTCCACGTAAAGTATGAAAGTCCTCCTTATCAAAATAAGATTTTTTTTAACAGCAACAGACTTGGCATCATAGCCTCGAATGAGCGGATAACTCGCCGGTGGCAGAGTCACAGCTGACCCAGGGGAAGATCAAAGGTGACTGATGGAAATAGGAGCTTCTTGAAGCAGATGATGTCTGATGGCCCCTCAGTGCGTACAGGCAGGTAATGCTTAATCACATGTATGAGTCTCATCTGGATTTTGGAAGGAAATTAAGTGATGGCAAGGCAGATATTTGGGGTAAGAGTGACTTGATGGAAGCAATGGTATAATAATGATGCATTAAATTACTCTATTGTGGTCAGGAAACAGTCTCTCTGTTCATCAGTTCCGGATAAATCTCAGCGTGTCTCCTTGCTGCAGACCCTGTCATGACTGATAACTTCCAGCAAAGGCAGAAACACAGCGTAACGCAGCTCTGTTACTACAAGTGCTTTTCAAGTGGCTGCAGAGATGCCTGGAGTTCGTTTATATACACCCTTCTGCAAAATCCACCCAGGATTTTGTGCCAGTGACCACACGGCCAGGGCACCATTAACTCTCTGGTGGCCGTGGAATGCACGGCCTTGGCACTGAAAGCAAAGGGTGCACCCTGCCAGAGCATTTCATGCAAATTAAAAGGCACTTGCAAGGAGATTCCTAAAACTTCACCTCCCAAAGAGACTGAGCTAGTCCTGCTGGGATATGAAGCAGTGATTCCCAACCATGTTTCAAACTTGCTGCTTAGCTCCTCAAGCCATCATGTGGCAACAGATGCCTGCACTAAATGGAAAAGGATATTCTTTACATGCAGACGCAGTTTAATGTCTTTGCCAAAGTTTTTTCACCTCCTCTGCTACCCTGAGCCATCACCTGCTAATGCTTGTGGCGTGCAAATTAGAGAGTTTTCTTTATGAGTTGCACATAAAATCCACACCTCTGGTCATGCATGAGAAACTGCTGAAAGAGCCCGATAGAGCCCTGAACGTGTTCCATGTTTTATGGACAAGACCTTAAGATTGTTTGCTTTTCAGAACTGCACCATGTGTCATGCCTGACCCTGCTGGCACTCACAGATACTAAATGACACACTCTTGGCAGGGGACCCAGCTGGCTAATTATGCATGCAGTTTACCTACATACTGGCTTTAAAAGGAGCCCAATTAAATGATCCAAGGGGTCAGAAGAAAAATGAAGGCATTACTAGAGGAGTGAAACCTTTTCTACCTCCTGAGGCAAAACCAGCTCTTTTCACAGTGTTCAGGAAAAAACAAAGCAGAGCAGATGTTTTCCCTTTAAAAAGAAGCATACTTTGCTCCTTATTGGTGTTAATCATCATCACACTTGACTTCATTTGTGTTATTACAAAAAGAGGGATTCTCATGCTATTTGAATATTATTTTAATGCTGATCTTCTTCTCTTTCAATAGCTGGCAGCTTCCATGGGGTTATTTTTACAGAAGCTAGTTCAGGTGAGTGAAGATAACATCATCTGTCTCTTCTTCTCTGCCTTGGTTGTTGATAGTTTTTCTAGTTGGGCTGGTATAACCCTAGTGTCATTTAGGGAACAGAATGGGCTTCCCAAATTAGTCTGTCTCCTAATTAAATAGGCATTTCCTAATCAAAGTTATCTGTCTAGCAAAAGAACAAAAAACTTAAGAACACTTATTACAACTTTTGACAACTCTGAGGGACCTTCTTGAGTTTTTAGAAGACCCACCGAGGGGCTTTGCATGGGCTGCTGCCTTGCACACGATGCTGAAAGCAGCACCAGCGCCCCACAGTTTGCAATTGCCCCAGCACAAGCTGTGGTCCCAGCTCTGCAGGCCAGTGGTCACCAGGCAGTGCAGGAGCAGTGTGAGGGGGGTTCCAACCTTAAAGCATTTGCCCTCTCAGTTTTGCTCCCCAACAGTGATGAGTTTTCTCTGGAGGCAGGCCCAGGTCTTTTAGGGAATATACCTCTTGCAAAATAGGACATGAACTTGAGTTTCCTTGATTAAATCTTGTGGCACGCGCATGTCAAGAGTTGCCCAGCAAATGCCTTCTGCATTTGACAGTGCAAATCCAAAGATAGCTCACGCTGCTGCTCTCTGGGCAAACTGTTTTTCCTTCTGGTGCCTATAAAATAGCTGGAAAAACTTCTTGGGGGAGAAAAATTTCTGGAAACTCTAAAGTGAGCTCAATTCCCCAAGTCATTACACTTGGTTAGTGTCTTTCACAACACTGCTAAGCTCTAGGTAATGGTATGCATAACCCCGAAAAGCAGAAACAGAAAGACAGGAAATTATGGCTGAACTAGTGTTTTTCTTAGGGCGGTTGTGCTCACTGTTGGAGCAGCCAGTGCCAGGTATTGTGAAACACAGTGAGAAGCCCCTTTTCAGCTAAGTTTCTGTTTAAAATTCAGTCAGATTATAGCAAGATATGGAAAGAAGACATATCCTGTAAAGGCAGGAAGCTGCTTCAAGAAGTGTCACTTGCCTCTCTGGGACTCTCGTGTACACCCAGGTCATCGTCCCTGCAAATCTGACAGTGCCGCTAATCCCACAACTCTGGCATCACAGGGAGGTTCCCTCATCTGTGTAAGAAAAGGTCAATTGGTGCTTAAAACAATCATGATGTGCTATTTGAGCTTTTAAGGGTTTAGATTGTCCTCATAACTGCGTTTTTCAATATACTTCATGTATTTCATATGAAGTCGTATTCTGTTATCTAGTAACATACCATTAGGGCTGCTGCTTTAATGAGAACTTCAAGTGCTGCAATACTTGGTCAAAAGCTCTGCATATTCCAGCGGGTGCCTCTCTGGTTGACTCTGTCTGTCTTATGGGCCCTGCTTAAAAAATGCTTAATGTGCATGGCAGTTCGCAAAAATGTGAGTCTAATTGACAAGTCTTGTTACTGTGAGCAGGCAACTGACCTGTTTCAGGACACCCAGAAGATCTGATGAGCCCCTTGCTTGTGCTGATACCTGATGAACGTAATGTGGTGTTTAAAACAGCTTGAAGTCAGGCTAAGTCACCTGCCATCAGTTTCCCTGAGGGGTATAAAGCACAGTAGAGCAATATTTGCTGAAAGCCATGTTAAGGGCTTGATGTGTTACTGATCTCCCACTCTTCCCCAGTCTGGTTTCTTCCCACAGCCTCTGCCCACCTGAAACTTTGCAGTCTGAGCGACTGGCCAGCCAAACCCCTGATTTCTGCAGGTTATTCAGGCAAGGGAATGGCTATTGCTTTGGAAGAGGGAAGGAACAGCAGCAGGAGCAGCACTTAAACCTTCACAAGTGGTGAAAAAATGAAATGCAGTTGTTGGGCAGCCACATGAAAGGATTAGAAACAAGGACGGCAGATTGTTCTCAAGTACCTATTGACAAACAGAAGCTTGCAGCCTTAAACGCTCCCCAATTAAAAGTGGCTTCTTCCCAATTTTGACAGAGAAATGGTGGAGTCTTATTGTACCATTTGGCTCCAATTGGTTTTTAAGATCTTGGTGTAGCAGCCAAATCTTTTTATTACAAAACAGATGAGTCTTGCGTGGCCCAAGGAGCTGTGCAGACAAATACCTGACATACAGTTTAGCGAGCGCCATAAGGAACAGATCAAGCCGTGCTCACGCGTGTTGTTCATTTACACCTTGCATCACACACAGCCTAGTGCCTTCATCTCAGCTTTGTACTAAATCTAGACAATGAGCCTGATTCACCGCTGCATTCCTTTATTTTTACCTCAGGATAATTCCATTTGAATCAGAGTACGGACTGGACTAACCCGGTGGTTTTTGTGCCAAAGAAATCAATGCTACAAGCCTTTGAGCTTCCTGACCTGCTGTTTTGCTTTAGCCTTCACTTTGGGGTTTTTTATCCTACTTGGGGATCTTGATGGGTTCATATTTGTTGGAGGCTCCTCTGTTGTCTCAAGAGAGCCAGTTAGGTGCTAGAATTAAATACTGAATGACAGATTTTTCATAGCATGGGAAGAGCAAAACAAAACAGCTGTCTGCATAAACCTGAAGGAGCAGGAACTAGACTGCTCTTTAAAAATAAACTTGGCATTGGAGATGGTGACTGAGATAAAGTTATAGCCAAAAATGGTGAATACTTAGGATGCTCAAAAATATTCTTATGTTAGTGGTTTGCAAATGTGGGAACAATATATTCAAGCTTTATTTTCTTTAGCGTGTTCTTTGGCTTAAAGTGAAGTTCAACATTGAAAATGACCATGTAATAATGGAACCGTTTCTGTTGATCTGCTGTTTTTCTGTATTCAGTCAAATCCAGTGCCTTTAGAGCCAAAAATAAGTTTTTCCTGATTTTTACTTCTGTTAGCCTGAAAGAACCAAAACAATGGAGAATCAGCAAACTGAGGATTCAATTATACAAATCCAAGTTCACTAAATTCACCTGTTTAAACTCATTAAGGCAGTGGGGTACCATGAATATTGCTGAGATTCTAATATGACCGACAGAATAACGCATGATGAAGGTATAGGGCTGAAAGAACTCACACACACAAAACAGACCTTGATCTTGGTAATTTAACTCTTATTAAACAATATTTACCTATAATATACATATATTTCTACATGGATTTCAAAGTGAGAAGGAATAAATATTCCATGATGGTCTTTTTACAAAGATGCTCTTCAGAGCCAAACTGTACTTTTGCCTCCACGGCAGCACTGAAGGCTTCTCATTTGCACATCCCACAGTAAGTGAACATTAAGTAAAAAATTCTTCTTCCCCATCAAAGTGCCTCAGCCCTGGCCCAGGCTGAGCTGCTCCATATGTGAAAGCACACTACAGTCCCCATGGTGTGTTTTGTCCCCAGCTCTGCTGTGGGATGGCAGGAGAAGGGACATTGTATCAGGGAGATGCTTTTTCTACTAGAGCTGGGAACGAATTACAAGAACATTATTTGCCAGTGCTACCGCTTATGCAGCAGCAAATGATAACTTTGGTCACCATCTTCATTACCTGCTGAGCTGCTTGCGTGAAAGGGGCTGTACAGTTGTCAGCGGCTGTCTTCATGGATATGTGGAGCCGGAAGAATGAGTGAGAATGAAATTTCTGCAATTGTGACTTCATTTTTGCATGACCATAGCAAAAGGCAGGGCCATTTCAACAGCTTACGGAGACTGTTTGGAGGGCCACATCCCAAAGCACAGTTTGACAGTCTTTGTGCAGACACAGTTTTGACCGCTCATTGGGGATGTTAACTCCATACAGGAGAAGATCTGGGAAAACTCAATTTACAGCTCTGATATTTCATTTTCCAGGACCTTGCAAAACTGTTCCCCAGTTTTTATGTGTGAGAGTGTGTCTAGTCTGGTTATCACTCAGCTGCAGAGTACGAGGCCCAAATCCAGAGGTTAAGCTTAGCTTAAACTGTCGTAATCAACTCATTTGTGTGTCTAAACCATCTGTTCCCATCTTTGCTCAGTTTTCAGGGCGACACAAGAATGGGTCACAGGTACACAAATCTTTCAGCAGGGAGGTACTTGGTTTGGAGGCTGTGACAGAATGTGAAACCAGATTAGTTTCCCATAACATCGTTTTCCTACTGGCACTTTCCATGAGTGCGTTTATCAGGGAAGCTGCAAAAGCTGGAAAGCTGCTTGACAGGAACTTTGAAGCAGAGTTGATGGTCCAAGGTATTCCTCAATGCCACAGCTGGGACAAGAAATGGATGCCTGTTTGTCTCTCTATCTCACATGTATCTCTAGTTTCTCTCATGTGCAAGACCCAGTTATAACATATAGAGAAATGTGTCAGAAATACTATATACTGTCTAGTAATACCTACATGCACTTCCATTGAATTCATTACAGTATGCACAAAACTTGTTTCTATTACATTTCACAAAATATGTTGAAATTGTTAATTCAAGCATTCAAAAACAAGGATAGTCAAGAATTAATGTTGTAATTTTAGTGCAGCCTTTCCCCTCCCCTCCTCCCCTCCCCCCCTTATGCTTGCTTCAGTTAAATCATAATTGCATTATCCTGTACTGCTTCACCCACTGGATGCTCACTGGCTATTCAGGATTTTTATATTCCCTTTTAATATGCGGTCCCAGATGTTTTGTACTGCACATTATTCAAATGCTGCCGGAATATGAAAGTTAATCTGCTTGTGTACATTTCCGTGGTGGCATCACCATTGTATCTGAATGCTTCTCAAAATCAATTACTTCACCTTTGCATCAATGCTGCAACAGTCAATCATATTACTAGCTCCCTTTTACAACTAAGTAGAGAAGATATCTGCTCAGCTTCCACAAGATTCAGACGAGTATTTACAGACTAGCTTTCTGAACTGCATGAATTAGTCAGATACAGGCAAAGGTGCAGTCACACTAAGGACTGCAAACAATCCAGACATCGTACTGATTCCCCCAACACCAAATGTTAAGCCCTTACTAAAATGAAGGGAGGAAGCAAGAGCTTCTCAGTGAAATATGTGTGAGATGATTGTTATTTTTACGGTACTTCTAAGCTTCAGAGACATCACCCAGGTGGGTCAGGATGTCAGGATCTGAGTAGCAACACTTTGAGCTGCTTAATGTGATGAAAACCTTACACAGACCCTCTGCTCCTCCTCCTGTTTTGCCTCCTTGTGACCAGCAGAGCCTTAATTAGCTCTTGAATGTGTCCTGAAACATCAGGTGGAATTTATTCCCGTCATTCTTTTGTGTATTCCTTTTTCCCTAAGCACAAAAGGAAACGTAGTGCTGTCTCGGAGGACTCCCCAGCTGGTATTACTTGTGGATGATGCCCCATCTATTTTTGTTGCTGATGAAAACATGCAGGTCAGTGCTGACAAACACAGCTTGTGCTCTGCTTTCTGCAGTCCTAGGGAGGAGCTGGTCTGGCTTTCTGGGTGAAATCTCTTCGCACTGCTCTGACTGCAGCAAATCGCCGCTTGGGTGGCAGCCAGTTGCACAGCACATTCTGTGAAATCTGGGGGCTGCCTGGTCTGAAGCAGCGTCGCTATTATATCATGTCCAAACTATTTGTGAATGGGATCTAATGGTGATACTTTCAGCAAAGAAATACATTTTCTGAAGCTCCATGCAATAGCTAGACTTGTGAATGTCTGGAGGCTATTTAAGAATTTCAGTATATTACTTTATATACGTACATGAGTCTCTTAATATCAGATTTCTGACTTTTCAAATAATGTTAGCACTCTACGATAGCATGCAAGTTGCACATAAATTAGCTACAATAAATTGTAAAAAATTAAAATGTTAAGAGGTCCGTTATATCAACTTCTCCTGCCAGTCTCTAAATGTTTCGTATAATGCTTTCTCTTTTGTGATGGCTTACTACCATTCATGAGAGCATTAGCACGCTAATCAAGCATTAGCATTAATCAAAGAGATATTCAATCCTACTCTGAACATGTCTAGATGACAGAGGAGCCAAGGTGCTGCCAGATATATGTGCTTTACTTGTGAAAGCATCATTACTTGTAGATCTTACACAGCAGTGGTAGAGGAATTATGATAAAATAATTTTAAAATAGATGAAGTTTCATAGACCTGAGCAAAATGGGCTGATAGTTGTCAAACTGAGCTACATATGTCCCTTAAGCAAGGGAGCTTCTGCTTTCTGGCAACTCAGTTTACTGTTTTTTTTTAAAAAGATCATTTTATATATCTATTTTCTCCTCTTTTGCCTTTGTGACTTCGCATAGATAATACAGATTTTGAGAGAGATTTGAGACTTGCTGACATTGCGATGCTGGAAACGGAGGCAGTATTTTATCAGATTTCCCTGCCAAGCCCCAGACTTACCCTCCTAACTTAGACATTTCTCAGGCACCTACAACTTGGCTGATAGAAAAGAGACTGTAATATTTTTAACTGAACTGCTACGGATATAATAATGTCTGCAGTAAATTACATGAGAAGGAAGGACACCTGTGTTACCCCCTTGCTCGCCACAGGGCAGCGTTCGGAGGTGAGCACAGGCAACGGGGGAACATTTACGGTGCTGGAATAAAGACACAGTTGACCCCTGACATCATTTAAAGCTACTTGATGCCAAGGACTTCCTCACTTTTTACGGATATTGAAAGAAATAAGTCATGGAAATGATGACTGACCCCAGCCATATGGGAGCAGAGAGATTAGCTGCTAATATGGAAAGTTACCTGGCCAGCGCTGAGATCAGTCACGAGGGAAGGGGGAGATCAGAGGGAGGGCTGCCGAAATCGTGAGGTAATGCGGCTGCTGGTGAAGAGGAGCTGGAGCTTGGGATGACTGGGAGAGAAGAGGAAAAGGTTTTTTTCACTGCTGAAGCCAAAAGTGTACGTCATAATGTGGCTGACTGACAGAGCTGTGTTTTCTAGGACGTGCTTGATATGATGGGAATAACAAGGATGAGGAAGTTATTGTGAAGTGCATGGGAGGAAAAGCAGTAAATCAAGGACTAGCACAAGGCTAGAAAACCTCTGCCCAGTCCTTAGCAAAATAAAGGCAAGAACAAGGAGTTGGGGGACAGGAGAAAGTCCACAGGAGCTTGCGTGCAGGAGAGTTAGAGCGGAGAAACACAGAGCAGTCCAGTGCAGGAACGCTCCTGCAGACAGGGGTACTGATCAGGTGCTCTTCTGGGAGAGACCAAGCTAAAGAACAACACTGAGCCAATTAAAAATAGTGAGTATATAAATAAAAGAATAAAATCTTTGTAGCAACTTGATTGCATGGGTTAGTTAGGTGATACCACTCTTTATTTAAATACACATCCCACTGAAACCCAACAGGAAAACTTCACAGTGTGTTCTTGCAACACACAGGGAGATGATACAGTCTTACTAAAGATTATTTTGGTCTGGAATTTCCAATTTCCCTAAGCATAAGATTTAAACTCTCACTGAAACTGCTTAAATCGATTACAAAGCTGATGTGTTGGGCTGAATAAACAACAAAAAAGGGGCAGGTTTTAACCAAACTATGGATGTTTTATTGTAAAGAGAGTCAGCCAGTCCATATCTGAAATATGTAGACTTCCAATTTAGCGAACAACCATTGATATTAATTGCCTTGGAAAAGACTGAAACACAGTTTCTAGGTGGATCAAAGCTTTAGACATCTATAGAACTGGAAAGGCAATAAAGATTGAGAACCAGAGAAAACAAGAAGTAAGGCTGAAGTCAATTTTTTACCTTTCACGCTTGGGATAATCACGATGTAATCCTGCTGAACCTGGCCTGAGAAGAATATTCAACGTGAGAAGATGTTTCTTGCTGAAAGGGAGTAAAGGAAACATGCACATATTGGTGAAAGGTTGTGGCACGCAGACTCAAATCCAGGAAATAAGAAATTAGCATGGAGCCATTCACATGAAAGATCAGAAAACATATTGTGTGGGATAATATACTGCGAGAGGTCATTCCTACACTTGTTATGAATTATGTTAAGACATAAAGAGTCCATGTCTACATTTCTGTCTGTCTGCCTACCCAAAGTGGAACTTCTGGTGAAATCAGATGTCAGGTTTTTTATAGTCAGATTAAATGGAAGTTGAATTTCCTCTCCAAAATATCATGAAAATTAAGATTTTTGTTAGAATGAATCTTTGCCTTTGGTTTGCTTGAAAGACACTGTGTGGATCACTGTGCAGCGAACTATTTAGGTCCCATGAACTAGATCCATAGAAGAAAGTGATAAAGGACAGAAGTGGAACTAAGACGTTAAAGCTTTACCTCACGTTTTTTTTTTTGTTTGTTTGCTATTCAGTCCTGATAATTCACAGGGGTTTGGATAATTTTCTTTCTGAAAACTGACTGACAGAGTTAGTATATAATATATGCATTATGTTAGCTTAAGGTTTTGGTAACTATGGAAATCTGTCACTCTTAAAGCTGTCTTTTGCTTCCATTCTTGTCTCTGACTTTGGTGGCTGAAATTTCTTTCAGTGTCATAAAATTAGGGCTGTAAAATTCATATTGTAACTTTAACAGCCACATCTGTTTTAAACATTTTTGTTTTAAGAACCCAATGTGAATTTAATGACAAGGCAATAAAAGTAAAAGTTGAAGGAAATTATCACAGATTTGTAAAGCCATAAGATATGTTTCTGCACTTTTGTGGCCATCAAATTACAAAGAAACAACCCAATTGCTTTTATTGTAGCAATTCTGCTCTTAAAGCATTTCATAGTTTAATCTATTAGCAAGAATTAACATTTCATTTACATCAGTATTAATAATGACAATTATACCCAGGTGTAGGATATTGTCATTAGCATACAGACATCCACACCATGCTCAGAAAAAAAATGGTTCTCTACAGTGCTGCCACTGTGTTTGACAGTAATAAATGATAAATTATCAGCATATTTTGTGTGCTACCAGATCGATCTACAGAATCAAGAATGTAACAAAAATCACTTTTGCCTTTAGTATCTTGTTACAGATCCAACCTTTTGGGTGGTGCAAGTGAAGATGAGGTGGCTGTTTATTGCTACTCAGACCCCATCTGTACAGCAGAATCACCAAAGAGCTGAGGGTGGAAAGGATCTCTGGAGATCACCTAGGCCAGCCCCCTGCTCAAAGCAGGGTCAGCCAGAGCAGGTTGCTCAAGGCCATGTCCAGTTGGGTTTTGAGTATCTTCACAACCTCTCTGGGCAACCTGGTCCAGTGCCTAACCACCCTCACCATAAAAAAAAAAAAGTTTTTTCATATGTTTTAATGGAATTTTTCATTTGATTTTGTGCCCATTACCTCCTGTCTTGTCACTGGATATCACTGATCCATCTTCTCATCTGCCTCCTGTCAGGTATTTGTACACATTACTAAGGTCCTCCAGGAGTCTTCTCCAGGCTGAACAGTCCCAGCCCTCAGCCTTTCTACTTGTGTTGGATGCTCCAGTCCCTTAACCATCTTTCTTGTCCTTTGCCGGACTTGGTCCAGTATGCCCATGTCACTGTTGTACTGAGGAGCCCAGAAACCTTTAATAACAACCCATCAGAAATGACAAACTGAATCTGATGTTTAGTACCTCCGACACTAAATCTCCTGGTCCTTCTCTGCTTCTCCTTCTGGTCCTTTTCTGTCTGATCTCTGTCTCTGCTGATAAATGGAGACCAAATGGAAAGCTGTAAAAATCTGTCTTGTGAATCCTTTAACATTGCATGTAATGTTTATCAAATCAGAGTCACATAAACATTTATGTAAATCAATTAGGAGCGAGCAGCCAGCGGTGGGGATTGCTTTCAGTATCACTTTCGTACCTAAAACCCTTCTAGGCAGACCTGGTTAACCCAGTCAATATGTTACAAGCTGTCTCAGTGCCATCTTTTATATATGTTTGCAAAACTCATTATGGCAGAGGAAAGGAAGGGGTTTTAAAGAAGGAATTCAATGACTAGAAGCATTTCAGCAACCTACCCTGCCAAATGTAATTGGTACCATGGCCTGACTCTTGGCATCGGGTTGTGGCTCAGTTGTTGTTATGGCTGTCAGTTTGGAGAACTGTCAGTCTTCTACAGTATTCAATAAAGCCATTGTAAGGAACGCTTTCTTAGATAAGATTTTGCAAAGAAACACAGGTTCTATCTCACTGACAACTATTTCAGATAAAATGATTTAATGAGTATTTACAAGTGAGTTGCTGCTCCTGGCCTTAAGCACTCACCACCAGTGCAATAGTTAAAAAGTTTGTTGAAAACAGTTCTACTCAGGACAGATTTAAAATTGCTTTATACAGTAGATCAAAGATAAGAAAAATAGTAGCACTGCAGGTTTAAAATGTAATTTGATTCTTAGAGGGGCAACACTGAGCTCAAAGGAGTTTCTGTTACACTGGTAAGTGATGCAGTAAGTTACCATAATACAGGTTTAGCATGCTCAGAGCTGCTGTGTTTTCTTGCTCTATTGTTTTGAGATTATCATCTTCAATTGATAGATATGTCACCAAGCAAATGCATAAGGAATGCATATTTCACCAGTTCTTTTTAATTGCTCAACATAACTTAGGTATAGACAGGATATGGTTTTCCATTGGCAAATTGACATACGTTTGTGCAATTTGTCTGTTTTGTCTGCAAAATTCCATGGATTAAGTTAAAAGCATCTGCTGCAAATTTGATCCTAGTAGCTCCACTTGGATATAGAAAGGTGCTAATAACTTGCCAAAGTTTACGGAGCCTAACACTGTGCTCTCTGACAGACTCTCTGAAGTCTTGAGCTGATAAAAAAGCTTTCAAAATTGATTTTTTATATTATAGACTTGACTTCTGTATGATAATTTGTCTTGTCTGTGTTAGTTCACTGATGGCATACAAAACAGGTAATTACTTTTAATGCAAGAGTGCACCCAATTTGTGTGCACCCCATTTGTGTCAGCAGTATGCACAGATTCCTGTTTCACTTGTGCAATAGTTATTAAGCACATCTCACACAGGAACTTCACATACTCGTAATTTACTTTCTCTGTATTTTTTGGAAGATCTGGATTGGTAGACACTAAAAGAGCATGACCTATAGTAGAAAATATTATCCCAATCCAGAAACAACCTTAGTCTTTATTTTCTATGAAATCACAGGTCAAAATTTGCACAATAGTGGGTCAGCTGAATTGCAGGAGAAAAATTTAGGACAAAAAAAAATCAACTTAAATTGTGCAAGATACTGGATCCACTCCATTTCTCAAGAAAAGTGTCCTGAGATCACAGTGGAGACAGTAATTTGGTTATATGACTTGTAAATATATAATTTTGTCATTCATAACGTAGCAGTGTCATATTTAATAAAACTGACAGTGCATTAAGTACTTTTGCCTGATTAATATGTTATTCTTCAGTTTTTGCCATGAAAAAAATAAAAAATGTACAGAAAATTTCCCTTTTTTTTCAATTATTTTTAGTTCTATTTTCTATCCTCAGAAAGCCTGGGATGATACCTGCTGCATTTTAAGGTTGAGAAAGTGAAAATGTGAATGCTGCTCTTTGATTTTAATGAAATCTGGGGCATTCAAAATTATTATTTTTGATTTATTTGGTTGTAATAGAAATACCCCAAAGACCACTCTTTCCTTCACTGGCACTCATATTTACCTCCTGACTTCAATAGATTTTATTATAGTTTGAAACTGAGATTTAATTTTTTAAATTTAAAACAAAAAAAATCAGCTAGCAAATTGCAGAAAGAAGAGAAAAACAGTGACATTTGTTCCGTTTTAACCAGTGGCAGTAGGCTTCATGCAGTATTAATGAGCAAAGAGTTTGGATTTAAAACTGTAATTTGGTTTCTTATTTCTCTTTTCTGTCACTTCCACTGAAGAAACAGACTTACAATACATCTTCACTTGCTTAATGCTATTGCTAATTGCCCAGATGGGACTCTGAGAGACCATTAAGTGTCTATTGATTGTAATCAGCTTGCCTATGACAGATGAAATTGACTCGGGAAGGTTTTTTTCTTTTTTTTTTTTAACCCTGTCTGGTGCTGTAAACTGAGGTCTTCGTGCTCTTGCTGCCCATGACTTTCCTGCATTGTCTGTCTTACTTTTTTTTCCAACTTTCCAGGATACTTTTTGTTATTCAGGCAGCTGAGTCTGTCAGATGGCGAGTGCTGTCCTGCGGGATCAGTGCATCTAACCCTGTGACTATTTAACTCCTGAGCATCCGTGCTGTGTGATTGCTGGTATTTGGTGTTGCTGGGGCTCGGTTGTTGAGGAATTGGATGTGTTGAAAATACTGTTTCGTAGAAGTGATGGCTGCCTGGGGCTCTGCACCCGTGCGTACCCACACCACTGTTACGGGATCGAGGTCACCCTTTTCCCAGGTAAAATAAGACATTTAATGTTTTTGTCAAGAGTCATCAATACTTTGGCAGATGAAGGTGTGTCCATCCCGTTTGGTTGTTAGCTAACGTGAATTTGAGACTGCTTAGTGAGTCATCCATGTCCTGCTTGAAAAGCGTGTCACGTTATCACTGTCCCCGAGGAAGAGTAAAAGGTATGCTCAGCCTCCCTCTAGCTGGAAACCTAAATCTCTGGGCAGTGTTTCATACATTGTCCAGCAGCTAAAGAAATTGCTGTGTTAAAAATAGAAGCTGTCTACAAATAAAGAGGAAGAAGGAGCTGGGAAAATGTATGGGTTCAAGAGCATAGCAGGTGGTGGGACTGAGTGGAAAAGAAAAATGAGAAACACTGTGTAGGAAGAACAGATGCAGGGGAAAAAATGAAGAGAAAATTATCCTCTGGAAATGAAAACAAAGGCAGCGACAAAACTGTCAGAAATAAAAAAGGAAGTCTAGAGTCGTAAAATGAGTAAAAATAGGTGTGATAATGGAGGTGGGGAAAAAGGTAGTGTTTCCCAGTAGCCCTTGTGCCCCCTTTGGGCAGGCTGCACAGGCTTCCTGCAGCTGCCACTGGTGGGACTGGAGACCCCAGGATGGGACCTTGTGCAAGTGAAGGGAAGGACTGGAGCTCAGTGGCACACATGAAAACAAGGCTCCCTGGTCTGCAAGGTGAAAATTGTGGCATCTGCAGGAAACACTGCTCTATAACGACAGGTCGATGCAATTGTCATAACTGGGAAAAGCGTCGCACTGATCTCTCATGCTCTGACCACTCTCAGTCAACTGACTGGCATCAGGTCTTGTTGCTTCCCCCGATTCACGACTGTTACTTTCTGTTTCAGCCTGCTCAAACCCTAGTTTGATGATCCCGAACATGTCTCGTGTAAACCTCATCCTTTTTTGGCTATTTCCTCAGGAGAGACAACTGCTTGCCCCCGTAGCCCCCTTGTTTTCAAGGCACTTGAAAAATTGTTGTAACACATTGAGCTGCACGATCAGGTTTCAGCCCAGTTCAGGGGCCGGCACGGGCTCTCGTGAGATGCCTCATTGATTCAAAGCACTTACAGTGACCTACTGGACTCTGTGTAATATAAGGTCTGTCCGTGTCGAGGAAATGTTCCATCTGTGTCCCGCAAGCGGCTCATCCGTGCCAAGGTCAATGCTGGCAGCTCAGCCTGAGAAGCTGTTGCTCGTGGGTCTGGTTGTATGATGCTGTCTCTGGAGTTGTGCATGGAGTGGGCACAAATAGACATGTGTGGGTCTATGCAGAGAGTGTGAGGCACGTGTTAATCTCTAGCAGCCAAAGGGCAGGGAGAACTAGAGGCAGACTTGGATTTTTAAATCTGAATGATTCAAATTTTGCTCTTAACTCAAGGACCACCCTTATCTTCACAGTGGCATTGACTAAGGGCTGAGTTTGGCCTCGGGTGCTTGGTAAAAGAGAGACCGGGGTTTTCCTTGAAGTGTTGGGTTGGAAATATGTAAAAATAATGGCCACTGCTCAGCAAGAATCCGGCGTGGCTGGGTGAGCCCCACTTTACACATCAGTCAAGTCTGAGCCATGGACCTGCTGACTCCTGGCAGAGGACACATTTCCCAGCACCAGACACACATAGTTCCCTGAGGCTGGTGCAAGGTGTGGGCTCTGCCTCCCGCAGCCCTCCAGGCCCGCCGGGATACCCAGGGTTAGATGCAAACGGAGACCCTGTGCTCTCCTCCTCTGCAATCCCCCAAGGGGAAGGACCACATTTACCATCTGCACAGCACAGGTGTGGGTCCCCATGCAAACGTGCCCCCCAACCTGGCAGAGCTCTCACACTGCTCGGGTTGTTCTGCCGGGCTCCCGCGCTGGTGCACAGCTGCGGGGAGGTGGCCATCTGCACCAAGCAGAGCCTCTGTGGCGCGGTACGGACAGACCTTGGGCTTCAGTAGCAGCCATTCAAGAGCTGACATGAGCTAATTTATGAGAAATTGCTTTTAGCAGGTGCTAACCTGTCTTGACCACGGATAATAGGATAGTTGCTATTGGGAATCAAACCAAAGAGCCATAAAACCTAAATATCATTACGCAGTTTGCTGGAGAGCACAGCTGTTGCACTGTCATCGTTTCTCTCTACCGAAGAAGCACCAATTCTTGCTGAATTCTGGCCAGCTAAATGCCAGGAATTAGAGCCATGCAATCACAGTGTAGCAATTGCCCCTTCAATATTATTCAATTCTGTGTATGTCTGGCTACCACATTGCCAGACGTGGTCTCGACACGTACTGCAAATCTCTCTTCTTTGCTTACCCTCTCACATATTTTTCACTAGAGCTAAAACAAGAAGTGAGTATTTTTTCCCCTTCAGTCTCACCATATATGTCACTAATAGGACTTTTCAAAACTTTGTCAGTCACCTTCCGTAACAGCCTGAGGAATACTGCAGGGACATCTCTAGTAGCTGGATACAGGATATTGTATTTCTTAGTTTGTCCAGTTGAGTAATTGCTTGGAGTAGCTTTGTGGACTTGCACAACTGTTACTTGGAAGGAAGAGAAAAGCCAGTTGGGGAATCTAAATATTTCTAGGGTGACTTACAGAAGAATCAGGTTAAAATCAACAGGTCAGGATTTGATTTGAGATCATAAATTAGGTGCCCGGAGAGAATTTGTTGGGAGGAACAATGTTCAGCATATTGAATTCATCTGAAAAATCACTGTTTATTGGCACACCATTTTTCACCATTGAAATAAAATGTTGCTCCTGCTTTTTGCATTTAATGCAACTTCGCTGGATATAGTGTTGAAGAAAAGGGTGAGAATCAAAACTACTAAACTCTCTCCTTGTTGTCTCTCTTATTCTGGAGAATGCATTCCTGGAGGTGATGCTCTTTGATAGTACTGTAGGGCTGGAGCAGCGAGCTCAGTTCTCACCCTGGAAATCATCCGTCTGCATCAGTAGCAGCAGGGAGCTGAGCCCGGAGAGGAGCTCATTTGGGCAGCAGCCTGCGCGGCGAGCAGTGTACGCTGCTCGTCAGTCTGGCATCTCTCACTAACACCAAATTTGCTTTAAGGATAAAAAAACCCCGAAGACAGAATGTGGTTGAGAGTGAACATATGTTGGAAGTTCAGCTTAGGTAATACAATAAGCTCTTCAAGAGTGGATTCTCTTTCTTCTCAGTGTAAATAAATACTCACGGTAGCCCCAGACATATTCATTTTCTTGCGATTCTCCCTCTTCCTTATCGGAGGTGGTGTCCTGTGCGTTATTGACGTGGGCTCATTTGCGAGCCTGTGCTCTTGTCCATATGTGCAAGTCACTTAATAAGATGAGAAGCAATGTGTAAAATAACAAGAGTGTTGATGTAAAGTTCTCAAATGGCCAGCACTGGGATTAATTGTTAATGGCCTATTGACACAGAATATTTATTGATGAGCAACACAGGATTCCAGTAACACCAATACAGGGTTGTTTTGGAAGGTTGCATCCTTTTTTATTTTTTTTTTTTAAAAAAAGATCATCATTTAATTAGTAAAATGTGCATTACTGGTGTCTGTTATGGAGTCTCTTACTGTGAGTGTGGGAAAGTGTTCAATTTGAAGGAAACAATTTGAAGTAAAGAAAGACCCTCTAAAATCACAGTAGATTTTTTGAAAGGCCTGGTGAGATTGTTATCGCTAACAGCTCTTTTAGAAATGCTTGATAAGATAATTAAGAAGAAAATAAAATTTTGTGCTTTGGGGTATAAATTGATCAAAAAAATCTTTCCCATGCACAGCTGTCTAGTTAAGTATTCAAAATGCAAATGCATGTACATGTGAGTGAGCGTGATTTTTCCAATCCTTGGAAACACTGGTAAATGGGAGTGGCAGAGTGGACCAACACCATCCCCATCCCATGTCGCCAGGGACGGGAGCAGCCCTGATCTAACAGAGGCAGCGGATGGGTGACCAGGCTGTGCTGGCTGTTCAGAGGAGAAGGGACTACCTCTGCCCTAGGTTCCTCCTGGTCAGTCGGAGTCTGGTCATTGGGAACATGTGATGACCCCGTGCATGTGCTGTGGGTCTGTTTCTCTCTTGGAACAGAGCTGAAGATGTTGTGATAAACCAGTGGTGCTTCAGCATGCCCAGATTCGGGTATGGATTAAGGATGGCTTTGCTCAGGAAAAGAAACCAAAAAACCCTGTACCTCTACAGGACAGCATCAGTTCAACACCAAGTCTGCTCTGCTGCTGCCACTGTCACCACGCTGAGCCGTGCTCCCGATGCTGCGTGTGGAGCCGGGCGCTCCACCTGCTCCAGACCCCCCAGCTCACCCCTGAGCACCAGCTCACTGGGATGACTGAGAACACCACGTGAGTTAGAAACAGCTAAGCCTGACTCTCCATTCCCAAACGGAGACTAAACTAAATATGTTTTTATGGTAATTGAGCAGAATTAGTGAAACAAGCTGGAACAAATGGACAAAGTTTTAAAATAACTCTTCCAATGTCAACAATTCTTCAGGAAAACTGTTCCCCTGGACTCAGTTTTTAATAGCAGTGTACTTTGCACAAATCTTCACAGAAAAATGCTCCCAGGATAAGTAGTCAGTGGAGTTACTGACTCCAGAACTACCTCGGAGTAACTAAGGGAGCCTGGTCTATCTAAAGGCTTAGTGCTGTACAGACTGTAGAGAGCTGATGGCGAATGGGATGGGAACGCGCAGTGAAAAGTCAGCTCCTTCCCCAAATTCCTCTGTGGGTGGTAGTCAGGACTGCAGCGACGTGTGCTTGGTAGTCCCTTCCTGATCACTTCAGTTGATACATACTTGTTATCTTTACAGCTCATGTATAGTGTTTCCCGACTGATTCCTACAGGTTATGTGTGCTATTGTTTTAAGGAGAACAAAAATGACAAAGAGAATGGAATAAGACAAACTCGTTCACTGCAGTCAGAAGGATGTGCTGGCACACTGACACAGGCAGGGGAGCCAGTGTTGATACATACCTGCATGGACACATAAGCAAATATAACCTTAAAGATGTAGATGTGCAAGTGCACATCTACACAGAAACAGACCTACATATACACAGATTTAATAAATCTACAGACATATATACATACACCTACATGACAGACTGTATAAGTCTGTGATAAATGCACATTCTTGCTCATAGGCAGAAAGGCAGGTACCATGCTCTGGTACGTGTGTGCACAGACATGTACATAGATGCCACCTGTAATTTTAGACCATCTAACACATGCACACACACATCTGTTGGTGCGCACTGGGCAAAACAGGTATCAATGAACTGACCTCTAAGTCTGGGCAAGTGAATTGAAACCCAGAAGCAGCAAGGCTGGGGCTTTTAATGAAGTGAATGAGAAATGAAAAAAGAGAGATTGAAAGTGCCTGGTGCTGTGATACATAATTGATGAGACTCCAAGCAGGGCTTCAGTGTCTAATAAATTATTAAACACTGACTCATTAGGGAAAGATTTCATTATAGGATAATTTAATTAAACGACAGGCAAAAAAAGGAAAGAGCTTTAAGGGACTGAGTCCTTCTGGTTTTTCTACTCATGATTTAAAGAGAGAGGAGCCAGGAGATGATCCTTGGGGTGGGGAAGTTGTTTATTGTACACGAGAGGACCGATCCTCAGTTTCCTTGATGCTTACATTTTCATTTACCTGTTGCAAAGTAGATGTGGGTTTTTGTTGTTCTTGTTTAAAGGCATTTTGCAGACACTTTTCCCTGGTGTAAAAGATGGTGCTCACTGCAGGGCAGCTGAGAACTGACCCTGGCAATGCTGTCCCTTGGTGACAGAAATGAGATAGTGCAGGGCTGGAACTGTGGCTGAGGCCAAGCTTTGCTCCCAGGGGCCCTGGTGGGGCCAGGACTGGGGTGACCTTGGTCCATCACTCACCAGCCCTTGCCAGCCACCCTGCTCCAGGAGACAGGACGGCACAAGAGGGCGTCCAATCTCAGTTTTCAATCTTGATCGAGCCAGAGGCCTTGAGCTGAGCCAGAACTCCAGCCTGGCGGGGCAGAGGGTCCAGGTGCCTCTGCCTTTGGCTGACCTCTGTACCTGCCCAGGACACCTACCCATTGTCTTTCAGAGGAAGTAAAATCCCTCTTAATATCACTATCCAAGTAAATATGGAAGGCAGTGTACAAGATGAGGACCACTTGTGATGTAGCTCACAGGTGGGTGGTGTCACCAGCCTGGAGAACAAGAGCAGAAGGAAAAGCCAGGTCAACACTTCTCAGCAGCTCAGGTGTGTTTGGATCCAAGGGGCTTTTTTTTTTTGATGCCCATTAAAGAGAATGAAGATACCATCTAGATCCCTGAATGCAGGTTGAAGGGACGCTGATCCTCTGGTGAATATTTGGCAGCAGTGAGAGGGCTCTCTGAGGCAGGGCCAGGGTGTGCAGCCACAGCTCCCTTGGGTTCCCATGTTGTCTGGCCTATGTAGAGGGGAGAGGTCCCAAAAATCACCTTACAGACACAGTGGACAGCAGGGGCAGGGAAAAGAGACTGAGTGCTTGACATCTTCCCATGACTGGAGGGGAGATATGTTTTCATTTAACATTTTCATCATCACAAAAAAAAAATTGTACAAAGAGTGACTTTTTTCTTCTCTTTTCCTAAAGGGTGGTTGTTTACCCTGATGAGTTTATTGCTCCATCTTGGTTAGGTAAGAACATCAAAAAGGGCAGCTGGGAGGAAGGAGACAGGGTGGTCACGTCCGAGAGAGCCATGGGACAGCAGCGATAGAGAGATGAGAAG
>KZ506199.1:173303-198667 GCA_002844005.1 Limosa lapponica baueri
GTAAAATGGTAAAAGGCACAGAAGTTCTCACTAAAAGATGAGCTGCAGTATCTGTGTGTGTCACCAGGGACTTTGGGCCACGGGGAAGTTCATTCGAGGGCGCTCTGCACAGTGTGAGAGCTATTGCTAATGGCAGCTTCACAGTCGCTGGAGTTTATCCATCACCATCTGTCTTTATTTTGCACATCCTACTCGGGGAGACGCCACAAATCAAAATGACTTGGTGCGTCATCCCCGCTCCTCCAGCCGGGCCGTGCGGTGTGTGGGGCTGGCAGCGCCCAGCAAAGCGCTCGGGGGCGGGCGGAGGGCAGGAGCGGGGGCTTCCCAAAGAGGATGGAGCCGTATTGTTTGCTCAGTATCAGCTCTACTGCTCTAAAGGTCACTGCGAATTGAGAATAGGAGCCCTAGTGAGTCAAGATAGTTAGACATAATATCTGGCTTTTCTTGCCCTTTTCTGTTTTTTATTGTGGTCTGGCGCTGGGCTCCAAGTTGTGAACTTCAGAAAGATGCTGCAGGTGCGGTGCCAGTATCTCCTCCGAGCAGCTGATAAGGAGAGGCTGTCCCATCAGCTCGGCTGAAAAAATTCTCTTTCAAGTGAGTGATCTCTGATGGCCAAGGAAGTGTGGCATAAATTTTTCCCTTTGAAAAATAACTTTTGTGCATAATGTCAGCAGAAATCCTCTCAGTCAGCAATTCTCCCTCTATACATTAATTGTAGTGTCCTTCAATGTTTCTTTTCTGAAGATAACAAAATAAGAATGTTTAACGAGAAAGAGAACCAGTGTAAGGAATATAGTAGATGGTAACTAGGATGAACAGATGTGATAGTAAACAAAACAAATGCCATCTTCTCTGAATAGTTTGATGATGCCTGATGGCTGTTTGCAGATTTAAGGCAAATGATTTTTGGGAGTTCTCACTCGTCCTCCTTTCCTGCAGCCACTTTTCAGTAGTTGTATTAGGTTGACTTTATTATAGTCATAATTTCTATGCAACTTTCCAATTTGTTGTAACATTTATCTACACAAGGGTGATAAAGATTCATGTTCTAATAGCCAGGAGGACTGACTGGTGGGGTTGAGCTTGAAGCTCTTGCTGATGAAGGCAGGGAAATGCTGAGAGTGAGGTTACTGATGGTGAGACCTTAGCTGGGAACCCAACAGATGTATGCACGTCTATGCAACGAGCAGCTATACAGCCTCTTCAGGGGTCTCAGCTCCCTAGCAGCGCTTTGTCTTTTCTCTAAAATGTTCCTTTCATGAAACGCAACTTGGGGAACAAGCCCAATTGCTGCATGCCAGCCCTTGTCCCCTGTTGCAAAATAACAAAAAGACCCCCCCAAACATAGAAGAATTCTTGTCCTGCTTCCTGGTTTCCTCTTCTATGGGCAGCAGGGTGGGAAAAAAGTGCTCTTTCTTGTGTTGAAAACAACACGGAAAGAATAATCTACAGCCAGGTCCCAACAGGGAAGGGGGAACATGATGTCGAGCTCCTGGCTGCAGTGAAATGGCAAATTCCAGCGGGGAAGCCGGGGATGCCAGGCCGGACTGGGGAGAACACCGAACCGTGAACAATCTGCGACCACAGAGCCAGCGAGTACCCGGGGCCCCCGTTACAGGGGAATTTTCTGTTGGCTGGGGAGCGGAGGCGTGCTGCCGGGAGCAGCGCCGGTGTGAGCCGATGTTCAGCCCCGTGGCACCCTGGGGAGCAGGCTGGTCCATGGACCACCCTGGACGCTAGCAAACCATGTCTTGAAATGAAGTCTGTGCTGTGCCACTGCTAACCTGTTGTCCCCGATGCGATGGGGTGCTGATGGGGAGTGTCTCCAGGTCTGTGTTTCAGTAACCGTGTCTTAATACATAGGAAATTAAGAGATAAAGCAATTGTTTTAGCAAACCTGGAAACATGAGTGGCTTAATAAATATCTCTTTTCCTTCACTCCCAGATGTCTACTAGGCCTTGTAAAATGGTTTCCTGAGTAGCCTGGATAATAATTATGGAATTTAGCATTATCACAAATCTGACAATTGCTAGCTTGAGTTTCATTATTTCTTTTTTTTCTTGAGCCTTCTCGCCTTCTTTCTTCCCGGGAGAGCTGAGTCTAGACAGTGAGCTGAGAGCAGCGGGGAAAGCGAGGCAGAGAGAGTAACTTCCTAGTGCATCTGCTTCACCCTGTAGTCCAAGTTTTGCGGATACGCTTTATTCACAATTATTTCTAATTAGTTTTCACAACCTGAGGCCTCCTTACACTGAGAACTAGGAGAGTTTGTTGCCTGTATAGGAATAAAACCAACCCTTTTGTCTTTGCAATCACTGTCGCTCCATTTGAGCGCTGCGGTGGCTGCTGCTCACTTTCTGGGGTAGAGGAGAGGAGCCCACGCAGAGCCGGGGGAACCTCCTGACCCTCACCTCTTCTCCCTAGGTACTCGGGCTTTTTTTTCCCCTTACTCTTAGATTTTACAGAAGTACCAAGAGGGCACTGTTAGACAAGACTCCCAAATATTTGATTTACAAGCAGTGAAAGACTCAGTAAACCACTTGGACCATCTCCTGAGGATGGAGCGGAGCTGCTCTCCAGGGCACGCTCCCCAGATTGGTCCGTATGTGTACGTACACACATCGACACAAAGCAGCAGGAAAAAGCATGTAATGATTGGGTCACCTTTTCTGCTCTTGATGAAAACTGTGTTCAGCTGGAGAAGAGGATCCAGCACTAATGTAAGTGTGCGAGCATAACAGAATGGAGTTATTCTTCCCAAAAGACAGATTGCAAACCTGGAGAAGTCGGTACTGAAGTCAAAAAGCTTCTAAACTGTGCCTATACATTGCCTAATACTGCAATGCCAGCAAAACCGCCTCCAGTTTGAAGTGATGCCATTCAAACATTATGAAAGTAGAGTCAGCTCAAAAGAATATTTTTAACCCAGATTGAATGGCACTGATCCCAGAGGCACATGGGGGGCTCCTGACACTGATGTCCCTGTGTCCTGAGGCTGTATAGCACAAAGCAGGATCATGTCAGCTCATCTTCCTCTGGTTCTTGTGCACAGCCTAAAGCAGCTTTGCTGGAGGGAGTTGTCCAGCTGTCTGGCCACATGAAGCTCTACAGCAATGGTGTTTTTCTAGTGTGGACAAGTACAAATTGATAAATCGAAAGAATTGGAAAAAAAAAAAGAAGAGAGCAATGGGCCAAAGGAACACTTTCCTTCCTAAAACCTTCTCTGTCTGAATTTCAAGGACCTTTTCCACCTGGATTAGTAACATGAAGGGACCTTGCAAAGGGGTTTATAAGGGTTTTCTCTCTCCGTCTCCAGTTTCAGCATCTTGGGGGTATCGCTGGCCTCCAGCACTGGCCTCTCGTGGCAGAAACATGTGAACTCCGGAAGCTCTGCTCCAGGTCTCAGATAGGGAAGCTGAGTACTCGAGTCAACACTTCAAATTTATTGATGTCTTGCACAAATATTTATGGGGCCATTTCCTCCCCCAGTGGCAGGCAGAAAGCCAGCAAGCCCGCTAATTTATGGTATGGTATTTATTGACAGAAATGTATAATTGTTTTGTGTTTAAGGAGAAAACTGGGTGCTGCAGCATAGGGAAGAGATGGGTGAGCTGAGAGCTCAGTGAGAAAAGGGGAGCCTGAGGGGCTTTTGCAGCGATTTCCTAATAGAGCAAAGAAGAGACACTAGAAGAGGTGGCAGCGCTGGGAGCACCCAGGTCCCTCAGCACTAGGTTCTGCTGTTGTTCCTCTTCCTTGCCCTTCCGCTGGCAAACTTCACTGACTTTGAGAGGAGTTTGAGGAATGATTTCAGGATCCTGCTGGTAACCAACTCGCATGGACACGTGCAGCATACACCGATGTGTCCTGACAGTTGCCTCGTACTGAATTTCTCAGATTTTGCATTCCCAGCCAAAATAACCCTACACTGAAAACTGGTGGCTCTCAGCTCTAGAAATACATATTTAAAAAACACGGGACTGCATACCTGTAGGCTCCCAGCGCTGAAGTGGTGCCAGGGGGTTATCTCCTGTTACAGCCCATGTGGCTGTGACCAAGCTCCTTCCTGATACCCATCGTGGTATCAAGCACAGGCTGAGAATTAGCCGGAGTCTCACAGACCCAGTCCTCGGCCTCTCCATGGGTGAATGAGCAAAAAACCATTGCTAGGTGCTTTCAAACTTAGTATGTGTACACTAGAAGAGGCAAGAAGCCTTTGCCAGACACATGACACAAGCACATTGAAGTTTCCTCCCCTCTTTGCCCCCGGGGTGGGAGGATGGGCATTTTAAGCACAATATGGCTGTGTTTTCTCCTTGGCAAAGCTTCCCCATGAGCCGTGTCACCAGCAGAGGCTGGGAAGCGGAGCAGGGCAGTGGGCAAGCAAGGAGCCTGGCTTGCTTTGCAGGGCTCCAGCAATACAAATCCAAGCGGATTTGCACCAGGAAGGTGCCAGCCCAGCATCAGGGCACAGATAAAAGGGTGCACTGGTGGCCAGCCACCTTCATCCATCCTCCCCTTTCCCTTTCAATGACAGGTCTCCCTGAAGGCTGGCACAGAGTCTAGTCAAAGTGTTGCCCTTTCATGTGTGCCTAATCACATGGAAGAGAAAAGTCACCAAAACTGTATGTCCCATAATCCTATTATAAAAAATGCAATAAAGTAAAAGCATTCTTACAGTGCCACGGTTGAAGTGAATTTTTAACTAGTTTTGTCACTGGCATGTAAAAAATAAAATAAAAAAGCACAGGCATTAATTTAAAACAGAAACAATATTACAGTAACTGTGTATAGTGAGAGTTTCAATTTTAATTTTAGTTCATTATCTTTTTCCTTATTAAGAAAGGTAAATCTGTTTTGTGTTTTCATTATTTCATTATCTCAAGAAACCTCATCAGTAACCATGAAAGCTGCCAGCATAAATAGCACAATTTTCATATGTGAGATGGAATAATTTGCTTAACCACCTATTCAGCAGAGGCTGGAGCTAACAATTAGAGAAAGTAGCGTGATTTGAAAATAAGTTACAATTGATTGTGTTTCAGTGGAAATGAAGTTTGGAATGTGCTAATTGGATTTCACGTACACATCTGAGCCACAGTAAGTTGACATGAGACTTGGGACACCTCGTGAAAGAAGACTCTTCTTAGAAAATGTACAAAAAATTGTTTAATATAATATTTAAAATACAATTAAAGCAACATGCTAATGACACTGCCACTTCTCAGAGCTGACTGGTGACATCTTCTAGGATTTACTCCCAGAAGGAAAATTTAAGAAATGCTCTGCAGGATGAGATGTCGTGTGCCCTGGAAGCGCTTATGAACTGATTCACTTTGGAGCAAGTGTTTTAGAACATTCATCATTTCAGTACTTTTTTGGCCAAAATGTCCCATTCCAACAATGATCCTCGTGGCCAAATTGATGATTAAAGCCAAGAGAGACAGAGTAATCTCTGATAGTCTGTACAGTGAACTATACACTAGATTCAGTTAATTTTCACCCTTCAAAGAACTATGGAGGCAGAAAAGAAAGTTTCAAGAGGCCCGTTTGTCATTTCAGCTGAATTTTTGAAAGCCCTGTAAAAGACAACATTTCTTTTTGGAAATGCAGAACAACACTGCTTGGTGTTTCTCTGCCCTGTCTTCTCATCACTGCTGATTGCTGTTCACATACAGGAAAGTCTGGGCTGTATCCAGGTGTGTGATGGGTATGGGGGACGCTGTGGCCACTTGTTGGCCACAGAACTGGAAGCGTGTGTGGGTTAAAGCCTTCTCCCTCCCTCCTGGCTCTCCCTGGCAGGTGTGAGCCTTCACAGGCAGGCAGCTCCACGTCCTCCAGAAGCCTGTCAGCTGATTGATTTTTTCAAGCTTTTGCAAAATATCTTCCACTATATTCTCTTTAATGTGTAATTATGGTCAGAAAGGTGATATGGTACAGCCAGCTCCTGGATCTGGAGATGATCGGCTCTTGATGAGTCAGCCAGAGGTGATCTATTCAAGCCATCACACTATTAGGTAAGAGCTATAAAACAGCAGTGCTTTCTCAGGGGATTATCAGACCTTCTGCACCAAACTCTTTGTTACTCTTTGCACTG
This sequence comes from Limosa lapponica baueri, assembly GCA_002844005.1. NCBI lineage: Eukaryota > Metazoa > Chordata > Aves > Charadriiformes > Scolopacidae > Limosa > Limosa lapponica. Next base: position 179,396 of record KZ506199.1, read on the forward strand.
CCTAGTGATTTTTTTTTTCTGGTGTAAGCGTGTCTGTAGGGCAGTAACAGCAGAGCTGGCAGCGTAATGTAGGCAGTTAACCATGCAGATACCGGTAGCTGTCTGTCTGTCTAGCACGACAGAGAGCTCAGTGGGGGCTAATTTATCCTGTGTTTCAGCTTATCCATCAGCCCCTGCCAAGCGCAGTGCTGGTGATGCCCAGCCCGTTGCTGCAACCTGAGCTCGCTCACTCACAGGGAGCGGGTGTCCCTCTGCCGTCCGGCCATCTGCTCTATGGACACTACCTTTGCCTGCCTTAGACCGCGTCAGCTCATCTCTCCTAAGAGTACACCTTTACATCTTAACTGCTCTCAACTCCTTCCCTGGTCCAAGGGTGTCTTCCAGAGGGATCAAGGGCGAAATAATTGATGGTAACAGATTACTCTGCTCCTGGTCATGTTGCCGGTTGTGCATCTTCTCCCTCTGGCCAGGCTGCATGCATCCCCTCAGCCTTTCTTGCCTTAGCACCCTTTTTTTCCTCTTTCTAAAGGGTGCAGTTTGGTTCTTCCTACTCATGGGGCAGGCTCTGGACTCAGGACCCTAACTTTTGACTTTCTTCTATGACTACATTTGCTGCTGGCAGGTCTTCCCTCTCAGAGCCTAAGACCAAGAGTCACGGTGGCTTCCTTAAAACTGATGCTCTCCTGTGGCTGCACGTCTTCCCTTATCCTGACCTTGTCGCTTAACAGCTCCCAGATGTTTGCTGAGAATTGGAATCTCCTGAGCCACTTTTTAGTTTCTCCAAAAGTCTGTACTAAACCTAATGTGTGCATACAACACTACTGCTCCCAATGGCCAATTAGTATACAGTGTTCCTAAATTACTGGGCTGCTCCTGATAGTTGTAACACTTGTGAGAAGGCTTTGAGTAACCACTTTGGTTAACAAGGCCAAGAAGTGCAATTTCAGATTCCCTGCAGGTGTGGGAAGACAAGGGCACATGGTTACCCCCAGGGCATGGTTCCACAATGCAATTTCTGCAGATGCAAATCTGGTTTAAAAGGCTTCTGACTACCCTGACAGTCTTTTCCCTGTCCCCATCCCTTTTGCTTCTCGCCACGTCAATGTGCTTTATGCAACTGTTCCTTGGGACATGCTCCAAATCAGAAGAGCAACATTTTTCAGGTTAAACTGAAACTGGGAAGTTCAAGGTGATATTTCATGGCCTTTTTGAAAGAAACCTTAGGTGGAAGAGGCTCTGCACTGTGTCTGTGGTCAAAGCTGGTAAGTCAAGCAGGCAACATCCAAATGGCAGTGTGGGTGTCTCCATGTATCTAAGGAAAAGGAGTTTTAACTACCTTTTCCACCATACTTGTTCTGGTCTGGCTTCGCCTGGAAGATGTAAGGCCATGTGAGAGTAGAGAGTGGGTCATGTTTTGTTTATTATTTTATGCTGGTAAACTTTTACAAGTAGCTCTATTTTGAGTGAAAATGCTATTAGACCTATCAGGCCTGCACAGGTAGGATTGCACAGTCTATACAGCAAAGACCTACAAACTGCTAATCTGTAGGCAATGAATCCTCTATGTGCTAACTCCTCTTCATATGCAGAGGCTCCTGAGACAAAACAAGGAGGTGTTTGTTACTAATAGCTATATGTGCACTGTAGAAACCCATCTGCTAACCAGAGGACCACCCACAGATCATTGTTTTGGACACTTAAACTGTAATTTTCTTTTATAGATGTCCTGCAGTACAGACTCCACCAGGATTCTGGTCTCTGGCACATACATATGTATTGAGCACACTGACAGAAACCTAATGACTTACATGGCTCAGCCATTAAGAAAATATTTCAGAGGTTTTTAAAGGAGAAGTCCTGAATTGTTTATGGAAACCTCCTTGGATCTCCTTTTCCAGGAATGCATTATTTATTGTGCTGGTACCACAAAGGGGTAGGGAAGGCATATACCCTGAGGAGGAGAGGCTAGGCTCCCTGTTGTGTTCACTGTCGTAACAAAGCGCAAGGGCCTGGTTCTGATCTGATTCATGTCGGTGTAAATCATGAGCAATGTGGGCTGTGGACACGTGTTCTCTTCTTCCTTAAGTGGTGCTAGCACAGAAGTTGGCTGCTCTCTGTTGCTTTCTTGCTACAGGTTCCCACCTTGCCAGCCACAGGGCACCATCCTGATGCCCTGCTCTGGCAATCAGATGACCAGGCTGGGTGCTGTGGGATGCTGTTTCCTTCTGCAGCCCTCCTCGCTGCCCACTTTCCCCAAGACACGCACAGAGAAGGAAGCCAGGAGCACCTACTTGTGAAGAACATGTTCATTTTGCCAAGCCAGGTGTGGAGGCTCACTTTAAATTGGAGACTTGGGGCTCAAGCCTCCAAAACAGCTTTGAAAACCTGTCTGTGCTCAAAAATATTCATTTGATAGGGATCCATTTGGTATGCCCATCAGTCCCATCTGTGCGTACAACCACTCCAGCCAGCTCTCCCCCTTGCTTCCTCTTTGCTGCCTTGTTGCCCTTGTCTTTGCTTGCAGACAGACTAGTTCTTCCTCAAAAAGGTGCAGGGAGCTTGACTTTTTGATAGCTGACAGCAACATGGGCTGGCTGGGTGTATTCACCTCCTGGGAAAGGCAGCTTGGCCTCAGGAAGGGCAAGTAGTTGTGGCAGGACTGACTTGAAGGGGGCCTGCCATCTCTGGTCCATCCTTGACTGGCTGTGGGACCTGAGAAATGTCTCTTCGCCTTTTTCTCAGACTGGATTGCAAGGTCTTTGTGTTGGGGTGGTCTGTGATTATAGGTCTTTACTGCAAGTAGGGGTGTGTTTTAACACATTTTTATTATTGTTTATTCTTTCTAAAGTTTCTATTCAAGGTATTTGAATGGTGTCTAGCACTAAGTCTGCTGTTGGCCGTCTGGATGTGAAATGAGAATAGAGAGGAATAGGAATGTTAATGGCAAATATGTGAGAGAAGGACAAATCTCAGACTTATTCTTTTCTGCCTGAAACAAGTAGGGTTGTTACATGTTTGTATTATGTGCAGTAAGACCAGGTGAGCATTTAATCCTCATTGGTAATGGGCTCTTTAGGAGAGAAATGGTCAATCTAGTCATAAGTTCCTTAGTATTACTGTCCTGTTAAAATGTAATATTGCAGAGCACTTAAACTGCATGGAGACGTGGAGATAGAGGGGAGATGGTGTCAAGCTGTGTGACAGCGTGTCCCCAAGCATTCCGGCTCCTGTGACAGGAGAGAGGGTGCTGGATGAAGCTGCTGCCTGGGACAGAAATTCTAGCAGTGTGGTTCTCTGCTCTCTGGCAGCTCTCCTGGGCGTCTCCCTGCAGCTGGTGGGTGACTAGCCTGTGACCAGCTGGGCTGTCTCCAGTGTCCCAGCAAAGGAGACAGCAGCGGTAGCACACCGTAAATATGCACAATGAGTTTGCTCAGGCGGATGAGCAAGAGGCCATGGCCAAGGGAAAGAGTTTTGTGTCCGGAGTGTGAGCCTCGACAGGTCTGTGTGTCGGGGGTGGGAGTGGTGCGTAGCAGGAATGTGCGCAAGGTGGTATCGCTCTACCAAAACCACCCTCTGGGGCCAGAAATTGGATTTCAGTCTCAAAAGCACTGTTGAGGCTATAAACTGGCCACTTGCTTCATTTCACTGCTTTCTGGCTGTCTGGGTTATAAATTGCCATTATTTCTGCATTAGATTTATATTAAGGGAACTGCAAGGAACTTCAGCCGAGGGGTCTAGCTCATTTCTTCTGCGTTTCTGATCCAGGGACGGGATTTTAGCAGGACAGACAGAAACATTAGCAATGCTTTGCAGTTTATGGGGTGAATTTGAGCTTGTAGGAAATCCCGTCATTCTTCCAGCACGTGCATTCATTAGAACTAAGGGCAGTTATACAGATGTCGGGATGGGAGAGGTCAGCTCATAATGTCTATCACAAGGCATCCTTTTTCAGTGGGAGTAGCTGTAACTCGGCAGAAGGCTGAGAGTTTAATTAGACTGTGACACTACAGGGTCATGGAGATTAAAGGGAATTTGACTTTTCTTTTTTTTGTTTTCTTCGCATGGTATTTTGTTTTTAAAATGTCATTGCTAAGTACTTTAGGGCTCTGTTTCGTCACTACATTATTTCTATTCTATGCCAGTGTCACCTCATTGATTTCTGGATGTAAGGCTGGAGGGTTCAATGCACCATGGAAATTCTGAGGTTGGCTTTGAAATGAAATCTGGGATTCAGCTCATTTGTCGTCTTGGGGAGTTTCCAGGCTGTGGTCACACTGTGTGTGTTCGCGTATGCAGAGAATGAAAATTCTGCCAGTTCGAGGTTTCTTCCTGGACAAATGACAAATATCACTGCTGAGCCAATGGTCCCGTGGCTCGTCTAATGTCAGGTGCCTTCAGGATTAGCCAGGCCAGATGTGGGTTGTTAGGAAAAATGACTACTTTCATTAATATTACTTCAAAAATTGTTTTGTGAAAAAGAACTGGTTTTGGCATCTTCAGTAGAAAACACATAAAAATAAGAAAAATGATTTTGAAATTATGGTTTTAGTTCTGATTTTGGTTGTTTTTGTATCCTTTCTTTCCTGTTATCTTGTTCTTCAACTTTCTCATGGTTTTGCACTGAAGAGGCGAGGGAAGGCAGAGTAGAGGGTAGAACACTCATAGCACTCAGAGAAAAAGCTATACGTTTTAATTTTGAGATCTGAGGAATTTTTAAGAAAAATTTAAGGTTATCTAAAAAGTGTTAGGAAAATGGCTTTCTCAGAACAGTTGACAAAATTACCAGCCAGCTCAGCTTGAAATAAATGCTTGGGAAGTTGACAGTATTGCTAGGGTATGCTGGATCGATATTTCCAAATTATTGTTAAGTGTTGTGTAGAGAACCATATATTGTAGAAAGTGGAGAAGCTTGGGCAGGCAGGGACCATGCAGACATCACAAACATGGCTCAGGGCTGCTCTTGTGCCTTCAACTGCCTCCAGCCCCAGGGATGGGGCATATTCCACATCCTGGGATATGTGGAGCTTTCCAGGCTGACACGGTTTTACACTGCTCCCGGCTGCTCCAGCACTGTGTTGCCTTCCCTCCAGCAGTAGGGCAAGAGATTGCATTATTTTTATTCTTATGCATTGCAAAGACCTCCCACAACTGAAATGAGAGGCAGGAAACCAAAGACAAACTTATTATTTATTATTATTATTATTATTTAATTCTCTGCTTTGCAATGTGCACAAGAGCAGACTGTGAGGATCTCCCAGTTAAATCTGGATGGTGTTGCTCTGTGGCCCAAGTGTCTTATGGCCTGGAGTAAGGGACACTGCAACTGTTGGGACAGTAGGAGTTCCCAAGCCAGCACCAGTAACAGGAAAAGGAAAATGAACCTGTTCGTTTCAAATATGTACTTTGTGGGTAGGAACCACATGTGTACCATGTGTCCATGTGCTGTATCTGAGTGCCTATATTTAAGTGTAACCCATGTGCTTGCATTTAGCATATCTCTGAGCACTTGTGCGCAGGGTGTGAGTGTGCAGGTGCCGTGCACATGCTTCTCTCCTGGGTTTGTGAGGTTGTTTATGAGGTTATGGCTGTGTGCACCGTTAAGTACATGGTGTAAGTATATGGCTTTCTTTGAGGGTGCGGTGGACAGATGGGAACGACCAATCTGTATGGCTGGGAGAACATAAAAAAATATTTGCAAAGAATTCTGATAATTCCCCAGTTCAGCCTTCATTCTGGCTTCTGCTTCTGAATTTGTTTTGGGAGATTATTCTTCATAGCATGTAAAGAAGGAAAAGATGTAGTAGCTAATCCATATATGCCTGGAGATCTTAAGCAAAGACAAAACGTTCCTCCTCTTTAGTTCTCCCTGTTCTTGATTGGGCAACATTTTAAAGAAGTAAAAGATTTGACTTTTTTGGAAGTGATATTCTGACCTATCCCTGTGTTTTTTCTGGAGAGCCACTGCAAGGACCACCACTACAGTGACACCAGCGATATAAAGTCTGATTTGTAGCTCTCACATGGCCAGACTGCTCTTCACATCTTTAAAGCACAGGAACAATTTTATATATGTCTTGTGAAAATTATGTCGTCTTGGGGAAAAAAAAGAGCAAACTGATGAACTGTGTTTTTCCCCCCCTAGATAGCATGAAGTGCTGTCTGAAGCTATCTAATAAGAAGATTAAAGATAAAGGTTCTGAATTCAATTCAAAGTGTCAATATGTAACTTCGTAACAAATGAAACATTTTTCAATTACTGGTAATATGAAACAAAATAGTGGGAAATAGAAATGGCAATCTTTTTAGGTAACCTGAAGGCCATTTCCAAGAGGCACTGTGCATTAACTAAGCGGTGAAAATTTTTACATCACTATTTTCCCCTGTGCCCATAATAGCATAAAATAAAAAGATTTTAGATAAGATTTCATTCAGTGAATCAATTGCAAAACCACACAGAGCCTTAGTGGGCATTCAGTCCTCAATCTAATGGAAATTTTTACGAGAATGTCAATGCTAAGTTGATTCCTATGGCGGAAAGCACATACAAAGGATCCAATTACAGATGGAAACCTTTTGCTTTCTAAGAGACTTTATTAACCCCTAAAGCACTGAATATACAACGGGTTAGAGAAAAGTTTGCTGATGAAGTGGATGATGGCTTATATCTGATTGCTTCCCCCACCATCAGCTCATTTGCCTTTTTCCTTCTGTGAATAGAAAATAATACTCTGCACTTGTGGTAATTAACAGTCATACCGAAGCATGCAGTGAGTGTCTCAGATCCTAGAGGAAAGTCAGAAGCTGGTTACATTAACTGTAGGAAGTATCTACCTATCAGATTTTAACCTTAAAAAGATATCATGGCATGAAAATGATCAGCAAAGAATAAAGTCCTTGTTAGACTTTCTGCGAGGGAGTCCCCGATGTTTGGGGAATTCGTAATGCAGGAATGGGACCACCAGCAGCAAAAAGTCAGGGGAGGAAAGAAAGGTGATAACATCACCTCCTGAAACCATTGCCAATCCACCGTCAGGCTCTCCATGGTCCAGGAGACAGTGCACTGGTACTCCGAGATCGGCATTTCACAGTGGTTTAGTGGCAGATTGGGGAGCATCCCCCAGTTCAGGTTCTCTCCTCCATGGTGTCTGAGCAGCAGAAAAGCTTTACAGTAGTTTTTAAAGCAATATGCTTGGAGCCGGGATGTGCAGGTTTGGAGTTCTACTATTACAAGCCCATAGGCAGCTTTTCTTAATTTATGTTAAAATGTTTATTATTTCATTGACAGCACGGAAGCATTTTGCCTGGTGAAGTCTCAAATGTGTGACTCCCCCCTGCTCTGAGTGGCAAGCAAAGCTCAGAAGCTGAATTTTCAGTGAGGAGCTCATGAGTGAGAGCATCTCGAGGTGGATGTGTGCAGGGCTTGTCACAGGCAGTGGAGTCTGCAGTGGGGGCTTCCACTGGTGCTGGTTGTTTAGCAGAAGAGGCAGGTGAATTTTTACATCCGCTTTTGAGCACTTTGTACTTGTGTGCTTCTGCTGAGTCTCTGTCCTGCTTAATTTCACTTCCTCCTACCACTGCACTGCCATGCTTTATGCCAAGGCTGCACACACCACGGAAATACATATGAATCACTGTCCCTGTGTATTATATCGAGAAATGAAAAAGCAAAAAAGGTATGGCTGGTTATATGAGTAAACTCGGTTTTTTTCCCACTTGTGGTCAGGTCTAACTTAATTTCATAGCAGTAACTCTTGATTCATGGCGGAGTAAAGAAGAAAGGCCATGGCAGAAGTGTTTATGAACTGAGCTCCTAACTGAAACCCTAGAGATGGAAGTCCAACCACAAGCTTCAGATCTGGATCCAGATTTCAAATGTCCCAAAGTTTCAGTGGATTGGGATCCAGGCTTTTGTTCTGGGTCCGTAAGAGTCCAGTGAAAAGTCAGGCATGGTGTTTGTTCAACGCTCCTGACAGCGCTTAGTCACTGCTCTGCTGGGACTGCAGACACCAAAACAAGCACAACATGCCCTGGGCGGCCAGGCTCCAGGGGGGAGTTTCATCCCCCTGGAAGAGATGAAAAGAGGGCCTGAGCCAGGGTGCTGGGTGAGCGTGTGAGCCTGCGAGCATGCATGGGGGGACTTCTGGCTTCTTATTTTTGAAATGAAAGGCAAGAAGAATATAGGGTCAAAGTTCTTTTAATAGCCGCTGATTTTGTTTGTGTTTAAGCTGTGGACATTTGAGACTTGTGGGAATGTCAAAAAATGCCTTGTGCAAGCCAAACTTTCTCACTTATCCCTTGCATATTTTGAAAGACTTATCTTTGTCCCACAAGTCCAACCTTGGTTTCAGATGATGGATAGTGAAATTGGTTTGTGTTTATCCTTGCAGGGTGAGCTCTGTAGATAACTGTTGGTACTAAGGGATCCTTCTAGTTGTTAGTTAAAGATAGGGATCCTCTAAGGACAGAAGTTTTATATATTTATGCTACTGTAGCAGGAGAGAAAGGGAGGCCACTGGGAAGGAACGTGTTGCTTAGCCCCTGGTTGCCCCAGGCTGTGGGATGCTGGCAAACACCACTAGTTTTTCCCTGAGGGAAGATGGATCAGTCTCCTGCTGTTCTGTTGTGACTTCCCAAACCAATTGACATCCCGAGAGTTTCTTATGAATTACATATTTGTGTCTAAAAATAGGCCAAGCCAGAATGCAGCTCTAGGGTTGGCTTCGTCCCCACCCACCCACTGCACTGGAGAGAGAGGGAGGGAGGCTCATGGTGGAGCCGATGTGCCTCCATGGGGACTTGTCTAGATCTTATTTCCCAGCCCTACATTTCTTTGCCATGACTATCTGGATCATGCATTTCAGGTCAGCTTGTACTCCTATGATCGAAATAAATGTAAAACGATCTTCAGTGTAGCATATATCTCTAATTTTTCTGTTCAAAATTACTTGAGATTCTGTAAATCCACTCATCCAGCTTTATTTGGCCCAAATTTGCCGTTTTGAGCTTAAACGGTTCAAATAGCGCCGTCTTTACTTGGGTGTAGCAGCAGCATCAAAGTCTCTGTCAACACTCAATAAATAAGGTAGTGCACAGGCTGTAACTTTTAATGATAAATACTGCCAGTGTCCTGTGATATGCTTTTTTTGGGGAGTGATGAAGCATATTGCCATTGTATACACGGAGAGAGTATCCTGCAACTAAGAGCAGCTATATTTAGAAGACGGACAACTGCAGCGGGCAATGGGGAGTGCTGAGGTGGCTGTAACTGATACCCCAAAATGGGGGTCAGTAATTTGACCTTTCTGCTTGGCAGCCAAGCAGCTGAGCCTTGTTGTTGTCTTTTTGGACAAATTACAAGACCAGAAGAGCTGCTGCCTGTTCAGAAATGTTCTAATCAAATTGCCATAAATTACTAAAAAAAGTATTTACAACAAATTTGCTAAGTTCATCACATGCTTCAGAGTTTCTGCTGAGGGGGCAGGCACAACTGTATTTTTCCCACAACATGAAAATAAGCACAAACATTGAAAAAACTTTATTGTGGGAAAACTCTAAAAATAGACATCTCCAAGCAAATCTTGTATTTCAAATGTTCTTTGAATATTCTTTATAATACTATGAAACAATATATTTTAATCAAAACATGTTTTATGAAGTTAAACTGCTTTGCTTTTTCTGCCCGGTTTTAAATTGAAAGGTTGGACACATTTGTTAGACTTAGCTTTTCAAGCTAAACAGCAGAAGTGGTTTTGGTGGTAATAATAATTGATGATAGGAAAACATCCTTCTAATATATCCAAAAGTTCTGCAAGTGATTGGAAGGGTCCTTGGACCCAAAACAGATATAAACAGCAGTAAAATATCCTTAACAAGCCTCTTGCTGGGGATGGCCTGCAGTCGCACAGCCCGGGGGCTACTAGAGCCACAGCTTGCCCCAGCAAAGCCAAAATGAGGGAAGAGTCACCCAATGCCTGTGCCGAGTATGGTCCAATTGTCTTTGAGGTGGCATGGTCATTTGTTGAGTGTGCTTGCAATAGGAAGGTAGGGATATACCTCAAACAATATTTAGCTTTTGTATGCATCCTGATAATTCCATTGCCGGAGTTTTCATCATATGATTTTGAGAGTATTGCAGAAGACCTGTTCTTGAGGACAAGGGGTCCTCATAATATGCTGTTCCATCCTGCGCCAGTCCCAGCCTTTAACTAACATGTTTCAGATACATGGAGATATTAAAGAGATCACCACTTAGTCAAACATTTAAAAAATAAAGGTGACAGGTGTACAAGGATTGTGCATAGGTTCTCAGAAGAAATATCTTCTCTGCTTCCATTGCATGACTAGTATGTTGACTTTTCACATGCATACCACTGCTGGATTTTTTTATTGGCCTCGTCTCTCCCGTGCTTTGAATGAACTTCGGCTCTAATTTCTGCAGTGCTCCTTATGCTGCAGCTAATGCCACTTCCCTGTCATTAATTGCTTCATTCATGAGCCCTACATGAGTGTCACTTTGTTGAGCTGCCAAGGTCTGTAGGATATAACGCATCTAGCTTGTTTTCCTTTCCTACCCTCCTGGCCCCGATCCAAAGAAATGCCATCACCTCATCACCTGCAGCTCTCCCTTCTAATATCTCTCATTTTAAATTAAATGTCACATTTTATTTCTTGGGCATGGCAAGAATTTTACACCACTTTAAGGAGGTGGTTTTGACCATGCTAGGCAAGGACATGTCTCTCCAGGTGTCCCCAGTCACTTTCCTTCTTTTCTGCTGCGTGTGCATAGGTGGACAAGCTGATTCCCTGTGGATTTTGCAGGGCAAGTACTGGGATAGGAGAAACTGTATAGAGCAGTAGGCTGAACTGGCTAACCTAACTGGTGTCCAGCTCCAGGACTGAGATGTGAGTCACACTTACTGTACAATTAAACCATGTCTTTGGTGCGACCTGACAAATACTACTTAAGAGAACTTCAGGATATTTTTCTCTGATTCAAGGGCTGCCGTGAACCTGGAGTGGGCAGAGTTGGTGCCACAGCTCAGCATTTCTCTTGCATATGCCTACTGGCTGCTATCTGGGCATTTTACCTTCCTCCTTGGTTATCCAAGGAAAAGCTTTGCAGTGAACTGAAGAGTAGACTACTGGTGGCTGAGTTGTGTTGTTAAATTTTTAATACAGAGATCCAGGACTGGGGTAGATTGAACTTGGGTTTGGAAAGTTTTTCTGTACCATGCTGGGCAGATATATGTTTGGATTCTCTTCTTGTTTATGTATTTTTCTTGGCCCTTGCAACTGCGTCTGCATTGTGATTAAAAAGTATTTAATTAACATACAAAAATAAAATTAAAAAGTGTAATAGTTATTGTAAAAATAAAACCGTACCAAACCACTCAGGCAAACAGCACCCTGGGGAGTTGGTAAGCTTGGAAAAGCTGGAAAAATACAACTACAACTGTAACAACTTCTCCCGAGAGGGGTAAAACAGGCTAGAAAAATAAAACCCACCATCTACTGCAGCCAACAACCACCCCGAGGGCACCAAGGCAAGGAAAATAAAAATCCACACCCAAAGCTAAAGCAAGAAAAGTGCCTTTCCCCGTACTCGCTCCCAAGATAGGAGCATGACCAGCCAGCAAAGCCAACAGGGCATTTCCTGGGATTGCGGTGTTAGGAGATGCAGTGGTGGAGTTATGGCCCTTTGAGCCACGAAGCATGTGCCACTTGAGAGTCAGCTGCTTCTGTCAATGTTGTGTTGTCCCTGGTCTAATGTCTTGGCATCAGCCATTTTGTTTTGGTTCTTCTTGTCTTCAGATTAGATTCAGCCCACCCTGTGCTGCCCCAGTGAGGAGCACTGTGGTGTGGGGCATCCCTGTCCCCTGCAAGCAGCAGAAATGTAGTGCCCCAAAATCTTGCAGTCTGCCAGCAAATCTTTGTCAGCAGTGTCTGAAGGTATCTTAAGAGATGTGTGACACTGTGACAGGCAACTTGAACTGGTGGTGTTGACCCCACACTGTGGAAAGGGACAGGATGTCCCTCAGGTACCTGAGGGCAACATGGGGAGTCCAGGTCAGGAGCCATGAGACCCTCTAAAACCAGAGATCATAGCTCTTGCACAGCAGCAGCTCTTCCCTCACTGCATTCTTGTGTTTTTACTAGCTTTATTTCCAAATAGTAAGTTCTTACTTTTCTGTCCTGGCAGTAGGTGGGATTAAAATGCTTGAACAGAATTAGCAAGTGAATATGAGAAACAGAGAAGGGCTTAGAGTGGGAAACTCGGGTCAGGGAGATGGGCTTTGCAATTAGTCTTGCGTGCTGTGAGGCCAGGGCTTGTCATTATCTCTCAAAGACCCTGTCTTATCTTGAGCCCTTTAAAAGTGCTTTCCCTCCTGGGCCCCTCTGTCCTGGACATTTTCGTTGGCCAAAGACTCCTGGTTGTCCCAGGGGACCGCAACTGTGCCTGGCAGGGGACCTCCCTGGGGCTGAGAGAGGGTGGGTGATGTGAGGGGCTGCTCAAGGGAGCTGGGAGATCTGAGTGTGGGTTGTGGGGGGCCTCAACCAGTGGCATGTAGGGTGGGGGGGACATGGGGAATTGGGATGATGCTTTGAACATGGGACATGATGAGCTGAAGTCCACCAGGCAGCTGAGTCGGGGACCCCTTTTGTGGGCAGAGAAAGCTTCAAAGCAATCTCCTTTGCCCAGAAATGCTTCTGTCATATAATTTCTTCTGGCTCCTTGCATTGCCTGATGGCTCACTAATGCACCAATGCATCTTTCTTAACTGAGTGATTTAAAACTCTCTAAGGCTTGAATACATAAACTCTTCTAAATTGCTATAGCCACATTTTTACTCCCTTTAAAAAACAAGTGTAAATTCCTCATGGCCAGCCACTTTTTATGGATCCCTTCAGTGCCTTTGTGAATTGCAAGGTCCTTGGGCCCCAGCCATGAATATCAGGTTTGCAGCAACTGAATTATTTTCATGATTAAAGATAGTAAAGGGTTTACAGGCCTTTTTTTTTTTTTTTCATAGAAATCTCTCTTGGTTGCAGTTGTCCTGAGCTCTGTTGTATTTCACAGAAAATGAGATGGGATTTCATGCCAAAGCAAAAGGTTCATTTCAAAACCACAGTAGAATTGTGAATATAATGGCATAGATTAGACTTCATTTTTCTGCTGGTAGCTCTGAAGCACAGTCCCAATCTTCTGTGCTCAGGAACTGACCTTAACGTGAACAATGAGGAGAGATGTTTTCTCCTTCTGCCAGGGGAATTAAAATTAATGTGTCATTCCTCTACAAAAAGAGATGTCACCTGTCTATGCCCAGCCCTATTCTCCCCACCATGTAGACTGGAAATTATGTTATATTTTGTGTGTTCTTTCTTCACAGCCTTTGGACAGATCTTGGGCTGTTAGTTTATTTTACAAACTTTTCTGCAGGCTGGGATGGTATTATTGAAAGGGTCAAGGAGGCACCTGCATGATGGCTGAGTACAGAGCAAGTTGGGATGGGTGAATCAGCCCGGATGAAATAAGAACTGTCCTGAACTGCTGACCAAAACAAAAGTCAGTCGTTTGATGTGACAAAGCCATTTGGTGGTTAATGTTGACCCTGTCGGTATTTATTCCTGCAGCCTCAGACATTTCCTGGTGCTGGTCCAGGCTGGAAGCTGATGTACCAGGTGCTGGAAAGCTTGTGTAGAAATAGCCAAAGCCCTGTTGTCCCCCAGGGGCTTGACATCACCCTGTGAGGACTGAGCTGGTTCTGGGAAGCTCTGGAAAAGCATCCTTCAGACGACACTGCATCCTTTCCAGACAGGTGCTAAATTTGGCCTTCCTACTATATGCTACTAGAAAGCAGAGATTTATGAGCCAACTCCATGATATATAGCACTTGATCCTGGTCCTGATGGCTTGCAAGATCTTGGACCTTGAATTGTTTCTGATCCCTTGGCCTAGCAATGCTGTGCTGGCACAGCTCCAGGGCAGAATTTAGCAAGTCCTGCAGCTCAGGCCAGTAAAACTTTTTAACTACTGACAAATGTGATCTTCCTTTGCTCCTTACCCTTGATTTGCCTCCATTTATTTTCCTGTCAATGAAATCCCTCATTACTCCCTGTTCAAGCTGTTCACGAACCTTGCTGAATTTCTGCAGCCATTTTTTTTTTTTCTTCAGGCTGAAACGTTGGTCTGGCCTTATAATTACAGTATTATTAATGTATTTTTATCATTGTTAATTATTTTTACATGCTGAAATTGATTCAATATGCCTGGAGCTGCCATGCTGGAACATGCCTTGATTCTCTTCCAAGCTGGAGCCCTTGTGCACCAAACGTGGAGAGTTCCAATGGCTTTAAATCACTATAAACCTCACTGAGTGATTTAAGTTATTGGAGCGTATTCAAGTTTTTATAAGCCCTCGAATGTGAACCCTGCTCGGATTCTGGGTATGTACAGTGCAGCAGGATCTAAAATGATTTGAGTGCTCGACATATTTTCTAAGCCCCAGGTCGGCTGGGGAATAATCAGGCTTGTCGGGCAGTGCACTGCGCAGGGACTCTGTATGATGGGAACCGTCACATTTTAAAGATGCTTCTAATTCCTTTAAATTGAAACATTCCTACTTCATTTAAGGGACTTTGGGTAGAGCTTTCTGTGTGGCTTGGAGGATCGGCAGTAGGATGAAGTGTGTTCCATCCTGGGGTTGATGGATTGACTCCTGCTCGAGGTCAAGGCAAAACACCTGATCTCTGGTGACAGCCCAGGGGAGCTGTGATCTATGCTGGGACCCCAGGTCTCTGGTGGGCAGAGGGCTGAACCCTCCTCTGACCTCTGGGTCAGGTCCAAAGTCTGAGTCGGGTGATATCCACCCTGCTCCTTGTTTAGCAATGTCCATGCACCAGCACAAGCAGTGCTCGGGAATATTTTCTAATCGGGAGAGCAGCAGCAGGGATGTCAAAGGCCAGCAGGTGGACATGATGAAACTTTTCAGCTCCTTTTTATTTTAAAAGGTCCCAGGTCAGGAAAAATTGTAAGAATGTAGGCCAGAGGATGGTGGAAGGAGGAGACCAGAGCGTGAGGGAGCACAGCAGAATTATTCCTTCTCACCCTGAGTCTCTTCAATATTGCTCAGCAATACTTACACAACGTAGTAACTTTCTTGCCACCCCGTCACCTGGGACAAGTGCAGAGTCCTGAGACACCCAATGGACCCTGAATCCCTGCCTGAGCTCCTTTAGTAGAAGCTGAAGACCTCTGCTGTACCCGGTGTGGTTTGAGGTGTCCCCCTCCACTGCAGGAGCGCGGCCCCAGGAGACCCGCAGGCCCAGGGACTCTCAGCTGCAGTTCCAGCAGGCACAAAAGCAAGTGAAAAAGCAAAATCTTCTGAAAGCTGAAAAACGGTCTTGGAGTAGAGGCATTGCTGCAGAGCAATATGAATGACAGTTCTGAGATGCTGACTTCAAGGCCGGGTGGATTGGAGACAGCAGAGAATCCACAGTCCTGCAAAATATTTACTCGTTTCAGATTTCAGTTTTTATGGACAACTGCATAACATCTCCACTATAATTCCTTGACCTTGCAATCAAATAGCAAGCTCTTTTTATATTCACAAGTGCAGCTGCTGAACACATTGCTGTAGTTTGGAGTTTTGCCTTGATGAATTGTTTCTTTTGGTTTGATATCATTAGGTATGTATTGTGTGTATATGAACCTGTGCAGTAAAACATCTAAGGTTTGTACCCATAAGACTAATTCCTGCTGCTCCTACTCAGTAAATAATGACAGCCTTGAGACCTGGGAGTGCTGAAAACCTTAGAAAATTCAGATGCTTTTAGTTATACGCCTATTATGGATTTTAATAGTCTCAGTTTATTAAAAAGGTAGTTTTTTAATCCTAATGAACTAAATTCTGCCCTGAATTACTAAAATGTAAACCCAAAGTAGCTTTAAATAAAAGAGAAAACCTGAGTTTACCCACCTATCAGTGAGGGCAGAATTAGGCCTGTTATACTGCTGAAGTCACATTTTAATAGTGAAAGATAGTTTTATTAGTCATCTTTATATTAATGATAGTGCAAACTCCAAACTACTGTACATTCAAGGAACAGGTTCTTATATTTTAAACAACATATAATTCTCCTTAAAACCTCTTTTATTAAAAAGTTTTAAAAATAATATTAAATACATAAACAGCCATGTTAATTAGATTATATAGTTAATGTACATTGGAACTATGACTTATTGCAGAGTTACTAACCATGAAAGCACATTTTGATCATTCCAGGCTGTAATCCCCACTTAATCCATCCCCAGTCTGTCAATCAGTGGAATACAATCAGGATATTTATGATCACATCAGACCAGAGATCTGGAAGAATTTAGCAACTTTGCAGAGCTGAATCCAGAAAAGAAGGGGGGAAAAATGTTTCCACTGGCAAAATGAACCGTTGCCAGGAAAAACATTATTGTTGACTTGGCCCATGTAATTGAATTTTCTACTCAGAAGTAACTTACAAACCAGCAACTAGGAGAAATTATCAATACTGGGAACTCTCATAATAACAAAGCAGAGGAGTTTTACCTGGCACAGCACTTTTTTAAATCATGTTTTTCTTTTTTTAACATAGTGCTGTGGTTTTTTCCTCTCCTACTTTTTGCCATCATGAAATAATTCAAATCACTAGAGCAGCAGGAAAAAGCATCCCTTTCTCGGGCCCCCTACCTCCTGACATCCACCCCACCCCCTGTTCCAGTGATTGCAAGTGCCTCCCAGCAAGAACTCTGTCTCGGTGGGCAGGGGAGTCCTGAACATTGTTGGGGCACCCGATCCCCTGTGCAAGTTAGGGAACGCTTCAGGATCCACACTACTCTTAAGCACCTGATTCATGTAAAGGATATGCAATTCAATAGAGATACATGACAGTAGTGAAGGTGTCGTACAGGTACATGATACCTCTGGTAACCTAAGAGATATGGGGACCTCAATGATTGTCTTGTGGGTTATTTCAAGACCCTCCAGACTTGAAAATGTTTTCAGTGGAGAGACATGGAGAAACAAAGACCATTAGGGACAAAGATGTGTCAGAAAGGAGGGAGTGGACCTCAGAACACCAGATGCCCAGGAACCATCACTGTTCAGCTTGGGGTGGGGAAACTGAATGGAACTTTACAGATGGGGTATACGTGCCCTCTCCATCAAACCCAGGATAACCCTCCTGCATCTAGCCATGATCCTACCTCTCAGTGACGGGAAGTAGTAAATAACATCCATTACGGACACGTTATTCTCCCACTTTCAAACGGCCAGAGAAACTGAGCTAGCAGGCTGTGCTATCACCTTCCTTGCAGCTGTTCATAGCTATACGTGGGGTGTCATTTGTCATCTCTGGTTAGACAGCAAAGTCTGGTATTTGGACACTCAAAACAGTATGAAGGACCTTAATGTGGCCACTTCTGCCTTAAGTAATGTGACGCAATATTAAGACTTTTGCCCGCTATCTGATGCACAGCCCCTGTGATGAAGCTCAGTCAGTGACTTTTTCCTCCCAAGCCTGAATGAATGTAAGCACGTGTTTCACACTTTGTCATTTGGTTGTGATTTGGTCCTTTGCCTAGATGGTAAAGGGCTAGATTCCAAAAAATGTTTCTTCCGTGAGCTTCAGTGATTGGAGCTGTGCTGAGCTTGGATAGGCAATCCTCTGATGAACTTTCCAAGTTCCAGCTGGCTTTTTAACAAACTCCTCATCTTCAAGCGCGGAGGGCCATTGGAGATCGTGCTCAAAGAATGAGCTTGCTGGGCCCTTGATGTTGACTCCTCCAAGGCATATTTTTCTCAGTTGCTACTTTATCGCCTCTGTCTTAGAACAATCGCAATAACTTTCTCAATATGAGAAGTGGACAAATATTTCTTAGGGTTTTGGTTTTTTTGTTATTAAAGGGAGAAATGTAAAATAGAAACCAGCAGGATAATCAATAGTCCCTATGGTTTGCCAGGATCCATCTGATAAAGAGATTCTATCAACACCCTTTCCCTGCTCTGATAGCAATAAAGTCCTTGGAATGGAGCATTGTCACGAGATTAGTTTACTGCTTGTAAAAGAAATGCCTTAGCAGTTAGTTAGCAGCATGATGCCATTATCTTGTTGACAGTGCTCGGTGTCATCGATACTGTCTCTGATGCAGCTTCTGTTCAGCCATGATTTGTTTTCATTGAGCATTCATCCAAGCTCTCCCTTTTATAAGGCATTTTCCTGCATTTTCTTACAGGTGTTAGAGCATCTCTTGATAACTGTCTTAACTAAGAGTGCACTGAGGGTGTTTAATTTTATGTGGGCGTTAAAAAGGGAAAACGTAACCAACAGCTCCGGACCCTTTGCTGCCCATAGAGCAACATGGCTCCTTGCTTGAGAACTTGAAATATGTCAGTTGTAGTTTGTTTCTATCAGAGTAATATGGTAGTTGTATATATGCCACTTTCCCAGGAATGTAAATGCTTCGTTAGTTCTGTCCCTGTCCTGAAAAATCTAATATGGCACAAATAAAGTGCGGTAAATGGCTTCATGGAAAGCAGATGTGAGTGGAAGCCTAGACTCCTACCAAGGCTTTAGGGGACTTCAAAGACTGAAAGAAAGAGCTGAACAAAATATTCAACTGTGCCAAATTTTCACTGTTCTTGATGAAAGAGCAAAAGTGAGGAGAAGAAAAAAAAAGGAAGAAAATCTGACTTCTTGTTTTAATTTTCTACTAGCCTAGGGCAAGACTTTTAGAAGGAATAAATTACAAGCAAACAGGGAGAGAGACTGAATGGAGCAACTGCTGAACAAAGGGCATTCTTGGAAGGGTCTGGTTTTAGAGAACCTAGAAGTTGTCAGCTCAGTTATCAGGAGGCTGCCTCCCTCCCTGCCTGTGAGCCCACTGCTTTTGAGCAAGGCCACCGCTCCCCATGAGCTGATGGCATGCAAAGCCCGTCGCTGCATGGCGGTGGCAAGTGCTTGGGAAGTGTCCTCTGCAGAAGCGTTTTGTAGGACAGCCAAATGGAGAATGCTTTGAAAATTTGGCAGCAGATGTGAATGTGACATAAATGATTGCAACCTTTAAAGTTGTTTTCCAGAACAAGCCATTGGGCTGGACTTGGAAATGATGTAGAATATAGATGATGGTATTCGAGAGGCTAAAACATGCCAACTCTAAAAATTAGGGTAATTCATTCCTGTTGTTTTGGGTATCATGTACTACATAAGGATAAAAAAAAAATAAATGCACAGAAAGATTTT
>KZ506199.1:216142-228795 GCA_002844005.1 Limosa lapponica baueri
GGTTAAGCAATTTATATGGGAAATAGGCAAGGAAGATTTTCAGCAGGGGTTTCACCCAGAACCTGCTGCTGGTGGAATCAAACACTGATCCATCTCAGAGTCAGGTCACAGCAGAACTCTTCAAAACTCCTACGTTTAGCATTCCATGGAGGAATGAAATACCAATGTACAGGTCCAGGGAGCAAAGGAGAAAGCAGGGGAGTTGGTCATTCCACTCAGAGATGATGGAAAAGGTCTGACATACCTGCTGTCAGGACATGCTCTTTGTAAAGAAATGAGAAAGGGGTAGGATCAGGGAGATGATGTTATATTTGGGCTAAAATCAGAGCTAAAGCAATATATATCTTAAAGTAGTCTCTCCTATCCCAGGGTTATTTTTCTTGAAATAATTTATAGGGTCACTATCAAACCCATGAGGCTTGCTTACCTATGTTTTGTTCTTGAGTTAGATGCTGTTTTCTCCCATCAAGACATTTAAAGCAATAAATGCCAGAAAACAGTAGAGCTCACATGGAAGCAAGAACTAATCTCTATTCTCATTTGATGAAAAAATTATTTCAGAAAAAAAACCAACTGATACTGAGAAACTTTCAGAGGTTCCACTACCAGTTCTGCCACTGACTCAAGCCCCTTGGTCCCTCTGTCCTCAGCCCTCTATTTTCTTCCTCACCAGGGTGCTAGGAAGATTACGTAGTGCTTGTGGGATGCTGTGATTTTGCAATGAGCTTCACAGAAAAAAATACATTAAGAGGGTGGTGATAGCATGGCAGAGAAAGTTATTCTAGTGCTGTGCCAGCCCTACAGCTGACAGAGCTGCAGTGCTAGGAAATGATTCAGGGGGCAGAAGGGGACATATTTCCAGTTCTCAGACACTGAGCTCTGTGGTAAAGCATATGTATAATGAACATTTCAAGCAGAATGTAAAGATCAGCCCTAGTTTTACTCTCTGGGTTGGTGCAAGGATATATAAACACCATACTTACTTGGTCCAAATCCAATTGAGAAGGCGCTCACAAAAGCCATCATGCTCAGCAGCGTAATCCAATTTAAGACCATATGTTCTGCCCAGGGAGCACCACGAAAAGGAGGGCCTGTGCTTTCCACTGTCTCTTTTTTGGACTGACCTACCAAGCCCCTTTTCTGAGCGAGGGAAGAATTGGGAACAACCTCTCTGCTTTGAGTACTGGCAAAAAATTTTGTAAGACTCCTCGAGGCAGCAAAACCAGGGCCTGCCTGACTTTTGACGGCACTCGATGCTGGTGGGATGGGTGACACAGCAGGCTGGGAGGCTACGGGCGTCAGGGGGTGCTGGGTGAGGCTGTGGGATGCATTGGGGTCTGCGGCTGCCTTGCAGTCCCTGGCCATGGCGAGTGGAGCAATGCGGCTGGTGAGGCCAATGGTGGTGACGGAAATGGCCATCACCACGCAGCCAGCCATGAGTAGCACTCTCCTGCCAGCCTTGTCTGCAAAGGCCATTGCGACAAGCGTGGCCACCACCTTTATCGCCCCCAGCCCAACAGAGGCCAGGATAGCTGAGGAGTTGCTCTGGAACCCCACTGAGTGGAAGATTTTGGAGGCATAGCCAAGCACATTGGGCTGCCCAGTGAACTGCTGGAAGAGCACCAGTCCCAGGCCCACCAGAGTCCGCCTTCTCATGTTGTCTCTGGTCCTAAAAAGGTCAAGAAATGAGTAACGTTTCTCCTTATGGGGCTCCCGCTTTGCCACTTCTCTGTCCTCACTGTTCTGCAACTGAATGAGGCCCTTCTGGCAGTCTGAATCCCACGAGCTTAATTTAACAGGGTTCACTGGGAGAAAAAGGATGCTGAGGAACTGCATGGCTGTCGGGGCAATGGCCAACCCAAACATGTATCTCCATCCCTCATCCACATCTGCAAAGACGTAGTTCAGCGCATAGGACAGCAGGATGCCTACGGTGATGCCTGCTTCATAGAGAGACACCAGCAGCCCTCGCTGATGAGCAGCCACCATTTCTGAGACATAGATGCAGCAGGCCATGGATGAGACAGAGATGGCGAAGCCCACAGTCATGCGTCCAATGACCAGCCCAATAAATGACCTTGCCAGCGTGAGAATAAGGCTGCCAACCAACAGGACCAAGTTGCTGACCAGGATTGCTCTCCTCCGTCCATGGCGGTCAATGAAGATCCCTCCAACCAGAGAGGCGAGAAGAGCTCCAATAAGGAGGGCGCTCACGAGAATTTCTTGCTTGAAGCAGCTGAGGTGAAAGTCTACCTGCAACTGCAGCAGTGCACCGGAGATAATCCCCAGCTCGTATCCAAATATCAGCCCACCCAGGAGAGAGACCGTTGCAGACAAGAGGAGGATCAGCAGCGCACGACCTGGAAAACAAGCAAGCAAAACTAGGTTCAGTTTTTTGGCGCTAGCAGGCAAGCTATCAGCATGCACAAGCTGCAAAAAGCTCTTCTAGGACACCCAAAGTTTTCCATCTACAAAGCTATGATGCTGAGTTTCCCCATAGCTCACTAGGTCACGCGTAGAGGCACTTGCAAATATTCACACAACCTACCAGACCCACACACAGATCCACTAACTGCAGGGGCACTCACTTGGGGTGCAGAGCTGTGAAAAACAGGACCTTGCTAACAAAGTTAAGATTTGTGTTTAAGTGGAGGACGGTGATTTGTACTACCTGGAGTTGCACCAGGGAATCCTCTGTGGTCTCTCTTCATTGTAATTACAAAACCTGTTCTGGGCAGGAAAGACAGCTTCTGCTTTCTGGTTCTGAATTGTTCTGCGATATCATTTTCACGTTTCAGTGCATGCGGCACCTCTTACTGCAGGCTCTGCATTCCTACTGCCTACCTTGTCGTTAAAAATGCTGCTTGCAAAAGTTTATTTCTCCTAGTTAATCTTGTACTCTTGGCATGAATTTGTGGTGGTGGCCCCGATTTCTTTATCTCTCCTTCTACAGCACAAGCGCCCAGGATCCCCAAGCCAGACACAACCTTCTCAGGCTGGTCCAAGACTACAGGACAAACTTCATCAGCTGAAAAGCTCACTGTTGCCTGCCTCAAATGCAAGAAGCAATTACTTGACCTTGCCCTTCCCATATAGCTGAGCATGCAACTTTCGTAAGTATGCAAGTTTACTTAAAGTAAGAAAAAACAACAGCAAAAGCAAGCCAAACCCAAACCAACCAACCCACCCCAAACAACCCTAAAAAAACAAGGTGCTTGCTGCACATGCTTCTTGTCCTGGGGAGAGGATGAAAGGGTGACCATGTGTGACCCATTAGCCATGCTAGAGCAGGGGGATTGCACAGGGCATGAGAGCCAGTGCTGATGCAGGGACCTCTGGGGAACAGCAGTGACAGTGATTTCCCCCTGAATTACAGTTTTGAAGGCACGGGTAAAGTGCATTAGCTTAGAGGTTTGTGCTAGTTTCCAGCATATAATACTACCTGTATTCTCACATCAGCTTTGTTTAATTAGAAATACTCACAGTTTAAGTAGACTGTACGTGGAAAGAATGTGGACTCAACCACCAGACCACGGAAAAATTTCCTCACGCTGCCCAAGGACTTTTTTCCCCTCAAAAACTGTGTTTTATAAGAATTGTCTCTGTTTGGCCTTTAATTACAGCTAGCAAGAAAGGTTATTTCTCACTGATGGCTACATTTGTATTTATTCTGTAATCCTCTGTTCCTTTTGTGTTTCTTATACCATCCCAGCTATATGCCAGTCTCTCCCACCATGCTCTGTGTGACTACCTGCACTGCTTTTATCACTCCTTGTACACATTATGCAGATAATTAGAAAAAATATTTGCTCACTGAGAAGAAAAGGCTTTGCATAAACTGGGCATGCCATAGTTTCAAGCCCTAAACTCAAGCAGATACAGATAGCCCCACTGTAAATACCACAGCAGATTCTATCAGATTTTGCTGTATTTCTTGTTAACTTAATGAGCAATAATGGTTTATGAACTTTGATTGAAATCCAGCTTTGTATATAGCCTATTCTGATGCAGTCAGAGGACTTTTCAGATGTTCACATGAGAACAGAAAGCCTGGTGGGTCTCACAAGGAGCTGTGCCAGGCGATTCCCAGCCTACGGCAAACGGGGGTCGGAGGGCTGTGCTCCAGGACGGGGCAGTAACCAGTGCCACTGACCTAGCCGGGACTGGGCTGACTTTTGACCTGCTGAAGTCCCTCTTTGCCTGCACCAGCGCCAACAGGCACCGCTGCCTTTAGCAAAACCGTGGTGCCGTCCCCAAGCCCTGCTCCCGCACCAGCCCTCTCTTCCCGGGAACGCTCCTGGGATGGCCCTAGGGGCTGTGCCACGGGAAATTACTCGTCTCGCTATGTTTGCTATGTTTGCTGCTGGAAGTGCTGAAAAAAATAGAAAGGAAGGGGCTGGGGTGGGGTGGAGGGTGGGGGGAGGGCGGAGAGACGCAGTCTCAGCCTTTAGGAAAAGTTGAAAACTTTTTCTTTTTGGAAAACTTTTTTTCCCGGGGCAGGACGCGCCCGTTCCCCTCCCGAGAGGGGCTCGTCGCCTCCCTCCCCTCCGATGCGGAGCCCCGCACCGCCGCCCCCGCATCCCCGGGACCCCAACCCGTCCTGCCCGGCCGGCACTCACCCATGGCGCGGCGGGCAGAGCCCCCGGCGCTCCGCGGCGGCCGGCGGGCGCGGAGCGGGGCGGAGCGGAGCGGAGCGGGGTCCGGCGCCCGGAGCGGGGCCGCGCAGCGCCACGTCGCTCCCGTCCTGCTTCCCGGCCGGGCAGCCTGGGGCTTGTAGTCGCCCTGCCCGCCCCTCGGGGAGCCGGAGGTGGGGGGGTGGGTGTTTGTCCCGGACGGGACACCCCTCGCCGAGATGTGCTGCTCGGGGTACCGGCCGCCCCCGGTGATGCAAAGGGTCGGGGAGAAGGAGCGTAATTCCGGGGGGATGAGGGAGTCCGGCGCACCGTAACCCGGGGCTGTGAGCGGGTCTGCCTGCGCAGGGTGGCTGGGGATGTTTTACCAGGGATATATTGCTAATTGGTGTGGAAATGAGGATGTGGAAGTTGCTGGGATGACAGCTCTGCCCCCAGTCTCTGTCTCACTGTAGCCGGGAATGGGAATCTCCTGGCTGACTGCAGACCCTCTCTGATGGCAGAGCTTCACTCCTCCACACCAGAAAGCCTCTAGAAAGCCCACAAGATATTGACAGTTTATTATAGTCTTTAGGTAGCTCAGTTGCAAAGCCAAGGAAACCTGCTAGGAACGGAATGGCCATTCCAAAACAAAAACAACAACAAAAAAAAGAGCAGCATGACTGAGTTTGCACTCGTACCTTTCTTTTCTGTTGGAAGGAAAGGATCAGCCTCTGGAGCTTATCTCCTTCCCCCCAGCACAGTGCTCCATTAGGCAAAGTATTTCAGTATTCAACTTTCCTTGCAATTAACACTCTTTCTGCTCAGCGAACAGAAACCTTCCTGCTGGCTGCTGCATAAAAGACATTGGGACTTGCACTTAGATGCAAGATTTTTTTCTGAGTCCAAGGCTAAATTCCTGTATCCCAAAGTCCAGTTTGTAAAACAGGGATTTTACAAAACTTGATATGCCTTTCAAAACTCTTTAACACGATGTGAACATTCTCCCTCGGTGCTGTTCATGCAAACTGCAGTTGCTGGGTGGGTTGCGCTGTGGGGAAGTACGTGTGCGTGCAGCGAAGTACACACAATGGTCAGAAGTTTGCTGTAACCCAGCTGGTGCGGGGACCGGCGCAGGGATGATGTGCTGTCACAGGCTTGGGGGTGGGCTTGCAGAGCCTTCCCAGAGCCATGCAACAGGCTTTGGTGCTGAAGGATGTTTGCAAACTACCATAAACCTGGCTCGCGAGCTGGGATGTGACTGCAGGTAGTATTTCATGTGATCACACGGTTATAACGACACAAGCTCCAGCCCAGTGCCCTGTGGAGCCTGTGCTGGGACAGCTTTTTCCTACGGTACAGGATTGTGCTGGGGAAGGTCTGCATCAGTGACCATCCTGCCTGTGGTGCAGGCACACCCCTCTGACACAAAAGTAAACAGGCAAAAGTAAACAGGTTGGGTGAAGAATGGGGAACACGTGACTTTTTTCAGTCACTCCATGTGTTAACTTAATGGGACATTTAAGAGAAATATGTAAAGAATCATTATTCTTCTGTGTAGGGAAATACATGTTATCTCTCTGCTCTGGAGACCAGTGGTGCCAACTCTTTTTTTGCCCCAACCCATAGTTTTGGGATGCTTGAGATGGGCAATACTGGATCATGCATATCCTTTAGGCCTTAGTCTCTTGGATATCTGACCTGCACCGTGGGCAGCAGTTGATCAAAGACTTTGGTTTTGTTTCTTCTCAAAGTCATAGTGAATATTAAAGGTGTTTCAAACCATCTACTTGTTTTATAGCTTGAATAAATGCTTTCCCATTCATATGCTCTAATTAAGTGTAAATTTGGTATTTAAAAATACCTCTTCTAAAACCTTGTATCTGATACAAGCTGACAGCTGCACAGGGATCACACACGCGGTGAAGAATGGCTTCAAACACAAACACCAGCCAACAGAAACCAATGGTGTTTGTGGAAGGAGCTTCTCAACAGGATTTGTAATTCATGTTAAAGTAGTTTAAAAGCTCTGAAATCACAACTAGCTCTCATGACGCTCGGAGGGAGAAATGACTGCAATTTTCTCTCTTCCCCAAGACCCTGCCTATGAGGCCGTTCACGGTGGGCAGCAGGCACTACAGCTCTGTGTCTGGGCACATGTTCCACGTTCTGGGAACACTGGGGGGATGCTGGGGATGCAGTGTGATCTCGCCCATGATCTCTGGCCCCCGCAGCTTCTCCCTGGAGCTCAAGCCTATAGGTTTTGGGTGTGTTGTGTTACGAACTGGAGGAGATGTCACCCACTCGTGGTTCCCCACCACGCCAGGCAGAGAGCCAGAGGACTGCCTGCAGTCCTCAGCAGCTGCTGGGCAAACCCACTCTTAGCTACGTGATCTGCAATTGGCCTGAGCAATTCCTCCCTTCTCAAAGGATTCCAGTGTGAGAAGGAAGAAATGATATTTTTCTCCACGGTCACTCAGCGTTCATTTATCTGCCACCTCCCCATTTTCTGCAGGCTGCCTGTTCTCTGGCAGGGCAATAAACATTATTAGCAGAGACAGGAAGGAGGCGAGGGCCTGGGGAGTAGAGGCAGAGCTTTATGGTGTGTTTACAAAAGGCGGCCAAAAATATGACATCAGTATGTATGGAAATGCAGCCATGGCATTGACACTGTGCGTGGCTGGGGGTTATAGTCCTCTGAAAGAAACACAAAAACCTGCGATGATGTACAGCAGGGGTAATTCTTCCTTTGTGTTTTCTTTTTTTTTCCCTTTGCAGTTTTTAAAGTACATCTTTCTTATCATGCCATTTGTACTGAATGCGTATTCTGGGCCTGCCGAAGTCAGTAGCTTTGGTCCTTAATCTCTGCATGAGAAGGTCTGGAAGGGTTGGATCCGCCAGGACTGGCTCATGCCTCGTGTCTGCTGGCACGTTCTTAGCCTCGCTCCCTCCTGTGATGCTTTCCTCCTCCTCCTCTCCAGACTGTGTGTCTTGGCAGTGCCATTTCCCCATCTGATCCTTATCTCGCTCTTGGCTGCTGGGCTTGCGGGGCGCGAGGGCGCGTTCCTGCTTCGCAGCCGAACAGCACATCTCCGGGGCTGAGCCGCAGGAATGCGCTTCCTGAAGAGCTCCGCGTTTGAAACAGCAGCTTTGGCGTTTGGTACCACAGCCTGGCCAGGATTACTGAAAAGGTTACTCACTAGCTCAAGAGCTGGAGCAGCTAAAAGAGGCTTTAAAAATCACAAATGAAAAATAAAAATATAAGAGGAGAGAGAAATCCATCCTGGAAAAAAGGACGGGGCGGTGTTCAGCAATGCTTATCACACACTAGAGCACATTTTCTCTTACTACAGTCGACCTTTAGGGAGGGATTCAGGGGGACCAAACTGACCAAACTCAATTTAGTTATTGATGAAAATTATAACCCATGAGCAGGCGCCAGTGTTACAGCTGTCTGCGATGGAGCCAACTTGCCAGGCACCTGCATTTATTCCATGTTCATTAACAGCCCAGAGAGCTTTCTCGTTAGGATGCCAGGCTGCACATGTTTTCTTTAATGTTACCCTAACGCTGGTGGGGTTTGCTGGCAATGCCGGTCAGTACTGGTGGTCGCCCCATGGGTCCTGTTTCCTGCACTTGGTAGGGAAGTGGCAGCCTGCGGCAATCCAGGGTGCCCCCCGTGACCCTCTGTAGGGTGGGCGGTCCCTATAGCCCGTCCTGTCTGTAGCATCCTCTTGCTGGGAGAATTGGCCAAGATCCATAACTCTGAGCTGCGATGGGACTTAGTGCTGAGAAATCACACACAGGTTGAGGACACAACCTCAGAGCCAACAAGTGCCTCAGCTGGGTGTGAGGACCTGATGGAGCCCAAATTCAGCCCTTTTCCAGTCTGTCCAACACTGAGGATCGCAGCCCCCATCCTCAAATAAGCCAGGGGGTGAGGGGAGGGCAGATCCCTGCTGAGGGATCGGCAGGACATCGGGGAGGAGCCCGTGGGATCTGCCTTGGTTTCCATTAGCTTGGTTTGCTGCACTGCAATTTTTAACTCAATTACATTGTTTGTAAAAGGAGAGTTTATAAATGCTTGTCACCAGGAGAACAAAGTTACATAATTAAACAATTTACCAGAGAGTCTGTGGCTTCAGTGCAATTCTCTGGGGTGATTCAATATTCCAATAAAAATACTGGATGATACCATAAATATTGTAAATGGCTCTAGATGGTTTCCAAGGGCTATGTCAACTGTTTATTGCATTCAAAGAGAAAAGAATAAGCGAAATCACAGGGAAGATAAAATTTAAATAAATAAAATAATGGGAAAAATAAAGCAAAAAATATTTTCTTTTGTGTTTTGAAAGCTCTGGAGGATGTTTTTTGGCCAGCATGAGAGAAAACCGTCATATTTACCAGAATAACGAACCCAGGGCATCTGTGTGCACTTGCTCATAGGTTGTATATGTATGTCTGTGGGGGCTGTGCATGGATGCTTAGATAGAATCTGCCCACAACATGGGGAAAATCTCTTTTTCCTTACATGATTGTCTGTGGCATTTGCAAATTCCAGCCATGGAGCTCAGGAACGCATCTCTTTCCCTGGCCAAGCTGCTGGGCTCTGTGGCCCTGCCACGGCGAGGGCAGCCCAAGGAGAACGCCACGAGCAGGCAGAGTGGTGGGGTAGATTACCCATATCATTGGAAACCGGGGAAGGTTGTTTAAAAGTTGTTGCTGAAGCAAGATAAATATTTTCCGGGCGCGATCCCACCATGCAACGACAAGTAAGCTGTATGGAATGTGTTAATAAAATATAAATGTTCTGAAAAGGAAACAAATGTTGTGGATGAGAAAACAAGGACAAAATGGACTTGTGGCACCTCCAAAGGCAACAACTGAAAACGTATTTACAGGGGCTGGGCTGAGCCCCTTGTCTCTTCTGGGGAACATAAACTGCAGCATGTGCAGCTCACCCCGCGACACAGTGGGTTTCAGTGTGCCGTGAAAACCTGAGCGCTGCTCCCAAGATAACGAGGTTTCTCCATCTTTTACTAATGTGGAGATGTGGGGCTTGGCTGCTTGAGGAACTGGGGACACCCAAGTGAGCAGCCGGTACCAACACCAGGGGCAGAAGCTTTGGTGCTGCCCAGCACAGGGACCTGGGTGACGCCATGCCCCGTTGCAGGCTGGTGATCCCCTGAAGACAAACCCCTTCTCCTCCCCAGCCACCAAGTGGGCGGCTACAGTGGATCTGCATGGGCTCCAGTGAAGGCTTATGGCACACCAAGTGCCAAGAGCCAGTGGTGGAGCCCTGCTGGTGATACCCTAGTGGTGGAGCATCCTGGTGGTGATGCCCCAGTGTTGGAGCATCCTGGTGGTGATGCCCTGGGGTTGGTGTCCCAGGGATGTCGCCCTGGCAAGCGGCACCAAGGTGGTGCTGGGAGCACTGTGGGGCGACCACAGGACCCCACTTCACACCTTGGGAAGAAGCCCATCCAGTCCCTCGCTTGCAGGCCTGGATGGCAGCTGCAGGTCTCACTTTTGCACTGGCAGAAACACATGAAACTGCCCCAGGTAAGGCTGGGGGAGGGTCAGGCACAGGTCCCACCAACCCACTCAGTACCCCGCAGCACGGCAGAGGGTACAAGGACTTACGCGGGGGAAGCACAAAGAGGGGTTTTGGCAGAAGCAGCCCCGGGTACAGCAAGGGCGGGACAGCGAGGCGCTCTATAGCACAGACATCGCGGAGCGCTATAGCGAGGGCGCCGGGGAGCGGTACATGCGGGGGGCGGGGCGGAGCCGAGGGGAGTTCGTGGGTTTCCGGCGAAGGCCGACGGAGATTGCCGAAGCGGCAAGGGCTCGCACATGCGCTCTGCGGCGGCGGGCTCCTGTAATGGCGGCGGCCGAGGCGGAGGCGAGCGGCCTGTGCTCTAGCATGGCCGGGGCCGAGCCCGGGGCTGGCGCCGGGCCCAGGGGCCCTGTGATGGACGAGGCGGGGCCCGCGGGCCTTGTGATGGACGAGGCGGGGGCCGCGGGGCCTGCGACGGGCGAGCCTGGGGCCGAGGCGGGGGCCGCGGGCCCTGTGGTGGCCGAGGCGCCGCCGCCTCCGCCGCTGCCGGGGCTGCAGTTGGTGCGGCAGGGCGCCGAGGCCTGCGTTTACCGGGGTATTTTCCTCGGGCGGGCCGCGATCGCCAAGCTGCGCATCCCGAAGCGGTACCGCCACCCGGCGCTGGAGGAGCGGCTGAGCCGGCGGCGCATGGCGCAGGAGGCGCGGTCCCTGCTGCGGTGCCGGCGGGCAGGTGGGCCCGGGGACGGCGGGGCCGGGCCGTGGCGGCGTGAGGCGAGGCTGCCCTGACAGGACAGGCACCCCCGGCTCTGTACATCCCGTAGAGCAGGCTGTCTGTCCCTCAGACACTTGGCGGCCTTCCGCTTCATCCTCAGGGATGCCGGTGGTTTCTTCTCATCCCGGGGCGACCTGCTCTGCTTTTTCAGGATCTCACTCTAAAACGCAGACCGTCCTCGGCCGGAAAGGCCCTGTGCTTGTTTTTCCGGAAGGGCTGATCCTGTTACCAAGCTCGAGCTGCCAACAAGATTTAAGGCTGGAGACCAGTGCAATGTGGGTTGGAACCCAGCGGCTGGAGGGGGGCATTTCTCCATGTGGGTTATCAGTGGCCGGTGGTGATTTCAGTTGGCGTTTCTGGCTAAGGCTTGCATTGGTTGTGTTTTGTTCTTAAAGTTGGAAAATCCTGTCAATTAACTCCTAGCATTTAATTTGTTCTTTTTTGTTTTTAATAGGGATTTCAGCTCCAGTGGTCTACTTTGTGGATTATGTCACCAACTCCATATACCTTGAAGATATTGTAGACTCAATTACTGTTCAAGATCATATTAATTCTATACAGCAGAGTGGAAATGATACCGGTAGCCTGCTTACCTTAGCGCAGAAGATGGGTGAGCTGTTAGCGAGAATGCACGATGAAGATCTTGTACATGGGGATCTTACAACTTCCAACATACTTCTGAGACCACCCGTGGAGAAGCTGGACTTGGTGCTCATAGACTTTGGACTCAGTTTTGTTTCAGGTCTTCCGGAGGATAAAGGAGTCGATTTGTATGTTCTGGAAAAAGCCTTCCTCAGTACTCATCCAGATACTGAAGCTATGTTTAAAACTCTGCTAAAGTCCTATGCAGCTGCATCAAAAAAGTCCGGTCCTGTGATCAAAAGGCTGGATGAAGTACGACTCAGGGGAAGGAAGAGATCCATGGTTGGGTAGAAGAGAGCGGGCTTAGGGATGGAGAAATATTGCTACTTAGTTTCTGCAAATGTGGTTATTTATACTTCTAGTTGGTTTTATTTCACAGATTGCTATTTTGATAACTGTCTACAAATAAATAAGTTTGAGTGAGTTGGAAGTGTCATAAAGTAACCAAAGTAATTTTGAGATGGGAGCACAGACAAGAGAGAAACAACTAAAGGTCACCTCTTCTGTAGATGTTAAATGTTTCTTTTAAAAAGTAGTTTACAGTGTCATTTCCCTCACCGTTTTCTTTGGGTGGTTAGAATCGTACAGAGTAATCTTTCCCAGCCTGTGGACCGTGGATTTGTGGGAGGTATGAGGAGCCTGGGGATACCAGGGCATCTATGAAAGGTAATTAAGAAAAACAAGCGTGTTATTTTCAGAAGGCTTTACAACAAAGTGTTTAAAACTATTATAAGTGGCTCTGTACGTCCTAAGACTGTTTAGGATGCTGAAAATTTTTAGTAGTGCTGAAATACCATTGCTCTATATGAGATGAGTTCATTTTCTTCAGTAATAATTTTGGCTTTTTTACCTTTCAGTGGATAGTCTTTCCTTAAGCACATACAAAAACTCTTAATCAAGAACAGGGTTCTGCTGAGAAACTTTTAAGCAAGAAGTTGGCTGTAAATTTTTTTTTGGGCTTTTTATAAAGAGGGACTACTTGTGTTGTGATTGCCTGCCTACGTAGGCAGTAATACTGGGGTTTTTTGGTAGCATTTTCTCCATATTACTTGATTTCTGGATTACTGTA
>KZ506199.1:236332-275710 GCA_002844005.1 Limosa lapponica baueri
TGCACCAGGAGGTCTGAGCCTTGGATGGAAGTCCACGGGGCAGTAAAGTGACTGGGAAGTTTTGTGCCGTTGACTTCAGTATGGGCAGGATTTCACTGTTACATTCTGACTCAGATCCATTTAAGAATGACTTTTTTTTACATCAGAAAATAAGAGATGTTCAGTACTTAGTGATTATAGAATGATTCAGATGCTGTAAGGACATGAAGGTGGCATTTACGTCTGCCTGTATAGTGCTTGTCAGGTGAAACCTTTACATTCAAGATAGCAAAATAAATCTCGTAAATAAATAAAAAATAATAGAATGACCATTGCTTTTTTTAATGACACCATATGTTAAAAGAGAAAATTCTTTTGATTTCATTTCCCTTTTTTTTCTGTTTTGCATTATTGCATGAGTTCTTGATAGGAATACAGTGAATGTCTGCCTCAAGGAGCAGAAAACATGTTGCACAACAGGTACTTAGTTCCTTTGCAGACTCATAAGTAGATAATTATATTTGTACATTCATTTACAATAGCTGAACAAGTGACTTCAATTATATTTAATAGTATCTTGTTTGACTTTAGCATTTGTAGAATTGTGAGATATGGTTAGAGGGTGAGGAGACGCACTGCGCGCTCAGCGCAAGCTTGTGCCTGAACCACGCCGTGGTTAATTGTGAGAATAAATCACAGATTAACCTGTCACTGCGCTGCAGGAAAGCCTTTGATCCGGATGCTCTGTGTGCTGGTAGAAGTTGATAGTGTTACACAGGCTGTGTAAAGATTTGGGTGTTCAGAAAAGGGCTTTCTCCAGGTGTCCAGAAGAAAATAAAGTCTCTGCTGGTGTCGTGCTGCTGTTCACACCCGCTCTGCTCTTACGGTGTGCGGGTAGCATGCTCCTGGGTACAACCCACGGAGGATCCTCATGCACAGTCCGGTCTGATCAACGCCGTTTTATTAAAGAAAAACTGATGATGGGAGAGCAGAAGTGTTTGTAGCTGAGGGGCTGAAGGAGCAAGGGGAGCTGTGGGTGGGGAAGGAGAGGCCCTGGCAGAGCTGACTGGCCCGTAACGATCTGTTCTTCATTTTCCATGGGTGCTAAATGCATTGCAGTTGGTAGCAGTGAGACTGGCCGGTACCTGCGCTGGTCGCTGCCAAAACTCCGATGCTCCTGGGACTGTCAACCAGAACAATGTTCCAAGCAAGCCCGACTGCAGCTTCACCAAGTTCTCCCCAGTTTGGCATAGGGGTGAGCCTGTAGCTGTGAGCTACCGCAGGAAGTCGTATCCATTCACGTTCAGGGGTCAGTGGTTCATCTACAGTTTCAACACAAGATTGTCTCTCAGTTGTTCAGCAAGAAAGGAAACTTGTTGTTGCATCAACAGGGGATTAAGTTCTGACGTCTGGAGCTTGCTTGGACTGCCCTCCGCAGCCCGAGCCGCGGGGGGCTGCTGGAGGGGAAGGGAACGGGTTACGATTTTAACCGTGGTGTAAAAGCACTAAGGGGGGGGACAGTCGAGGGCTCAGCAGGTGGGGGATCTGGTGGTGATGGAGTTTGGGAGGTATCCTGGTGCCTGATGGAAAATGTGTGCCCTTAGCTGCACTGCTCGGGCTGGATGGTTTCTCCTAACATGGTGCTCAAGTCCAGCCTCACGCTCTCCTGGGCAGCCAGGTCACAAGAGCTGCTGCAGGTGTTCAGCAAGCTCCATCTCGGAAGGAATTCAACTGACGGGGCTGCTGCTGGTGTTACTGGGAGGCTGTCCCAGGCAGGGCACCCATGGAAATCAGGCTGGGGCAGGAGAAGCTCCTGGTGTGGTATAGTCATTGTAGCATCTTCGTGCTACTAAGTATGTGCACATCTGGAGCATGGGAGAGTTGGATGGGCTGGAGAGCCCTGTGTCCCATGGGATGGTTGGTTTTCTGCATCCCAGGGTGTTAAAGAAACTGGCAGGAGATGAGAAGTAATGAGGCTCGGCCCTTGCTAGTCTCAAGATGAGGGTTCCCTTGTGAGAAGGTGTCTTACAGGAACCTCCGCCCTGGGAATGCTAAAATCTGTTCCCACATCATGTCACCATCTAGCTGCTCCCCACTGGGATGCTCAGCAATTTTTTTCTCCCAAGGGACTGCAGCCATAAAAAACCACCTGAGCTTTGGCTTCACATGCAGTGTTTCACTGGGATCTGGAGACCAAGAAATCATGACCTAAAGTTGATATATCAGAGAACCACAAATAGGATGTGACTTCTTGGATTAGTGTGTACTTCTGAGTGACATCCTGTGGACTGGGTGAAGTGGATTTTTCCAGTGAAACCTGTACCTGGGTGACATCTCCCTGGAGACAAAATCCTTTGAGAAAATCTTCCAACAAGTCTGGCCTTGCTTGTTGCTACTGAACTCAGCATCCATACTTGCAAGCTGCTGTTAAAGCTCTCGTCGGCTGTCACCCTGCAGTAGTTGCTCTCCAGATCTCTATGCGAGTCCCTTCACAGAGGGACAGTGTCAGGGCTGACATGATGCTGACATTACATTGATAGCCCTTGTTTTCACTTGGTGCCCTCTGTAGGTTGCAGTCGTGGAGAGGGAGGCTTGCATAAGTGGTTTTGTCTGCAATCTCCTTTCCCTTAAAATGAAATTTCTGTGTTGTGGGGGGGGTTTGCTGAGAACTCAGAGTGTGCTCCCCGAATTGGGGCTGGAGCAGTGACTTGTGTCCATCACATAAAACAGGAGAAGGAAATGTTCTGTGTGGAGCCACTCCCCAGGAACCAGTTCTATGTGCAAGGGTCTCTGTCACCTCCTGCTGTGGTTGCTGCTGAAATGGCTGAATATTTGTCCCGTCAGTGGAAGTGCCTGCGACCCCCCTGCTTGGAGGGCTGTGAATGATTGCAAAGAGCTCGGGCAGGGCAGGAGGGGCTGGAGGAACTGTTCTGCTGGAAAGGGCATGGGGGGCACTTTTAATGAGCTGTGCAAAGAGCTTGTTCCAACAGCTTCTAATGAACTCAATGTCTACAGCCTCTTGGCTTGGTAACAGCTGAGGCAGCCAAATCTGCTAAAAGGAGCTCTGAGCAGGCAAATAGGGCCCCATGCCTTCAGAAAACAGACTTGACTTCCTCAGTGGCCATGGAGCAATTTAAAATTAACTTGGATGTAATGAGTCCTCCTTATTAGAACAAGGAGACTTTAAGAACTTCCAGAAGAAAAATGACATTGCTTGTGCTCGAAAGCAAAGAACACAAAAAGTCTCCAAACGAAGGCTTTGTGGGGAAAGGGGGCTAGTGGGGTGGTGGGCTGGCAGCGGGGTGTCCTGGGAGCTGGATCCTGGGCTGGAGAGCGTCGCAGGAGCACGGGCGGGCAAGGAGGTAGCAGCCAGGAGAGCAGCCTGGTGGGTGAAGTAAGTGATTGTAGCCCGAGGATCCATTTCATGCACGGAGTCCATCTCTATAGCTATATACGTGCTTGGTGATTTAGAAAGGCCAATTTCATAATCTGGAAGCAATGGTCAGTTGAAAGAGATAAGAGGAAGAACTTCAGTGGGGAAAAAGCGGTGGTAACTGGAGGTTGGGTGACTACGTTTTAGCACATGCGCTCTGAGCTTCAGTCAGGGGAGAGGGGGGGCCTGGCGGAGAGCAAGCTGGCACAGGGAGGAAGCGAAAGCAGCAATACTTGGGGGAAAAGGGAAGTTAACAAGAGTGGATATTTATTGGAAGCAATGAACCACAGAAAACATGACAAGAGACGTGAAAGAATTGAGGATGTTGAATGAGAATTGGGTGTTGAGGGTGGTGAGCGGTGTTTTGAGGGTGTGGCACAAAAGGAATCTGACTCATGGCATTCTGTTGCCAGATGGGCAATGCAGGAAAAGCCATATTCAATGAAGTGTTTTTTGTTCTGTACTCAAGAAAGTGCTCGTAGTACAGTCCCATATTATAAGAAGTTGTCCAATAATGAAATATTTTCATTATGACAGTAGCTAAAAGGAATTAATATACTTGCATCCAGCCCTGGCTACTTTAAAATCTACAAGTTTAGGCAACTTCCATACAAGAATTTTGTAAGAGCTGCCAGAGTTTTGTGAACCAATAAAGCAGGTGCCTTTCTACAAGCCCCAGGGTAGATGGAGATCACTGGCACTGCTGGCCACAGGTCAGGCTGAACCGGAGTCCCTCTTGGGAAGCAGATTCTGAGAAAGGGCTTTGAGATGGCAATATGCATCTCCAATTTGTCAAAAGCATTTCTGAGCTGTGGAAGCCAGACCAGGATGAGTAAAGGACTGGAAAACAGGCCACGTGATGAAAAGCTGTGGGAGCTCAACCTATTTCTTTCAAAGAATATAAAGGCAAGGAGTAACTTGATCGCTCCCTTGAAGGCACATCCGTCACAAGCAGAGTTTGGGTAAGGGTTGCCCAGGCTAAAACATAAAGGAGGAGCATATGAGAAGACGCAGAGAGCTGAAGCTTGAAGATTCAGATTATCACAATATAATGTTAATAGTGAGGTTAGTTAATTATAGGAATGGCTTATGAAATTTGTGGCAGGTTCACCATCACTGAAAATGTTTATTTTTTTTCTAATCAAATGTGGTGGGTCTTTCTTAAAAACAAAACCGAACCCAGATGCTGAAATGGAGACTCGAAAGGGGAGCCCTGATATCCTTACACAGGGTGTCAAGTCATCACACCATGCTGTTTTAGCTTTACAGTCCATGAATGTTTGAAGATGTAGGATCTACTGCCACCTCCAAGAGAAGGCGTGAGCCTCAGACCTCTGAGCCAGGGAAGATTTTTCTCCAAGATGCCCATTTCATTTTTGTCAGTAGTTTCCTATATGATCTTGGTCAATTTGCCCACTTTCTCCAAGCTTCAGCTGTCCCATTTCCAAAACAGAGGAAATTATTCTGTTTTTCCACCAACTACAAAATACTTCAAGAAGTTTAATTTCAAGTGTTTAATAAGCCTTATGTCTTTTTAGCATAGCTCCAGAGCAAAATATCTTCCCAGCAGTTCTTCCAGCTTGTGCCCTTGTGTTACCGGCCCCTTTCTAGCCACTCTGCAAATATCCAGTGGGAGCAAAACAACTCTGCTGGCAGGAAGGCTGGTAAACAGGACTTGGTTTATGTCCAGATTACATCATGTTTGCAGGAGCTGGGTTGGTAGAAATCAGATTCGCGTATCCATTGTGCTGGCGAGCGGGAGGTGAGAGCGAGATGGCCAGTAGAGCAGTCACAGATGCAACGTGAGAGCAGTTATCAAGCGAGATGCTAAAAGCCACTGGTACTTTTTTGTGCTGAGTAGTTCTCAGTATTGCAGAGAGGATGTTCCTTTGTGATGGTAATAAGATAAAAGGGCTTGGAAACTCCAGTTCCAGCCAGAATATCTCTTGGTATTGGGATTAAGGTCCTGGAGGAGCCCGGTCACTTGTTTGCCTGGTCATAGAGGGGAGGAGCGATGGGGAGAGCCTGTGTGGGGGTAGTGAGGCAGTGGTGGTCGTGTAACATGCAAAGGTTGATGGAGAGAAACCAAAGCTTGGCAGTACCTTTGAGTAGGGCACCTTTGAGTGCTGGGTCTGTCTGGTAGGGAGGCTGTGGACACTGGGCAGGGGGCCCAGGGCTGCCCAGGAACTATCTGGGGCTGGTGGAGAACAAGGTCCAGCTGATGCTTCTGATGTCCCCTTTCAGGTTGGTGGTGGGGACTGGTGGCACGTGGATGCCCATTCCTTGGTGCTACGCCTGGGCGCGCCGGTTCACCTTATCTGACCCACATTCCCTGCCAGCATCTCCTTTCCCTGGGACGCCTCATCTGCCCTTCCAGGAGACCTCCTGTTCCCTCCAGCTCTCCTGCCCACGGGAGACTACCTCGTGGCTTGGCTTCCTCTGCCATAGCTCAGCAGGTCCCCCATTGTGGAAAATCCCCGGTGCTTTCAGTGCAGCAAAGGCAGGATCTGTGTCTGGAGGGGCAGAGGTCGTTCCCAAGGCTCTTGAGCAACAGGAAGGAGAGCTGCCGTAGTCCAGGGCACTTACCTGGAAATCATTAAATGGTTATAGAATTAACCCAATCACAAGACCCATTTTAAAGTTCGTAAGTGCTACCATTTTCCCCCCTGAACTTTGATAGACTTATCTTGAAAAAAATGAAAACAAAGCCGCAGGGAGGTGAGGGGAGTAGAAGGAGCCTGACAGTGACACAGCAGAGGGATCGAAGGATAAAGATCATGTTGGGGTGATGGTGCTGTGCACGACAGTGCATGCAGCCCAAACTGTCCTTGGGCAGCCATGGCCATCTCCCTAAATGACCATTCTTCTGACATTTGTTAGCATTTGTTGTTTGCATACTAATTAACATTTGCAATATATCTTGAAACCAAAACCCTTTCAATTTTATATAGAGTTTGGTTCATTTTATTAGTGGTTTTATTTTTTTTTTTTTCTGGAGAATTTTTTTATTGCTTGCTCCAAATCTGAGTTATTCTGAAGTGATCTTGTTCCTTTTTGTTCAATGATGGTGCTATCTTAAGTGAAAAACTTGTTTAATATAGGTGCAATTTGTCCTCTTGGGGTAGAATAAAATGGATAAGCAATACTGCATCTTTCTTTTTCAAGTGGTTTGCTGTTGATCCGTATAGGTTTCAAAATTTCAGGAAAACCCTACATGTAGCAGTTCTTCCTGCCCTGTTTTGGTTTTACCCCTTGGCTTTTGGTTTTGCAATGAACGTTAGTTATTAGATTCATGCTGTGTTTCATTGTAATGTTTTCCAGAACATTTTCCGTACACCAGAGAATAAATATCCCTTACTTATAATTAGTTTTCTAAATTGTATTTCATCTATTTCATCAAGTCAATTAAAGCCCTTGCTGATATACACTTATATCAAGGCGTTGTTAAATATTTTCAGTTGCTCTACTACTGTAAGAGGCAAAGTGTCTTTATTTTGAAATTGACTTTGGTGCAACTTTCCTTGCAGAAAACTGAAGAATATTTTGCCAGTGGGAGAAAAAAAATATTTACATGGCCCTTAGAGATCAATTGGAAAGGGCTTAATGAGAACAAAGCTATTTCTTTGGTGTATAGAAAGAACTAGAGTAAAGAGAAATTATTGGATGCCATGGGAATGAAATGACTAATCTAGTGTGCAGACATTTTAAAACGTGATTCTTTATTTTTGCAAAATTTAGCACTGCCAGGTTTGCTGCTCTGGTCCTGCTGGTTTGGAGGAAGTGAAGCCATGGGGAGCTCATGGGAACTGCCAGGTGCCAGGGCTGAGCCCTGGGAATGTAAAGGGTTTACTTCACAGTATGTTGCTTTACTGGGATCTAAAATTAGGACTGCAAATGATCTCTAAATCCAGATCTTGGGAACTTTACATGAAGTATTGGCTCTGCTGTAATTAATGTATTAAAAAAAATACAAGCAAATTACTCTCGGTTCTGTGATATTCACGTTTCCATGTGCACTGAAACACTGGAGCTTTGCTAGCAGAACTGCTTGTGAAATACAAAGCCTGAGGGCTAAAAGCAAATCAGAAATTCTGTCATTCTTGCCATTTTTCAAAAACTCACTGCAGATGTATAGAACAATAAATCTGTATTGGTTTCAGTTCACTCAACTTCATGCACCCAGTGGGGTGTCAGGGTAGATTCTGCTCTTTGGCTTTCTCCATAACCATGGTTATTTTTTATCCTCAGTTTGTGGGGGTGTTACTGGGCTGGTGTCTGCTCTAGGAGTCTGGGGATGACCGCATTCAGCTGAGGCCTGAAGTGAATTGTTTGCAGGTGGCCAGGCAAGTTGTGTCTCCACCGTACCTTTACAGCTGCCTTGCTGCACGCTCCAGCACTGCAGCTGAGACCATATTATCCCAAAATGCAGCTCCACACAGGTTCCCAGCCCACGATGTTCCCAACACAGCTGCGCCAGGGAGCAGAGCCATCATCTCCCACACGAAAGCCCCAGCAAGCCTAGCCCTGGGTGCTGGGGAGGAAGGTCCAGGCACAGGGACAGAGGTGCCTTTGAGTAACAATTCAACCTGTCCAACAAGCTGGAAAAGTGGTAAAATAAATAGCTCTGTGGCTTCCAAATGACTCTCGACTGTTATTTATAGCACTGTGGGCACTCTGCCCCGCAGTTGCTGACAATATCCCTGTTCAGCCGCGCTGGGCTCCCCCTGCACCTCCCCGGGGTCTCCCCTCCTGCGCTTGGAGCGGTTCTCCTGATGTTATTTCGGCCGTGGCTGTCGTGACAAATGGCTTTGGTATAGTTTGCGCCTCCTGGGCGGATGAATGAATTCACGGTGCAGGGGCACTGGGTTTCTGCCAGCCTTGGCCCAGGCTGGGGCGATGCTGGGCATGGGCGAGCTCCCTGCCCTCAGGAAGCGATGTGACACCAGGGCGCTTGATTTACTGGTTTCCGTAGGGAGTGGAATGGGTTGCTGTCAAATGGTTTCTCACAGATCTCTTGGGAGACTATAATCCAAGAAAAGAAACCTTTCTGTGTGCCTCCTATTGCAAGTGTAGGGACTCAGTACCTCCACCTCAAAGTTGTTTTTCCATAGACATGCAAAGCCTGGTCTGTGGAAGTGGGAGAAAAAGCACAAACATGTGACGTGTAGCAGGGTTAGATATAGGGACACCTAAGGATGTCAGCAGCACTTGATCTAGCAGCAGTGCCTGCTGGGGATTAGCACCCGAATTCAACTTGGATGGGCAGTTCCTGCTCTCCAGAGCTTCCTTAGCTGATGCCCCAGTGCACTGCCACCCTACTACATGTAGGAAGCTCAGGCAGTTGAGGAGGGTTTGGGCTTTCCTGTGGTCTCAGAGGATCAGCGTAAGACCTGAATGCAATATAGAGGGGAAGTTGTTGCACTTGATGGAATTGATTTGGGAGAAATACTGTATCTTCAAGGAGCAGCTGATGTGATTTGCTTTTCTAAGTGTCTCCAAGTGAAAAGATGTCTCTGTAATGCCATGTGTCTTACTTTTCCTCTCTCCTCCTTTTCCAGGAAGGAAGATGTCTCTATGTGATCCTGCTGATGGCCCTGTATTGGTGCACGGAGGCTCTGCCCTTGGCTGTGACCGCTCTGCTGCCCATCGTCCTCTTTCCCTTCTTAGGGATCCTCCCATCTAACAAAGTTTGCCCACAGTATTTTTTAGACACCAATTTTCTCTTCCTCAGTGGTTTAATCATGGCCTCAGCCATTGAGGAGTGGAATTTACACCGCAGGATTGCGCTCCGGGTCCTCATGTTGGTGGGAGTCCAGCCAGCCAGGTGACTATGGGAGCAGGGGGATCTCCATGGGGGACGTGAGCTGCAGGTGCTCAGGAAGTGGCTCTGCTCTGGTGGGCCATGATGCGAGTGACTCCCATGCCAGGGAGCTGCCCACATCCCCTTTTCTCCAGCTTATTGATTTTATTCAGCTGTTTGCCATAGCTCAGAGGCCAGCAGAGCATGAGGAGAATCGTTTCGTTCAGCCCCATAATTGTGCTCCATCCAGTTACAAAAGTCCTTTTTGCTATTGGTTTCATTAGCCCTGCACGTGAGCTTTTCTTCCTAGAGCTGTAATAGATCAGAGAACTTGCCAAACTGAAGAAATTCAGCTTTTCCTTTTTTCTCTCTTCCAGACTAATTTTAGGGATGATGTTGACAACGT
Source organism: Limosa lapponica baueri (assembly GCA_002844005.1). Taxonomy (NCBI): domain Eukaryota; kingdom Metazoa; phylum Chordata; class Aves; order Charadriiformes; family Scolopacidae; genus Limosa; species Limosa lapponica. Next base: position 245,951 of record KZ506199.1, read on the forward strand.
CTTTCCTGTCCATGTGGTTAAGTAATACTGCCTCCACTGCTATGATGCTTCCAATTGCAAATGCAATTTTAAAAAGCCTCTTTGGGGAGAAAGACACATCTAAGGATATGAACAGGGATAATGAAGAAAACCAAGGTAATTAAGACAGGGCAGTGGTATAAGCCAGCTGAGGTCTGCCCATCTGCCATCAAGTACCCCCATTTTATTGACTTCACTGGCACAAGTACCAGGTTTCTTAGCTGCAGCTTGATCTCAGTGCTGGTCCCATTTTAATACACTCTTTATGATCTCGGTGGAAGAGTATTGGCATAAAACTCTCGTCTATCCTGCCCCTTCCTCATGTCACGCAGGAGGCAGCGCTTATGAGTTGTCTGGAAAAACCAAGAAGTGGTGATGCCCAGCCAACCTTCTCCACAAACCTGCTGCTGGCACAAGTTACAGTCCAGCTCTGTGGGTTTGGTGGTGATGGGATTTTTTAGGGGTGCCTCGCTGCGGGAACAGCCAGAGCCAGGGAGGGATGGGGATAGTAACATCTGGGCAGATGAGTGCCACTTAATGGTGTGTTGCTGAAGGGACAGGCAGGGGACTGTCCAGCCATCGAGAGCAGGGCAAGGGTGGGGACAGTGACCCCTCCATGGCACCACACAGGGCTGCCCTGGGCTCATGGAGAGGTGAGTTCTCCCCTCATTTTCCTATTTGTTCCCCCACGAAACTGGAGCCTGAGCTGGAGGAGAAAGGGAGGATGGAAGAGAAGGCTGGTAGGTTAAATATCTATTTGCGAAGTGCTTTGTGATTTCCCAGCTGGATGCTATTGCTTGGTGTTGCTCCTGAGCGGGTCATGGACAGGCTGGGTCCAGGGATATGTGGTCAGACAAGGTCTTCCTCCAGCCCTCTCTTCACAAGTCATTTACCAGGAGTTTGGGCTTCTGGCAGACAGTGGTGAGAAGCAGCAAAACAGAAGCGAAGGCATGAAGTCCCCTTTGCAGCTATTACTGATAGTTGGAGCAGTAGTCACAGCTTCTCTTTCTTGCACTAATTAGTAATTCTTCTCCTGTGATTTAAAAGCAATGGCTTTTTGGTTCCCACTGAGTCCTAAGGCAGAAAAAATGAGTCCCCAGAAGAAGACTCAAACGTGCATCTTCTAATAAAGTTATAATTAATCATTTGTCATATATGTCTAGCGAACATGAGATATTTGCACTCTCGGTTGCTTTATCACATTTGCTTTATGAATTTTTGACCATTCACATCTATTAAAATCAATCCCACTGACCTTCTTGCTATAATTTCTTATTCTGTAGAAGCATTGTGTTTTGTCAGTCTGCTTTTAACCTACTTGACCCCATCCTCTGAAATTGTTTGACTGTGTAGTTGTGACTGTAAATACAGTAGAATTTGGGAACACATAAAATCAAGACCCCCGTTGTCCTAGACATTGGCAAGCACTAAATTAACGTCCTTGGCTCACAACGCTTACAGTGGTGAGAGAAGCCAGAAAAGGCAAAGGGAGAGGCATGCAAATAGAAGAATGAATAAAGTGATGCTTTGCAACTATCATGTGATGGCGTGATGATGCATTTTTCTTTTGAGGTAGAAACTTATAGAAGTATTAAATACAAGTGAAGGAGGAGTCATCTGTAAAACGTTCGACATCAAAATGCAGGTTTTCTTGTAGACTTCTTATTTGAACTTTAGTGTTCCAAGGTGGACTCATCCTTTTCTGTAATCACTCTGAATGGATGAGAAAAGCTGAGTTCCTTGAAGGAAGCCATAAACCTGAAGTCAGTCAAAAGCAACAAATCTGATGTTACACCTAGGAGCGGAGAGGTGAAGGTGAGCTTTCTGCAGGGGCTTCCTGGCTGTCGGGTGTAATCTGCCGTCAGGGCTGGTTGCACGTCTCCAATGGGGCTGTTGCAGTTAGTTTTTTAACAGACCTGATGAAACCTGACTGAATGTTAGGAACGTGCATTCAAGAAAAAGGAATACTCATTTCACAGTTTACTTCATTTTTTAAATCTAACTGAATTGTAATCTGTGTTCCAAAAAAAGACAGAGATTTAATGGTGAAGGGAACTGTATGTGGAAGCAAATTTTTACAATGGTATATGACAGTTTGCAAATCTGTTTGGATATTTTTTAGTAATGCTGTAGTGGTGTCCAGGAGGCTAAAAAATACTTGGGTGACTAAAATAAAAATTAAAAATAGATTAGAGAATGTGTAGCATGTAAAAGCATTTGATTTTCTGAAGAAATCTCAACAAGTATATGAAACCAGCTTTGTGAAGGGCTTTGCTTGCATACACGGTGCCAGAATTAAAGTGGTGTCTCTGATCAGTTGGTCACACTTTTTTGCTGATAAGAGAACCTCAAGCGGTTGCAATCACTTATGTCCACACTTAACCATGTGGGCAGCATATTATAGATCAGTAAATATTTGCATGCTTATGCCATTGATAGCTAAAATTTGGTGTAGCTTTTTGTTCATTTTGATGCTATTGGCTGCTGGTGGAAGAATGAGTTAGATGAGCCTTGGTGGCTGGAGTCCCAGCTGGTTCTGGTTGATCCAAGCAGGGTTATAAACTGAACACCAACAGTCTTTTTTCAACTTCCAGAACTTTCCCTCTGGAGGTGGGTTATAGATTCCCTACAATTCTGTCTGACATTTCCAGCCCTAAACCCAAACAGTGCGTTAGATGCGTCACAAACTGGAAACTGCTGTGCTAGTGAGCCTGACCATCTCTCCTGCTCTCTGCCCACTAACACATCATTGGCAATATCTCATTTCTCTGAGCAGCTTAAATATCTCCAGGTTAAAATTGCAAGAAGCTATTTCCATCCTTTTTTTTTTCTTGCGTAGAGAATATCTTCTGCAAATTCAAGATAAAGGATAGTCAGTGCTCGAGGTGTTTTGTTGGGTCGCAGACCTGGAAATGAGATTTCTAAAGAGGCAGGTGGGAAATATGCATTTTTAGACACAGCTGCCTGGTTTGGCTGCCGAACCCCAGCTTGTGCTGGCACGGTATAGCCCCAGTCCTGCTGCCTGCACCCCTTGGTGGGTCGAAATATTCCTTCTCAGGCCTTTTCAACTTTTTAGAAACAATAAAAATGTCACTAAAGCCAAATTTATCGAGGACAAGCTATTATGCCTCTAAGGTATACGAGGTATTTGGGTGAAAAGGCCACTGAATCTTTCTCATACGGCTCCATGAGAGGTGTGTACAGCCAGGTCCTGCCTCAGTGGTCTTTGGCTATGGACCTGTAACAATTTCCAACTCCTTTTTACAAGTTCCATAGGAAAAGTTTGTTCTGCAGCAACTCTGGCTTTCCTTTGCACGGTTGCCTTTTGCAAACCTTCCTTGAGAGGTAACTCACAGATGGTCCTGGCAAGCTGGGATGGGAGTTTGGGCTTAGCAGGGAAAAAAAGAGAAAAATGTTAAGAGGTAGAATGAAATATGTGTCTTTGCAGAGACAGCGCTAGGCTTGAGTGGGATGGCCTTGGGCTAAGTGTGTTGGGGGATAACAGTCAACCATGGGTTAATGTTTCTCCTTCTGAATTACATCCCTCCATCACGGCATCTTTGGGATGAAAGCTCAGCATGTGTGTGTCCAAGCCAATTAACTCCAATTCAGTAAATTAGCGATGTGTAAAACATGACATTGCAAAAATCCTTGGTTCACTGAACTGGAATGAGCTCGGTGTCTTCGGCGCACACATGAATGAGTCCAGAGACTTTGACCACTGGCTACTCTCCATGCAGTGCTTTTGGTTGCTGGTGCATACACGGGTAGAAGAGGATGGTGTTTTGGCCTGAGGAGGGGTGCAGGGAAATCTGGGGACTGCTGGGATGGTGGGACCAGGAATTGGGCTCTGCAGGCAGTGGTCTGCAGAGTCTGGGGAGGTGCAGGGACACAGGCCTCTGGACACAAAAACATGCAAAGAACCAAGAAAAGGCAGCAGAGACAGCAGTGACAGGGAAGGGCCACCTGGGCTGAAGGTGAATAAAACTCACAAGTGCTCCAGTCCTGAGGAGGAATATGGAAAACAGGGTTTAATAGCACACCTCTACTCCCAACCTCAGAAGGTCAAGCCATGAGCCAGGACAGCAAATATTACAAGCCTTAGTGTGAGATCTGGTAAAAAAGAGTGATTGTATTGCATTTCTGTTTTTGATTTCTGAATGTCCCATATGTATATGTGTGGTAGAGTGATGTGCGCCTCCCCGTTTACTGCCAAAGAGAACACTGGTCAAAATACACCCTTTCCTCAAGTGCTCCTGAGCCCTGCTTGTGTTCCCTGTGGTTGGTGATAAGGACAGTGAAGCAGAGCCCGTGTGAAATATGCAGGAGGGTCCCTGGGAACTGGGTATGCAATAGAGTCCCCCTGGGGTGACCCTTCTGTCAGGGACCGGTTGCTCAGTCTACAGGGGCTGTCATTTATGGAGGGGGTGATGGGCTTGGGAATGGTCCTCGCAGTCGGGGTGGGTTTCAGAGGACCTGGTACAAAGCCTAATCCCGAAATGTTCTCACTCTTGTCTTTAAAGAGGAAATTACAGCTTTATGGTGACTTAGTGTTAGGTGCCTGCAGGGATTAAAATTCTCATCCCTTGGGAATGGAGCTCCACAGCAGGGAGTGCTCCTGCTGCACCCTGGGGAACGTGCCTTACAGATACATCAGGCCCAAGAGTGTTTCTTCCTATGAATGGGCTATGGTTACCCAAAAAAACCACCCCAACCCCATGACTTGCTAAGGGACACCCTGGAACTCCTGGTCATGTTATAAGATCCCAGAGCCTGACCAGTAGCAGAAATAGTAAAAGGACTGAGCACCTCTGGGTGTTGGAGGAGAAGCTGGGTGCTGCAGTGGGACTGGAGCGGTGGCAGGAGGAGACAGGCTCGTTCATCCCCACAGGGTGCTCCTGATGCTGTCCCCTTTGTTTGCACAGCCCGTCCTCTGTAAATAGCAGTTGTTCCCTCCATTCCTCTGTTTGGTTCAAGGAGAATTTTCTAGATGCTTTAAACTGTTTTAAAGTCCTCATCTTTCTTTTTCAGCATCTTTACAGCAGAATAAACTTTACACTGTACCAACTGAGATGCAGTTTCTGGCAAGTACTGAGGAGTAAGTTAACTATAAAGTTTGTATTAGAGAGTTGAAAGAGAGAATTATCCCCTGAGCTAGACCAAGTTTTAGGAATTTGAAATTCAATCATTGAAATGTTTTGATTATACCAAACGTCCCAATCACTAGTAGCCTGATGATAGAAACCCTCCTCTGTGTGTCCAGCATCCCTCTGCACATCCAAAACATTGCAGAGATTTTCCAGCCACTCTGAAATGGTAGCCAAAGGTGTCTCCTGCTGGGGAATTGTGACTTGGTTTTCAAAGGAACATCAAATGTTTGAAGCCGGTGATGTAAAACCCACCAGGATTTACACACTGCTGATGGTCCTGCTTTGATAGCAACAATGGGAAGGAAGCATCTTTTCAGGAACAGATGTTTCTTTCCTCTTGGTGCTATCAATTTTTATTTATTTTTTCCTTTTAGCAGTCCTGTGGACTTTATGCTAAGTGTTACAAGGTGCTGAGGTGAGGGGCTGGGCAAGGCCTGTGCACCCTCAGCTCCTACGGATGGGTGATGAGGGTGCTCTACCCTCTGCAAAGCTGCCAGTGCCGAGTGGCAGCTCATCGAGCAGACCCCTCTGCTGCACTAGCCTGCTTAGGTGTCCCTGAGGACAGTGGTAGCTTGGATTTCTAAAAACTGGGAATTTTCCTTCTGTCAAGGCTCTGAAGTGGTTGCGCTGTATTTAAACCAGGGCTTTCACCGGATTCTCTTTTGGACTATTTTAAAGCAAAGATCTGACGGAGGAGAAGGAGGTTACCAGTGATGCTCTCTCAGACTTAAAGAAGGAGGAGGAATACAAAACGAATATATGGAAGGGTTTCCTCATCTCAATCCCATACGCAGCCAGCATTGGAGGTACAGCAACGCTGACAGGAACTGCACCAAATCTCATCCTTCTGGGACAGCTGAAGAGGTATGGGAGGTCATCCTGGAGAGCCCTGTAAATCCTGGAAAACAGACACGTGTTCTCCATCCCTGTAGGAAATTCTTTTATGGGCTGAGAACTAGTTTAGAAAATTTATGTCCTTCCAGAACATTTTGAGAAACTTTGGGAGCAGATGAAAGCAGAGAGTGGTTGTGTGAGCCTTAGCTGTAATAAGCACGTTTCCAGTGTACCCAGCCAGGCTGTCAGCCAAACTGGTGCATATGTGCTTCACCTTACTGATGCTCTTAATCCCTTTGAATTTAATGGGATTTGACTGCATGCTTACAATTAATCTGGTAACTGTTTTGAAGAAACAGGCCGTGTAGTGTTTTGTGAGCAATTATATCTACTGCTGCATGGTAGAAAGAAAAATAAGGAACCCACTACTTCTTGCCTGTTTTCTTAGTCGTAAAAGATGCCTCCTGTGTGCATAGGAACAGAGATTTGTGCCATCCTAAGCACCTACAGGTATTTCTTAACTTTGCTGGCCTCTACAGGTAGTTTGTTCAGGCTCTCCTAGGCATGCACAGCATCCTTATGAGGGTCATGTTCAGACTCCCCTGCAGTTATCGCAGCAGGGTTTAATCCTGGGTGTTCAGGGGTATATCACTGTATGAAAGCATCAGCCATCTGGAGAGAGATCTTTCGAATCTTCCCGTGGAGACTTGCACAGCTGGGCTGGGTGAGCTGCGGGTGGCAGGGTGGACTGGGGGGATTTGTCCCAACACAATGCTCCCCAGATCTCCTAGAGACCAGCTAGCTGTTGATGCTCAAAGAGGAATAGTTCTTGAATGCACACTGGCAAGTTTGTGGGCTATTTTGCTGCTGATTTCAGATGTCTGTCTACCCTTAAATTGAAGGGTTGTTTTCCCTTCTTGCATTAACTTGATTTTTCCCGTTTGCTTAGTTATTTTCCAGAATGTGATGTGGTGAACTTTGGTTCTTGGTTTATGTTTGCATTTCCTTTAATGCTGATTTTTCTTCTCCTGGGATGGCTATGGATCTCCATCCTGTATGGAGGAATTAACCTGAGGTATGTGTATATTCACTGGACATATACATTGTCTGGTTATACCAGCATTGTGAAATACATGTTCATCATGATTCTCATACTAAATCTACTGATATCACCCAGGATCATCTCCTGGATGGTGGGGAGTTTCATAAGTAACTTCAGGATGCTGATACTATTCAAGTTATTTATTTTAAAGAAGCTGCTATGCAACAGAAAGGTTTTAAAGCTATCTCATGGTTATATAGACTTTATCTAACTTAAATACATACATGTACAGAGTATGTATTATATATTCATTCAGTTAAACATACAATTTTTAAAGGTTGTTTTACTGCCTGCCCTGGGCCTGTGGAGGTTGGTGGCAGATTTTCATTGACAGAAGGGAAAGCAGGATCAAACTTTGAAGACCAGCGTAAAATCTTGGTTTCCTTGGAATTAGTAGCAAAAATATCGTAGAATGTACAAAACCCCAGGATTTGTTCTTGGGGCAGAAACTTGGGTTTGGAACAGATTACTTCACAACAGGGCTTAATTTTACAACAACGTGTTAATCTGTAACTGAGAATAGCATGTTTTTCCGGTAAATCTTTGATGGATACATGCAACCCCTAGTGTACACTACTTAAAATGGTTGCAGTATTGCCATGCTCGCTCATTTGGAGCCCTTGGTCTCCCTGCAAACTCTCGTACGTGATAGTAACAAACTCACAGTCCTGCTTCCTCCAGGGACCATACAGAATTTCTAGTATTTAGAAAAGTCTTTAATTGTTATTTTGAGTGAAAAATGCAAATAGAAGAGGGGAAAAAAAAAGAAGAGAACAGGTGTCCAAATATTTACATTGTCTCAGAGGCAGGAAAAAAATCAATGGGAAAATTTCAATCCAGAAAATGCCGAATGCCGGTCCTTGAATTGCTCATGGGGCTTCACGGGAGGCTCTATGTGCTGCTGTGGGATGCTCTGCCGGCTCACAGCCGCTCTGCATCACGTGCCCAGGGCTTGAATTTCCATGTCCTATGGTGAGGGTTGGGGCATGGCCCTCTTATCCTGCTGGCATGGCCTGGGATGGTCAGGTGAGGGAAGAAGTAGCTATGTTGGCCAAAGCCCCTGAAAAAATGCAAAATTGCTCTTGTTCTCCGACAACGTGATCCTTTTTGTTTTGTTTGGCTCGTCTCTGTGAGCACAAAGCCCGGCTTTATTGGGATAGCTGGGCCAGCGCAGATACCAGTATTCCCCAGTGGCGAGGTGCCTCGGAAGAGACATTGCAAAGCTGCAGCCGAGTGCCTGCAGGAGTTTGTGGGGCTGCTTTGACTGTCACGACTCAGGGACAGCGGCTGGACTTTCTATGGGGACAAGTCCTTGGTGTCTGCAGCACAGTACAGGCAGATGGACATCACTGCAACAGCAGGTCAGCTTTGCTTGAATCCAAAAAACATTAAAAGGCTTAAGTATGGGATGGCTGACCTGAGATTAAGCTGTTGTTAATAACACCCCCCTAAAAAAATAAGAAATTGAAGGGGTAGGTAGATCTGTTTGAGGTTCAGGAACTTCTGAATGATCAACCATTCATCCACATAGAAGATCTAGCCACAACATCCCTTTGAAACAGTGGATGAGTGAAGGAAGCGCAGGCGCTGCAGGGCCGGATGGATGCATCTGATGCAGAAAGTTGGGGTTTGCAAGTTTAATCAAGGTCACAGTCAGGGTTAGAAGCCAGCTTCAGCAGCATGGGACGTGATGGGAGATGAAGTGCGAGATATCAATATATCATTTGTATGCACATGCTACAAAGGATCAAACAGTGTGTGCAGTCAGCCTGGCTGGGCTAAGAGGCTTAGCCAGGAGCACATTAACATTCCTGGCCAGTTAGAAATTCCTCACATTTTTGTTGATCCTCAGCAGCACCCAGGAAATTGCAAGTGACTTGAGAAGTGAAGGGACAGATTAATTTTCTGTGTCACCCTCTTCCTAGTTATTCTGCCCAAGTAGGTATCTGCTAGAGATTAGGAAATCCCGCAATGTTGGGTCTTTCTTTTGGCAATCACAGCCCACGCCGGAGGAAACAGTTCAGAATATAAATGAGAGGAAACTTCCTAACCTCTGCAGGATCTCCTTTTATGAATGCAGAGAGAAAGGATATATAAAAAAGAGCCTTATTGACTGTGCACCAGAGACCTTCATCATCAGTCTTCATGATCTGAAGATAATGCAAGTGGAGCCACCAGAGATGTGCAGCTCTTTGAAACTTGCAGAGCAGGCACTGCAGGAGTGCATGGTGCATGCATGTGCTGCAGTAGGAAATGCAGCATTTGCTACGTGATGTTAGAGGCACATAAAGATGTAACTGTGTTTCTTGGCAGGGGCTGGAGAACAAAAAAGTCAAATATAAGAGCGGATGCAGAAGTCCGAGCCAGAGAAGTGATAAAGGAGGACTATCAGAAACTGGGTCCGACAAAGTGAGTCATCAAGTCGGGACTGGAATGAAAAAGAAATCAAGTGGGTTGGAAATGTCCTGTCTTAACAGTGGAGAACTGGGGGAAATGGAGTTTTTTAGAAGAAAATGAAATAGATGTTTCTACTCGGAGTGTTTGTAACCTGCTGAAGTTTGCTTTTTTGAACACTCCAGCCTCTCCACTAACAGGAATAATTGCAAATAGCAGCTTGTACTCAAATCTTCTCAAGAACAAAGTTTGTATTATAGAGTGAATTCATGCTGGGTTGTTTAATTACTGTTTGTAATTTTTCTACTCCGGGGACAAAACCAATCCTGTGTGCATTATGGACTAACCAACACAGGCTGAATTTTGAAGGTTTGTGCACACCTCTTGTGCGAAGCAGGAAGCATTTGCTGAGAAGGCTGATGAATCGTATGATAGATATGAATCGTATGGGTTGTGGATACACTTAAAGAACGCTTAATAGCTGTTCAAAGAAAGTACATGGAAAGAAGTCAGATCCATATCATGGAAAATATTATTTTTATTGAACAACTCATTCAACTGTATTAAGTGAAGAAAGAACAGGACTCTCTTAGCTTCTTATTGTAGTTCCTCAAAGGTATTGTCTTCTGGAAAAAGCTGGGTGCAAATTTCAATGATGGGGATCATATTTTGGAGAAAGGGACCAGCAGAAAGAAACATGAGTTTTAGACTTATGAGAAATGCCAAAAAAGGGGGAAGCAGGAAAAGTTGAGTGTCTCCAAGAATCAAACCCTTGGTATGTCCAACCAGCAACTGATATCCTAGGCAACCAAGGCTAGTGAAGGTTTTTGAAACTGTGGGTCTTAACCTTAAATGGTCTGTGATTCTCTACCTGTAAAATAATATTTTCGTACTCACGGCGATGCTGTGAAGATTCAGTGATGTTTGTGTCTTGCTATCGACATTGTAATTATTGCTGTTGTGGAAAGTGGAGTGGTTCTTCAAAGACAATTGTCTGTGCCTGTGCTGTAAATGAAAGAAATTGGTTTATTTGTTCCATTCAGTACATTATCGAGCAGCCTGCAAAATGTCTCTGAAAGAATCAAAGTCCCACTTTGAGGTCTAGAAGTGAGAAAGTCCATTAAGCTGTGCTCTACCAATTTGATTAGCAACCCCATAACTTAAAATCAATGCAAGTGGCCTCTTCCCAAGGGTTTAAATGCCCTTCCTTGTGCTTGGAGAGATTTTAAACAGTGTTTTGAGGCATTGTCTTGGTTAAATCTTGTCTCCACTAGAGTCAAGCCTGATACTTAGCGAATAGTATTGCCATTTACCATGCTGTTTGTCATGTATCTAAGGGATACTGTTTAGGTGTTGACCTTGAAGTTTGTTCTTGCTGTCTCCCATATGATCGGAATCTCAGCCATCCGTTTACATTGCTTGAACTGGAGTGAAACCATCCCTGACTGACTGTGCCCTGGGGACGTCCCCGAGGGCAGCAGTGAGAGAAGTGACCATGAGAAGCTGCTTGGCCCTTCCCCTCTGCCACAGCCAGAGGGTCAACCTTGTGAATGCCTGTTGTGACATCTGGGCATTCCTGATGCCCATCTTGTCTCTCCTTAATGTCCTCCAGTAAGAGATAATGGCTGGCAAATATCAATATTTGCAAATAGATTTACAGTCTACTCCAGTGTTTCACTGTAGTTATTTTTAGAAAATTGGCCTAATGTCTCATCCAAGCTGCTGCATCCTGAGCTCAATACTTGTCCTAGCTTGGATCCACCTCTTCAGCACATCAGCATTTTAACTGCATTTCTTTTAATTTTAGGTTTGCGGAACAGGCAATCTTCTTCTTGTTCTGCATGTTTGCAATCATGCTTTTCTCCAGGGATCCCAAATTCATTCCAGGTTGGGCAAGCTTATTTGCACCAGGGTAAGATTTTATTTTCATTCCTCTGTCACATTTTTCAAAAGCATTTCCAAGTCATTGGGATTCCTGAGTTTCTGATTGCATTGCCTAAATATTACTCAGATTTTCTGGAATAAATTAAACTGAACTTCAAGTAGCAGACACAGCTTTAATCTTTCTGTCTCCCGGAGCAGGTATATAAAGCCTGGTGGGAAGCTGGCATGTCTATCTGAAGCCATCCCTAGGGTGTTAATGTTGGGAATGCTGTTTATAGGTAGATTTACAGTGAAATACTGAATTCTTTATGCAATCCAGTGATTTCACTGGAGGTCTGGAGACTGAAGAGAGATGGCAGGAGCTGACCCCAAGTACTATGCTGTCTATTTGGCAAGTTTGTCTCCCTTGTGACATCCATACCTTGGGAAGATGAACGGATATATCAGCTGGGGAATGCTAAAGCTCTGAGAGGGTGTTGTTATTTCTTAACAGAAGAGACCTTCATAGCTTTTTTAAAATAAGGCCCTAGCTTAGTAAATGATTCCTTAATACAACAAAGTAGTTATGGACTTTTTCCTCATCAGTTAATAACTCCTTACGATGCTTAAGCTCTTTACTGGATGGAGCCTGCCTTTCACCTCAAGAGTCTGAACATTTTGCAAAGAGCTCATATAAATAAGACAGTTTGGGCTCTGCCTCTCTTCCTCCCTGCAATGAGCTGAGGAGACTTGTCCTCACAACCCCTCATGGACTGACTGCGACTCCACAATCAGAGCAGCCAGAGCATCAGTGTGGTGGGGATTAGATCTTGGTTTTTACATTTGTAGGGCAGCTTTTCCAGGGGGTTCATGGCCCATCGTAGCTCGACAGGGAATTAAAATGAAAAAAAAACGTGAACAACGAGTGTTGTTCAAACCTGATGGAAACTTGTAATCTTCTTTGGTTAAAACCCTGTTCTCATAAACTTTGTAATTCTACAAGCTTGTGCTTCTTACAAGTGTTTCTGCTGCTTTTGGACAGGTTTATTTCGGATGCGGTTACAGGAATCACCATTGTGATTATACTGTTCTTCTTCCCTTCACAAAAACCTTCCTTCAGGTGGTGGTTTGACACAAAAGGTGAGTAGGAGACCCCTGCAGGCAGGGACTCTGCCCTTGCCTGTGCTCTGGAAGGGCAGGCATGGAGCAGGAGCCAAGACTATCTCCCCTTGGACCTGCCCCAGCCCACAGCAGCTGCGCTGACCATCTGGAGCAACGTGGTTTGAAGGTGCAATTTGATCATACAGAGGCTTTTTTTTCTGAAGTGCCAGAAGAGGTTTAGCAGTCACTGCCCTGCTGCTGATTTCAGGAATGACTCAGTTGCTCATGTATCTGTCAGAGATGATGCCGTGGTGGGTTGAAGCAAACTGAAATGGTGTTGATTTACTGGAGCAGATCTGACTGTGAAACAGAGGTTTGTTTGCTGACTCCCTTACAGCTCCCATTCCTCGGCTGGGAGCATGAGCCTCTGAGAGGGCAGAGCTGGAAGAGTTGTCTGTACTCAAAACTAGGAGCCCTTCCTCAGTTCCCAGAATGATATAGAATTTAAACTCCTAAAGCCCGACATCTCCAGCAGGTTTTGGTACCAGGAGTCTTTTGAGACCTTGGGTCTGTTCTCTTGAGTAGCAATGAGATGCAAATTTTAATTCATAAGCCTCTTATTCCAAGATGGTCTTAATGTGGAGATGCAGATGATGAATGCTCTTCATGGATAGTGCAGCACTGCTTGGGGTCTATGGGAACAAAATACCGGCTGCTCTGAGTCATGCACTTTTGTTGTGCTGTCCATATGCAGGAAGATGTTTAATCAGGCCTCCTCTGGATAAAATATGTGTGCCCTTGTTCAACAGAAAATTACAGTTCCATTAGTGCATCCTTCCATATGACAGCGCTCACTTCATCACGTATTAAGAGATGGCCTTTAGGGGAGATGAGCTCTTTGCTATAAAACTTGCCAGCTGTTGAACGGCAAGTGGAAAATTAATAACATCTTCATAATTCAAATGATAGAAAATTTCCTTCTTCCATGGACTGCTCTCTGTTGAAGACAATGTTTATGTCTGTTGCAGAGAGAAAATTAACCTGATATTAAATGTTCCCTCAAGAAAGCCTCAAAGAAAACTTTAAGTGCTAGAATTTCTTTTATTTTCCTTTTTTTAAAAGATCTGATATTTAGTTAAATGATCTTTTAATTGTCTAGCTTAAGAGATCCCATATGTATATTTTGTCAGCAACTCATGGTTAGTGAGTGTCAGCACTGATGTCAGGCTCATGATATCATTCTCTCAGATGATGACTGACGTACTCCTCTTTGGGTGGGGGTTTGACATGGGGTTTTTGTCTTCATCTAGCACCAAACACTGAGACGCAGCCCTTGCTGACTTGGAGGAAGGCCCAAGAGACGGTGCCCTGGAACATCATCTTGCTGCTTGGAGGAGGGTTTGCCATGGCAAAGGGCTGTGAGGTGAGGCCCGCTGCAGATGCTCCATTGCAGTCATCCTGCTCGACAAAGTTGTATTTTATCAGGATGTCACTAGGGGTTCTTATTTGGCTCTGGGAAATTTGCGTCTGTGGGGTCACAACACTTGAAGGACATTTCTCAACTCCATGTGACAAAAATGTGCAGCAGATAACTAAGGGGGTTAAGAGACCTTACAACTCCCTTCAAACTGCTTGCTGTTGAGTGCCCTGAGGACACTGCATATAGATGCTTGTGTGGATTGGGGAAGATCATATGTAATTTGCAGTTCTAGGAGAGGATCAGTTCATCTGCAGGGACACAGGAGCTCAGCTCTCTAGCTTGTTTGCTCTTCCCTTCTGCAGGAGTCCGGTTTGTCTGTCTGGATAGGAGGCCGTCTGCACCCCTTGGAGGGTGTACCACCGCCCGTGGCTGTCATCCTCATCACGATTGTCATCGCCTTATTCACTGAGTTTGCCAGCAACACAGCCACTATTATCATCTTTCTTCCTGTCTTGGCAGAGCTGGTAAGGTAGTCCCATGGCAGCTTCTCTGCTCTCCTGCTTGCTCTATCCCTTGGACAGGCAGGTTTGTGTTGCGTCTGTGCTGGGACAGGCACCGTATGGATCTCCTGCTCCTGGGCTTCAGGCACTTTGAAATCCTTGGGAGCAACGAAGAAAGTGCCTGTAGTGTAATGTGGACACAGAAGGATAATAATCCTTCATATGTTGTTGGCGAGCTATGTGATTGTTTATCATGGAGTGTAGGATACAGCTCTGCACGGTGCACTGGCTATTTGCATTCTTTGATGTATCTGCCTATGCCTCCGAATCCTCAAGGTACAATTGCTGTTCCTTCTGTTTTTCAAGGCCATTCGTCTGAAAGTAAATCCCCTCTATTTAATGATACCAGGAACTATAGGATGCTCCTACGCATTCATGCTGCCAGTCTCAACACCTCCTAACTCAATTGCATTTTCTTCTGGACACTTGATGGTCAAGGATATGGTAAGCTCTTTTAGATATTGCTGAAAACAATCAGTCTGAGTGGGGTGTTTAAAAAACGAATTTTCAGGAGTGTTCCAGTTCAACATGTACTAAAGTGAAAAGACAGAAATCTAATACTGTTCTCAGCAGTGTTTGAAGGAACAGGTATATGAAAAGAGCCTTGTGAAATTTGGAGCTGCTGTGGCTCCAAACAGTGACAAAGTTGATCTTGAATGTGCTCAGCATCTCCCAGACCCTGCTCCTGTTCTGCCAGTGTCAGCAGCTCAATTTCCATAAGTTTCTGGGCGCAGGAAAAGTTCCCCAGCACAGAGAAATAAAGTTTATGAGTAAAATTAGGCTCAATCCCAATTCCTGCTCACATTCCTGAGGCTAAACAGATGTTCATGTTTTTGGTGGATCAAAGCTTGGTAAGCATCTGCAGAATGGCCTTTGTGGCTTAAGAAAGCCTGCTTAAGATGTTGCTAATATTAACGGCAATTAAGCCTTCCATTTTTGTGATGTTTATATTCAAATAGCTTCATGCTTCACATGCTGTAGTTGTCCAGTCTAAACTCAACAGTTGTCTTTGTATTTCTTTTGTAGGCAAGAACTGGGTTGCTCATGAATCTTATGGGAGTTCTGCTTCTTAGCTTGGCAATGAACACATGGGCCAAGAGCATCTTCCAGCTGGGGACCTTCCCTGCATGGGCCAACATCCATGCAGAAAATGCCACCTCATTCTTGACAACTGTAGAAAATGTCACTTTAAGTGCACTAAATAAAATATGAACAAAGCCACCCCCGAGGAAGGACTCACTCACTTAGGACTTGGGCACTGGAATCGTCAGAGTATGCACAGGAGGAAAGCCCCGTGGCTGCTCACACTGTATGGGACCCTCTGGTTTAATTTTATTTTTAGAAATACTGGTCAGTGTCACAACATCCATTTGTTCTTTTCTCTGAAGATCTTTCCCCACCTTCCACAGGTACCAATCAGACTCTCCCAGAGTCCATCTGTCGTAGGTGGTTGTTAACTGGATGACCCTGTAAGCGTCGAGCATCTTTGGGTTGCATCTCTCTTGGACAACCCTGTAAGCGTTGAGCATCTCTCCCCCATGGTGAAAGCTAGAGCTTTGCAGCTCCAGCTTCTGATACCCTACCTCGTTTTGGAGAGTAGCCCTGGGAACAGGGTGGAGGCAACTGGATTATTTACATGCAACCCAATGTGAGTGAGTGTATCAGAATCTGGCTGGGGGGAAGGCGGCGTGGCCGGGTGCTTCTAGCAGGATGTGAAGGATGGGGGTCTCGTTACCATCTCATGAGTAATTCTCTCATGGAGAATGAAGACTATTTCTTCAGGTTTGTGTGTGAAGGGATGATTCAGGAGATGCGTTGGTAGGACTTGGTGCCTTACTCTGTGCTTTGGAAACAGGAAGGCAACAGTTTGTTTCCAAATATGTTCAGTGTTTTGAAAACCTGGGACACTAATTGCTGTTTGGTTCTTTGCACTGAGTACACAGATGAGGGGTTGGAGCCAAATTAATTTCTGACGTAACTTTGGACATCGGTGGTGTTTCACTGGTGGTGAATGTGGCCAGTCTTAGGTTTGTGAGATTGACTCACTCATGAGCGACCCGCTGAGTCACAGGTCAGAGGACAAGTTGCATTGGAATATTATTGACATTTCTGAAAAATAGGCTTTGATTCTTAACATCTTTTTAAATCAGATTGCTTGGGTACTTTCAATGAAAGCATTGCAAATTGACTGTGATTTAAATCACCATTTTATCTGATTTTTTTTATTATTATTTTCTGTAGGAATCTAAAATATTTAATTTAAAAGATCAGTCATTGAAATAGATGGCTTGAAAGACGAAGGATATGATTGCTGGTTTAGGGAAGGTGAGTGACTGCATCCCTGTGCTGGGACAGATTTCTCTGAGGATGTAAACTGGTGGAGCTGGTGAGGCGGTCTGGCGTGGGGTAGGGATCCAGTGAATTCCCCTGCCCCTGTGCTGCTGGTAAACCCCAGGGCCAGGAGAGAGAGCTGGCAGGGTGATGCTCACCAGCCACAGCTGCTGCTGTGGGGGATTACCCTGGGGTTGCATGGTAGGTAGGGACTTGCTGGGGTTGAACCGAGACCGCCAAAACCGATTGAATGTGGAACTTTGATCAGTCAAGTTCAAAATAAATCCTTAACGTTCAACAAAATCCTTAAGTTCAACAAAATCCTTAATGATTGTGGAAAACGTAAAATAAAGCACATTTGCTAGCACGTCACATCGTCCTGTTTGCTCTGTAGATTGAGAGGAGAAAATCAAAGCCTGAGCCTTCCCCTCCCGCAGCTTTGCCCCCTGATTTGGGCAGTGGTTCCCCAGGAAGGCAGTGAGGTCTCCTTCCCAGTCTGAGCCAAAACGGAGCCCTGTTAAGCAGAGGGGCAACGAGACTGGGAAGGCTCCTAGCCCAGCGTCTCAGGCTGCTGTGCTAGAGATGCAGCCCCAGCAGCCGCCTTTCCTGGGGATACCCCGTACCACTGTCCCGTGTCCCCGGGGCAGCTGGGTTTGGGCACCATCATCCTGCATGGATGCTCCTCGTCACGCCTTGGTGAAGATGGGCTGAATGGGGAAGGGAGAATTGCTCCCTGCAGCTGCCTTTCCCAGCCGGCTGTCCCGTGAACAGCACGGCATCGCTGTCCCGGGGCCAGGGAACGGGCTGTACCCTGCGTGGCCAGGAGCTGCAGGAAGGAGCCCTGCTGTCCCCCTGCCCTGCTGCGACTAGAGCTGCTGCTGCGGGGGATCGGAGTCGGTCGCTGGAACAGAGCTGCCTCTGTCCCTGCAGCCTGGAGGACAGGCAGCGAGGGCCTTTGGCAGGCTTGGATCATCTAATTTCAAGGCTCAAAAGGTAACATCCAGTCCGGCTCCGTTGCAGATGTAGGGGTACTACTTCTGGGCTCAGCTCTGGCTTGGTGCATCCCAGTTGAAGCCAGGAGAGTGGTTTTACTTGGACATGAAAGCACAACTGAGACCACACAGTTTGTGTAGAAGTCTCCAAAAATCGCTCCCAGCATCCTGGCACATCTGTGGCACTGTCTGTCAGAGATGAGAAGGTATTCCAGAAACACAGCCAGGGAAGGTCTGTTATCTCTGTGTCAGGAAACTGAGGCAGAGAGGGGACCAGTGACTTACCCAAGGTCACACAATGGGACCTTGGCAGACCTGGGAAAGGTGTGAGGAGCACCTGGATCCTAAATCTCTACTTTAGTCAAAGACCTGGCTTCTGCCAGCTTTATCAGCAGCCCCTGTGGTTCCCAGGACTCCCCAGAGGATCTGGTTTAAGGCATGTGGATGACAGCATTACCTAATTCTGCTCTTTTCATATCCAAGCATCTGTGAGAGTAGGGATAGTCTGGTATGCTTGATTTTTAATTATTTTTTAAGATTTAGTATTTCTGAGGTTCAAGAATGAACTAGCCTGCATGAATAATTTCTAATTCCATTTGCTGCTGGTAGTACTAAAATTTGCCAAAAGCAGCTTTTTATGCTAAGTCAATCCCGTTATTCTTGAAGGGTCTGTGATGTGAGTGGAGATATGAAAATTCCCAGGAAAGAGAACTTCAAGTGCTGTACTAACCTTCTGTGACTTCGACTATGTTATTTTAAAGGAACTTTGCACGCCTATGCACCATTTCTCTAGGAATGTAAAAATCCAACAACCATCACAAAAGCCATTCACATTAGCAGCCTGCTTGTGAATTTTAATTAACAGGAAATGCCACTCACGCATTGAAATTCAACATCCAGAATATCTCTGCTTTACTCCTTTGATGTTCCCCATCCAATCCCCGACCAATATCCATATGTTCTCCTGAGACACTTGGAGGAAAATCGTCCTGGTTTATTTACAGTAGGAAAGCATTTTGTAGTATCTTTTATCCCAGACACGTTCGAGTTGCTTGACAAACTGTTCAGAGAAGAGCTGCTGTATGGGTCTTTACAGCGGTGAGTGATTCTGGGGCTGTGCTCAGCCGGTTTGCACCCAGCAGTGACGCTGGAAGTTCGGGAGAGAAAGGGAAAAATTCCTGAAACAAGTGGAAGGCCAGCCTGATTGGGGAAATTCAGCTATTGCAGGTTAGATAGCCTTGGCTCCCTTATCACATTTATCCCTCATCAGTCACTGAAAGGCTATTCCTGGGATTTTTCAGTATTTCTATAGTGGAAATATAAGAAGACATGACCTGGCTCTGTGTCACCATAAATTTTCATTTGCATGTGATTTTAACAAGCAAAGAATCACCACTAATGGGCAAATCTTTCCCACACCCTCAATTTCTTGAACTGGCTGAATAACATGATCAACAGGTGCTGATGATACTACCATGGAGAAACACCTTTGGCCCTAAATCGTGCTGTTTTTAGCTCTCCGTTCATCTTCTTTACCCAGTCATTTTCTTAAGCCGTATAGTTCATGTACCCCACACTCTACCTGTGCTACAGCTGCTCCTTTACGTGGCACCCCCTGTCATCATCACCACCACCCTGTCACTACAGGTTGAACTTGCAGGTGTTTTGGCAAGAGGCTCTTGTTCGGACTGTCCGGAGACCAAATCTGTGAGCACAGCAGTCTGCAAAGCAGGCATGGATGTAAAATCTCTGTCCTGGTAGGTGCAAGGTCAGTCACCATCCCTAATCAGGACAAAGCCAGGCTGTGCTTCCTGGCTGCAATACAAATGAAACCCTCTGTTGTCTTCTTATAGTTACAGCAAGTTTGATGGGTCTCTGTCTCCTACTGTAATGCTAAAAAGTCTAAATCACGGATGTTAGAAAATTTTAGAGCTTGAGCTCTATAGAGACTGGAGCTTGTCAAGAAAGCAAAGTCCCTTTGTACCAGCCGGGAGCTGTGCCACAAGATCCCCAGTGACACAGGGTGGGAAAAGGCACCTTGGAGCATCCCAAGGGGATATCCCCATCAGTGGCTCGCCAGACTCCCATTTCTTCTTCACTTCCTCAGTTTTCCTTAAAACTCTCCCACCCACAGACTTTAGTTTCTGAGCTAAAATGAGCACAGACTTTGAGGTACTTTAGCAGAATGTGGCCGCAAGATGTCACAGTTGCTTCGCTGAGATGCACGGTCCTGCCGTCTCCTGCTCCCCAGCCTTCACCCATGGTTCTTCATGTAGCTGTATGAACGCACACACACTGTTAATTGATTTTTATTTTTATTTTTTTTTTTGGCAAAGCAAGCTTTTTTCATTGTGTCCTGGGGAAAGTTAGGCATTTATGATTCTAGCTCATTTGAAGGTTATCAGTTTGGGCTATAAAATAGAAGATACCCTACATTTAGGATAGTCCAGCCTGCAGGGATCAACTTTGAGTTGAGCCGGAGAAAATCGAGGTTTGACTTCACATACAAACTCTTTGTGCTGCCTGGAGTTACTGGCCAAGCACAGCTCCCACAGAGGCTTCAGCTCCCCTTTGCCAGATGATGCAGCAGGATCAGAAAAGACTCATTGCTCTGTTGTGGACTTGTGATCTTTTTGTTCTCTATTGCTAATGTGGTTTTTTTCCTGGCTCAGAAAGCTACCTGCTTACCTGGATGGGGTCCCAGGGGCTGATGAAATCAGTTAGCTTAGAAATACAGTGAGAAAGAAGTTTAATCTCAGAATAGTGACTAAGGAGAACCTGATGAGTTTTGCAGAATATAGCTATGGGCCTTTTGGGGTTGTCCTTTATAGTCTGCAAATTGAATTCAAGACCTAATTCATGGCCTGTGCAAGCAATTGCTATGGCTGCTCCAAACAAATGGCACTTTCTTTCCCGCCCGCCCGGCTGGTGCCTCTTCCCAGCTGGAGCCAGTCAGATTTTCTCATTTGGTGTCTGTGCTCCAGGGCACCAGGAGGAAAACTTTGCTCTGCCAGCCGTGTGGGGAAAAGAAAAACTCCAGCAACAAAGCAGAGTTGTTGGGTGGAGCAGAAAGAACCTTGTCTGGTACCTGCAGGAGGGGCTGAGCAAGCCGGTGGAGGTTTGCGCTGCTCGCTTGTTCTCATCATCGCTCGTCCTCCCACAACTGCGGCCTCCGTGGGGTCTGGCCACGTCCCCAGGGGAAGGTGCTGCTCTCCCACCACTTGCTGGAGAGCAGAGCCCCATGTGCTCCGTCCCTGGGGCCGACAGGGACAGGGCTGACCTCCAGCCCTTTGCCCTCTCCTGCCCAGGGGAGCATGAGAACATCCTGGGGGCCCGGTGGTTCCCACCCAGCAGGAGGGCTCAGCCTGGGAGAGCGGGTCCCTGTAAGGAGTGGGCTCAGCAGTGACTGGGCGACCTGTGTCACATTTGCCCACCAGCGGTGGCTTAGTGTGAAAGCACCTGGCAAAGGGTCAGGTTTGGTGGGGGCCAGGGAAGGCTCCCATAATCCCCGAGCTCAGTGCTAAGGGGTAGGCAGTGGTGGTCCAGGTTTCCAGCTGATCGGAGGAGGGGGAATCTTCTTCTTTGGAAACATAAATGAGGAGCAAACACCACGGGCTGGTCCTTGTCTGCCAGCGAGTGGGTTTGGTGGCTGGAGCTCTGTGCCCTGCACATCCCAGGGGTCAGGAGAGTCAGTCCTGGCTTGCGTGTCTGGGAGCTTCTCTGCACTTTGGGAATCCTGCCTGTGGCAGGGCTTTCTTTGCAGTGGACTTGCTGGCTCTAAGGGATTGGGAAAGGTTCAAGTTTGAAGCTTCATCTTCCTCTGCCAGGACTATGAGATGAGCCTTTGAGCAGTTTGTGTACCCTGCCCACGACCTCACAGTTTCATCAAGGAGCAGCAGCCTCCCAGAACAGATGAACTATTATCAGCACATGGTTTTCTGGATCCTACCATGCCCTTTGCACTATGGCCAATGTCTGAAAGAGTAAAAGATCACCTTATCTCTGAGAGAGACCCCAACCTTGCTGCTTGCTGGTGGGCAGTGTGATGAGAAGTCAGCTGGGATGAGACAGCTGATTTCCCCACAAGGGATGGTGACACCCCACGTTCCATGTGATGCTTGTTCCATCTTCATCAGTCCATATGTTATTGACTCATTTTTTTTTCAGCTATGTGTCATGCAAATAAGCCTTCTCTGCAACAACAGTAAGACCAGAAGTGTAAAGCCCAAGCAGTGCTGTGCCTCCCAGCTCTGTCCTGTAGTGGGGTTATTCCCCAGGCTTCACACGCCAGATTTTCCCACTCACTTTAGGAATTGCCAGCATTGCTGTTCTGAATAAACAGCTTTTTTTTTTTTTTTTGAGTCCTGGCTCTCAGCTGCCTTGGTTTTCTATCCTGCTTCTCCCAGCAGCTGCATCCAGGATCCTTTCTCAGAGCAATAAGGCACTGGAGCAAGGTGAGTTCTTGAGCAAGACTGGGGCACCTCTCTGCCTCTGGGTATGTAGTGTCTGCTTTAATTCCTCTCCTTCCTTCTGTCTTGATAGCTGTTGAATGCCCCTTTTCCACTGAAAAACCTCCTTTTCTAGTCAAGATTCTCCCACAAAGGATAACTGAGGCTGCTGTTGGGCAGGGGGAGATGGGGATTGCCTGGTTGGGCTTAATCCTGGGGAGAGGCTCCTTCCCCCCACCAGGTTTTCTGGTCTCTGGAGAGTCACTCCAGATGTGAGGCCTGAGAAATGATATTCCTTCCCAAACGTTTGTTTTCATTAGACATTTAAATAGCTTCATGGGACACTTCATCCTGTCTGCAGTGGCCAAATTCTTATCCTTGGAGATTTCCTCTGCTGCTGGAGCTTCAGTGTGAAATGGTTTTGTCTAATCAGTTCTGTATTTGTCACCCTTAAACCTGCAAGTCTTTGGTCTCCTCTGAAGAGGCAGGGAGACCAGAAATTCCCACTCAATTGCCTCTTACCCGTTGAACACCTTGTAATTAGAAAGCTGGTCTAATGATTTCCACAGCAGCTGGGAGCCTCCTCTTTCTCCCTCCAGCATCCTCTAAATAACCACTAAAGCCACTTTTAGCCACCGTTAAGGAGCAGTGAATAACTGAATAACTTTATTATGATTTTTACAGAATAATACAATGCTTTCCTGTGGAGCAGTTGCATTGTACTTGGTATTTGATCTTTCAAGAAATGCCTTGTATTTCCCTGTCCTGCATGCTTCCCGGGAAGATCTCAGTCCCAGCTATCCAGGTTAGCAGAGAGGTAGAGAAGAGTGAGACTGGAGGCACTCAGAGAAGGACCTTAGAAAGCCCCATGAGTGATCAACTTGAGAAAGCCCCCCAGTTAGCGCGCTTCTGCACTTCCTCTGCTAACATCCACATACTTGTTCTTTGTGCAGTATGAGAGCCCGTGCCTACTGTGAAGAATTTCTGTTCCCAAAGGTGCACAGGATCATGGCAGACCTATGGTTGGTTTACTCCAAGCCTGTCCCAGCAAATGGCAGAGAGCTGTGGACCTTGTTTCTGCAGTGTTCCTGCATCACGGCAGTGATAGGAGGCCTCTTTTACAACTGGATGTTTGCTTCCCTGGAGTACCCCTGGCACCTCTCCGTTGCAATGGCCGTCTCCTTCAGCCTGCTCCTTCTCCTGACCCTTTTCTTGGTGCATCCTGCCCGTTGTGTCTTCAGTATGATCATGCCCACGCTAGGTACCAAACAAGGCCGGAAACTTCTCTTGTCGACCTGCATCATGATTGTGGTGGTTAACGTAATACCCAACATCATAAGCAACATTAAGACCATACTGCAGGTTATTAAGTGCATCTGCAAGAATTCCTCTGACAGTCTTTTGAACTCAACTGCTCTGCTAGGGACAGCTTCCTGGGAGTTTGGGGATGCAATCCAAGAAACTGGTCATGCCATTAATATTTATCAGCCTATGAATGGACATTTTCAGTTTTCATCACTTAAGAACAGCTCCTTGATTTACCAGCAAGTGCATCTTGCTGGTGAGAAGATTGGGAGGGACTTTTTGGCTGTTGAGGTACTGGTCAAAGACTTTGTACGAATAGGCAACAAGTTGGTTGCTGGCTTCTCTGTGCTTTATCTCTGTTTTGAGTCCACCTGGTATTTGAAAAATTATCTCACCAACCTCCGCTTTGACAATTTTTACATCACCAAGAAGCTGGAGCGTTTAGCCATGGACAGAAAAGCAGCTCATCTGCTGATGGGCCCGCCCAAAAACCTAATTCGACCAACAGGCATGAAGTTGTCCCGGGAAGAAGTGATGCTGTGTCTCATGCAAGCCATGCTCCTCACCGTGGCCCTGATGCTGATGCTGGTGGTCGTGGCCATGGACCACTTTGCATTCAGTGTGGCAGACACCGCCGAGAAAAAGGCAGCTCAGTTCTCTGTGGTGCCCGTCACTCTCAGCATCAAATACAGGGTAAGCGCTGGGGTCCCCTCTCCTTCCCTGCATGGAGACCCCACTGTGTGTCCCATCGTAGGAGGCAGCGGTGGGGATTGCAGTCTTTGTAGCCTTCTTTATATGACCCTGACTTCCCTCCCCAGCAGCCAGCTGGTCAAGCAACAGGCTTGGGGAGGAAGAGGCAGAGGCACAACCTCAGTTGCTCCTTCCAATGCATCAAATAGCAGCATCTGCCCGCTCCAGATTACAGCTTCTTGGGAGCGAGGAGGGGAGTAAATAGTGCCTCATGCAGCAAAGGCGCCGCTAGCATGTGGCAGCCAGATGTCCCCGTGTCTCCAGGTCCCTTCCCTAGGCAGGATGGAGGAACCGTCTACCCGTGGCAGCGCAGGTGCAAGCACAAAAGGATGTGGGGAGCAGATGAATATACATCTCAGCTGTGAGGATCTCTCCTCATCTTATTGCGCTGGCTGGTCTTTAGGGAGAAAGCCCTGCCCATTGTCTTTGTTGTCACCCTGTGTAATCCTTTTCACAAGTCCCCCTGGTTTCTGTCTCTTTTAATATCTTTTATCTGGACTAATTCTGGTTTATTTTTTTAGCTTTCCTCTTCTACTATGCAGCCTGCTTTCTTTCCCAGCCCCAGGGTTCCTTAGTTCAGACACTTGCTTATGATGAATTTACAGTAAAATAATCAAATATTTAAATATGGAGCCATTGTCTGTATTATGTGTTTCATTGTAAATCTCACACAGCTAATACCTGTTATGATCTCTGTAACAGCAGGTAAAGATGACAGACAGGACTGGGTCTCACCGTGCCAAGGACTCAGTGCCTACACATCATGCTGTTATTCTCGCTCAGCCTGAGGTGTATATGCATTTCAACATCCTTCTCTTAATGCACCCAAACAAGCTCTAATGGTGATTACACACCCCCAGGCTGATGTTTTTGTAGTAACCAATTGATTTTGTTTTGTTCATACCCCATTTAACTTTGAACTCTCTTTGTTTCAGGCAAAAATAGGGATCCTGAGCTCCTTTTTGAAACTTTTTCGGCTTCCCTACGAAGAATTACCACTCAAGGACTTCAAAAAAAGCTACCACCATTATCTGACCTTCAGCTCTGCCCACTGCAGGATCAGGCCCCCGACACCTCCCGACCCCTCTGTGCTGCTTGTCGTGGGGCTGCTCTTCTGCATCCTCTACGCCACTGTATTCCTGGGAACCTACGCACGCCGCCTGTGCAGAAAAATCGCAGGCTCCTTCTTTGAGAGCTGGGAGGAGAAGCGAGCACTTTACCTCTACGGGAAGCTGTCCAGGAAGCACAAGGAGGGAGAAAACTGTGTGAGAAACTAAGGGTACTTTTGGAAACACAGGGGATGCCTGAGACCTGTGGCAGTGGCTGGGCACAGGCTTCTGCAATGGGATCATGCATCTAATTTTCCGGAGTCAGAGAAGTGCTTGGAGTCTGAGGAAAAATATTTACCAAATATAAAGAAAAAAAAAAGGGCAGGGAAATGTCACATTTTGCATTAATTTGAGAAAAATGGGCTAAATTTACTTCCCTTTCTTTTTTTTTTTTTAAACCTAGAAGGTCTGTAGTCAGCTGTTCCAGGAATGGTGGGAGATAGCTTGTATGACTGGGAGGATATCCACAACATTAGGCAAGGCTTACTGGGAAATATGTGCAAGTCAGGATGGGGGAAGATCTCATTTGCCTCCCCCACCACATCCATGCTGGAAGAAGTAGACACATCTTTTCTTTCTCAAGTTATCCCTTCAGGCAGTAAGAAAGAAAACTCATTTGAGGTGATCAATTTAGTTTTCAGGGAGTTTTTCTTTCAGGTTTCAGGCACAGAAGCCTGTGCAGACTGGATAAATATGAACCTTTAGAAGACAGTTTATCCACTGAAGAAAGAGTCATTTCAACCAGCTGATACGAATTCAAGACCAGTATCACCATGAGATGCACATCCTGGGCATGAGTGGTGGTGGAAATCAGCACATGAGGACTTTATGAAATCACATCACAAGGGCTCTTCAAAATAAGATACAAATAGAATAGCTGAAGGACCTCAGAAGAGGATGAGACCAGCTGATAAAGGCCAATTTGGGTCTCAGTCTCTTTTACCAAGTAACAAAATAAGAGGAAACAACCTCAAATTGTGCCAAGGGAGGTTTAGATTGGATATTAGGAAAAATTTCTTCACTGAAAGGGCTGTCCAGCACTGGAACAGGCTGCCCAGGAAAGTGGTGGAGTCGCCATCCCTGGAGGTATTTAAAAGACATGTAGATGTGGCATTTAGGGACATGGTTCAGTGGTAACTTATCAGTGTTGGGTTTAAGGTTGGACTTGATGATCTTAAAGGTCTTTTCCAACCTAAATGATTTTATGCTTATTTGATTCTAATTTAGGCCAACATCCTGGAAGACTTCAAAAGTGGTAGACAGAAACTGGACTTTGCAGGGATCAGGGAGGTAGCAGGACCTGGAGAGCTGGACTTACCTGAACCGAGAGCTGAGTTTACGTTTTGGGTTGTTTCAAACTGAGAAACTGTGGTGTTGTATCCAAAATGCCAAAAAACCATCACTGGGGCAGCATCTGAAACATGTTGCTTTTGAAAGGGAGGCAGATGGGACACCTCTGTCAGGGCAAGAGTCAGAGGAGGGGGAGCTAAATCAGTGCCAGGTTAAAAACAAAGCAACTTCGAAGCTTCGTTTCTTCAAAGCATCTCTATTATTTTCCTCCCTTCTCCCATTAGAGTCTTCATTAAGGTAATTATTTGGCATAATGCACCTCAATGAGATTAAATTACAGAAGTGAAGTGACAGCTGCAGCCGGATGCACTGAATTCTCTCAGCTTCTGAGGTGCTTGAAACAAAGTAGGTCTGGATTATTTTTTTTAAAAGGGTCTATCTAACAAAACCCTGGTGCATTCATCTCTCCGGGTTTCTTAATTCCCTGCTGTTATGATGATTAATCCAAACACTTTTCTGCCTCTACAGCAACTAGGGGGCTTTTTGATGAGGTTTCTGTAGAAAATGCTCTGTTGTTGTTTGGGGAAGACAAATAGATTTCCACAAGCTCATTGAGTAGCCACAGTTATCGGGATCCAGGGGTTCAAATAGCTGGGAGGAGAACAGAGGAGCCCTTCAGCCAGCAAACCACCCCAGCAGCATGTTTCCTTCCAACAAGTGCGTATTTAAAAAAAGGTTTTCCTTGGAAAGACTTGTTGTTTTGGCAAGAGACTTGCATTAATCTTTAAGAAATAAATTTTTTTAATGGCCAGCACCATTTGTGGAACCCTCCTGAGCAACGTCCAATTCCTCTCCTTGCCTTCCAAAGGAGATCTTCAGAGGAGATCTGGTCAGAGGGAAAGGATCTGAAATGGTGAAGTTCTGGGGACCATCATGGGACTGGCTTTGCTTTAGAGATGGGCCCTCCAGGTTCAGATGGGGGTTTGGAGCAGATGAGATCACAGACATGGACTGAGAGGACTAAGTACTACCCTGAGTGTCCCATTGCATCCTCCAGATAGGTGCTGCCCAGCTCCCAGCCAGGGCAGCTGAGCAGTGTGTGAAGCAGCTCCTGAAACATGACTTTTCAGCCTCAAAAATCGTATTTATTAGGAAAACTGACCCCAGTCCAGTGCTGTTCTTCCCATCTTCTTGAGAGTCTCCTTCAGTTCCCAGTAAATTTTAACCACTGAAGACTAATCCTGGGAACTTTGCACGTCTAGATTATAAAATTCAGCATCAGACAAGCCTTGATTAGCCTAATTACATCTGCTTGAAAAGATAATGATCACTGTGAGGTACTGCCACTCTGCCTCCAGAGTCACAGCCCTCATAAGCCCTTCATGAAGCAGAGACACGCTCCCGTTTCCATTTTCCAGAAGAGACTAAGGATAAGATGGGTAAATTCTTTGGTGGGTATCACACCACTTCTAGTGGGTTCAGTGACAGGGAGCCATGGGCAGCAGAGCCTGTGTTGCCTGCCTGCATCTAGGGGCTGATTCTCCTGCCCTTGGTTGCCCTCTCCTGCCCTAGGAACCAATGGATTGATTGTGCCCCATGTGCCATCCAACTCCTCAGCCTTATGACCCTCACACATGGAATTTTGCTTTAGAATTTGGGTTTGGAAGGTGAACACCTTGCAAAGCGCTGGCGAGGAAGTGAGGGTTGGCTGGTAGCCCAAAACCTGGCTTTTGTCATGGCAGTTCTGAGATTTTTTACTTGGAAAGGATGGTGACAAACGTTGTGAAGTGTTACACTGTGCCCATGCTGAGAAGTGTCATCTCACTGGAGTCAGAAGGTTGTGGGTTTTTTTTTTAATTGTAGGAGGGAAGAAGTCACTTTGATACCCATTATGGTTATTTCAGAGGTGAAGCTGTACTGATATTAAAATGTGTGTGTGCTGAAGGCTGATATACCTGAACGTCACCGAACCAATGCACATGACAAACTGCTAACACAAGAGTGCTGTTGCTTGAGTTGATGTCATCAAATATAGATATGTATCGTACATACCTGAGTGATGAATCTCTTTTGAAGATAAAAGGGATGTTGAAAGCTGGCTCTTTGCCATTACGCCACCTAACCCAGAGCCCCAGATTTTCATGTAAGAAATTACCCCCAGGGAACTGTGGTAAATGTGACACTTGAGTGGGAGACTCAGGGAAGAAGAGCTCTGAGTGGTTTCCAGCCTGAGGGACCAGCAAGGAGAGTCATGGGGAAACCACAGGTATGGAGTTAAACCTAAAGAAAGGTGTGACAGAGGTGAGACATGGGGCAGCCGGCACGGGGCAAGCAGAGGGGACCTGCCAGCGTGGCTGGAAGGAGCTTAGTCCCTGCAGTAACTTGCTTTGTCACCTCCTGGGGGTGTCAGCAGGACCCCAAGAACAAAAATGGAAAGGGAGGCCCTGAGGAGCAGAGGATGCTCTGATGGTTCCTACTTCGTCAGGAACAGCTTGTGCAGCACGTCAGCCACATCGTCCCTGGTGTCGAATTGGGCTGCGATGCTTTCCCTGGGCAGGGGGGCTGGCGGAACTGGAGCTGCTGGAAATTGCTTTGCTCTCCTGTGAGGTGTTGTTCCTCAGCAAGACAAAGGCATAACAAAATAGAAAATGTTACCCATTACAGAGTCAGACTATGTGCTCGAGAGGTAAGCTGCCTTGGCAGAGTTTGCTTAATGGTGCAACAGAGAAATACTGAGCAGATTTAACCAGTAGGCAAAGTTAATTTATTCACATATTTTTATTAAGTAGGACTAATTTACAAGCCTCATTATTTGCTAAGGGATTTTCATCCCTCAAAGTCACTTCACACTTCCACCCTCACTTCTGCTCATCGCAGCTCTCATTGCCTTTGTTTTCGCTGAACACCACCCTCCCGTCTCATAGGTAGGAGGAAGCAGGGACCAAGGCTTTGTCCTGTGTTGCTTCCACGTGGGAGCTCCCGGTGCTGTGTCTGGAGCCCAAGGGGCAGGTCCTGCATGTTCACCTCCTCCACAGGCATGTCCAACTCCTCCCTGCTGGGCAATGCTGCTCCTACGCTAGCACAGCGCCTCAT
>KZ506199.1:275961-293164 GCA_002844005.1 Limosa lapponica baueri
ACCCTGCTGTCATGGCTTGTCATTGTAACTCAAACTTGCTTCAGCTGCCACCAGAGGAAATGTTGCCATTGATCTTGGGAGAGCCGGAGCAGCCTGCTGTATCCGCAGTCGCCCTTCCCTGATGTTGCTGTTCCAGAGCTGGATGCCGCAATAACCCATCGAGGGCATATGGGAACCAGAGGGGTTTTCTGGAGGGCCAGGCAAGAAAGGGGACTCGCAAATACAATGGCTCCAGCAGCTCTCGCTGGTTTTATGGTGTATTTTTGTGGCTTTTTCATAGATAAAATGTATGCTAAGTTCCTGCTTACGGCTGTCTGGCAGGCAAGAATGAATGGCCTTAATATACTGAGGAGCAAATGTAAACTATTCAGCTAAGACAGTGCTCTGTGAACGATCTCATCCATAGCCACAAATCTGCATCTACCAGAGCAACCAAACAACTGAAAATCTCTCTGCAGAAGTATTTCCTGATATTTAAGCAAATTCCATTTTTATTGCACTTATCCTATCTATAGTATTTGCACTGTAATTACAACGAAGAAGCAACAATTACAGGCACCAAACTTTAGAAAATGAAATATTAATAAACCTAAATAAAAGCAAATACAAGCTATTTCATAGCATTGTGCATGCCCTCTCATGGATGCATGACCTTGTTCGCAGTGCCATGCAGCGTACCCAGGGAGGCATCAGCGAGGACACGGAGCACCCCTCTTTGCAGGAAGCCTCATTGCCAGGGTGTGAGGTACTGCTGGGGATGGAGTTTTGGGTTGGGTGAGGCGATGTGGCTCCCCTTGAGCTGCCCAAGGCTGTGAGCTTGCTGCACGCTCGCTGGCAAGCAAGGGGTAAATGGCTGGACACCACCTGCCTGTCCTGTGTGACCACAGCTACATGCCCCTGGGGTCTGATATGGCTGTTTCCTATGCTCAAGGAGAGGATTTGCCTGCAAAGTGCGCTCTGTCAACAAGTGTGGCACTGGAGCACGCTGCAAGCTTCATTTACAGAGCAGGGCCTCCAGAAAGCCCCAGAAGAAGATGAACTGACTAGGTCTCAGTTTCCCAGGCTTGCTGTTGTCCATCGCTCTACCTAGTGCTGAAGAAAACTCTCCTGTTACAAGTGTCCAGAACCAGATTTGTACTATGGTCAAAAGTGTCAAATGAAGCATGACTTCAATGAAGGAAAGCAAAAAAATGCCAATGTGAAGCCTTCTAGAAGGGGACATCTGCTCGTTCTTTGATTTGACCACTGAAACCTCTTGCTTTACAGATGCTGATGCTGTGACTGGCCACAAAGAAGTGCTTTCCGCATCACCAGACTGCTCGCTGCAGTAAAGCTGGTGGCACAGGGCCAGCTGGCAATGCATACCCACAGGGTGCTGCCAGCAGCATTGGTGCCCAGCGGGAGACGGTCCCGAATGATTAATTCCATCTGAAGCTTCCATAGAAATATGCAAAACCTCCAAGCAGTGATTGAGTAACGATGCTCTCCATGCATCTGCATCCCCAGTTGCCACTGAGATGGGAAGCTCAAGACTTCATCAAGCTGTGCCTGGCACAGGCAAGGAACAGCTGAATTAGCATTTATTTAAGGGAGCACTTTGTGCATTAGAAGCCCCATCTGAAGGCAGCTCCACCATGCCGAGCACTGCACGGCAACCAGCAAGGGCAGCTCTGGCCCAAGGCATTTACCTTTAAGACAAGGATAGAAGAGATGAGAAAGTTCCTCAAAGCCTTAAAGACAGTTTGTGAGGCGAAAAGCCTCTTTTGGACAGGGTTTCCCCTGCCTTCTCCACAAGGACAGACTGCTCCAGGGCCTTGGCTGGGCTGTGAGACATTGGTGCCAAAACAAGAGGTAGGAAAAAGAGGTAAGATTATCTTTAGGGGTAAAAGGTGATAAACAAACTGCTAAGTGCAAAGCTTGCCAGAAGCTGATTTGAAGCAGCAAAGAGATGTCAGCACCACGTTATCCCGAACCGATGCCCAGTGCTGTTAAAAAGTGACTGTTTCCTGACCTGGGACTGAAAGCAGAAATTCATGAACCCCCAGGACCACGGCGCTCCTGCAGTGTCTGGCACCTGCCCCGGCTGGCAGATGTGATCCAGAAATACCAGGACCAGTAGCTGATGACCAGGCATCCCATCACTCCTAACGTGATACTTGACAACTACCTTGAAGCGACTGCCAGGAGATGTGATGTGAATCGGGAGTTGCCACCACAGCTGGTTCTTGTTCTTTTGAGCAAATTCTTTCAGAGACCAACATTTTTTCCAAGAAGAAACCAAAATGAGTCAAAATGAGTTGGAGATGTGATACAGCTGCAGAGAGAAGGGGAGTGATTTGCAATTCATGGGGAGAGCTTCCCTAGTCCTGGCTCTTTCGAATCCAGATTGTCAGGGTTTCATCTGAACTCAATGCCTCGTATTTTGCAACGGAAAATTTCCAAATGAGTTGCAACAAGCCTTTGGCCTACAAGAAAAGGAGTAGAAATGAGGAAGAAGCAACACTGGCTATCTCAGAAGACTGCTAAAAGCCAAGATGTTACAGAAGCCAATCCTTCAGGCACCTTTCTCAGACCCCTGACTTCCAGCACTCTGGGCACATAGAATCCTAGAATGGATCACTGATTTCCGAAGGCAAGGGGAGATTTGACCACCAGCTCACTCTTCAGGCACTCAGAGAAGCCCCAAGATGTGTGATTTCAGCCAGCAACCCCAGTGATTCATGAGCGACATGAGACGTCGTGGTACGTTGAGGAGATTGCTGATGGAATCGAGTTAGTCAGAGAATTGTCTCCATGACTTTGCAACCCTTCCCAAGGACCAGGGCAGAGCAGTTCTGGGTTTCTTTGCGGAAGCAACTGAGGAAATGAAATCACCAGAAGAGATGTTTTCAACGTGCAAAAATAAGATGGAAAAAAGTGTTACGTTTCCACATAGTTCTCATTTACATGCTGTTCCAGTCGAACCTTCTGTAATTCCTCATCCTACCTGGAAATAGCTGGGGAGATGCTTTCATATCTGAGAAGGGAGAAAAGCCAATTCTGTAAATTTATTTCCCAAGAGATTTAATAAAAAAAAAAACACAGAAACTGAAATGACCAGGTTCAAAGGCTGAAATCTTCCTCTTGCATTAGCTGGAAATATGCCATGGCTGTTCAGATAATAAAGTGGGAACTCTGCGAATTACAGGAAGGAGGAGGTCGTAGCCGAGGGCTGGGCTGAGTCACTTTTTCCTTTTACCAGGGGACAGAAAAAATTACTCCCCGTGCCCGATGCTTCATGCTCTATGCTCCCAGGGCATCAGCAATGCCAGGTTCACAACCCCAGTAGGTGGGTGTGTGGGGTGGGCGGAACTTTGGTCCGATCTAGCCCTTTCCTAATAAAAAGGTGGCTAAAACCAGCATGGGTTTTGCTTTCTCAGGAGCAGCAGATGCTGCATGGAAGGTCCTGGGCTCCGTGGGAGCTTTCTCTGGCATTGAAACAAATTCATCTTAGAGCAGGGAGAGCTTTTTTCTCTGGCTGGACACTGCCATGAGCAGTGTCTGCAGGAAAAATTGAAAAATGATCAAACCCTGCAATCAGCTGAAACTCTTTGAAGCCCCTTATTGGGTGGAGGAGGCTGCCTAGCAGCAAGAGCTGCTGCAATTTCACCTGCTGTGCTTTGGGATGAACCATACTGGCAGAATTAGTGGGTCAGGCAGGATCTGTGCAGCACCGAAGCGTGAAGGCAAGTTGGAGACACTGGTCTGGGGGGAGCATCTGTGACAGCAGGACCAGAGAGGTGAGCTTCATCCAGCGCTTTCATGCCCTAAACAGTTAGGCAGGGCGCAGTGATGGATTTCAGTGATGGAGAACTTTATGGTCACTAGTTCAAGTGGGTTTCTGGATACTTGCATCGGTGCTGACTAAGGACTCAGAGCATTTTGCCATCCCCATGGTAGATGTACTGTCATTGCCTGGGCACTTCTGCTGGGAAAGACAAAGGTCACGCCGCTCAGTGTGACTCCACAGTCTCAGCGTGACCCCCCAGTCTCAGCGTGACCCCTGGAGCTGGACATCAAGCGAAGTTGGCCTCATATTCCCT
The DNA here is from genome assembly GCA_002844005.1 of Limosa lapponica baueri. Lineage (NCBI taxonomy): Eukaryota > Metazoa > Chordata > Aves > Charadriiformes > Scolopacidae > Limosa > Limosa lapponica. Next base: position 280,044 of record KZ506199.1, read on the forward strand.
GATGCACATTGTGGCTCTGCACGCCGGCTGGAAGGGGAGCAGGAGCAGAGCTAAAGGCTGCTGTGCCTCTCCTGGGCTGTATTCATCAGGTGTACAGCACAGTGCTGTACCAAGTGCTTGTTGTTACAGCCTTACAGGGTTGACATTTACATGTCACAGAATCAGAAATAACCTGTAATTACAGCCTAATTATTCTGCCAGGCTTTTGTTCTTTCATAATATTGCATGCAGTGCTTTTGTCTCCCCTCAGCGTTATCGCTGCTATTATCCCCACAGGATGCCCCTCCAGCACCTCATCCACCCTAATTACTGGTTTTGGGAACTGCCTATTTCTGTCCCTACCCCAGGTGTTTCCCACCCTGCGTCTTGCCCTCGGGAGGAGCACTGGGGTGGGTGATTCAAGTCGGATGTGACGCCGCTGGTGCCCAAAAGGCATATGGGAAGATGTGTCAATTTTCACGCTGAGCACAGCTTCAAGCCTTGCTGGTTTTGGCAAAGGCTCAGCTTTGGTTACCCAAACCACAGCTTCCTCTTACAGCTATCGATTTCCATGCTGAGTGGGAGAACTGGGAAAGATGGGGACTCTTGGGGCTTCCCTTTCTTTGTGCTGCCCTGAAAGCCTCCACCTGCTCCTCTGGCTTTTTGCTCGCCCAGGCAGAGTTCCTGGTGGACTGGGCACACTGGAGCAAGCAGCAGAGCTTACTGGTGGCAGCAAGAGTTGTGAACCCCGACTCGGTGCTGTGGGTGATTCATTGAGCCCTGGAGGGGCCATGGGGTGTGCAGGTGATGCCAGGGGTGCCGGCTCGTCGGGAGTAGAAGGGGACCTTTGGGCTCCTTCTCCCGTGGCTGAATCCCCTCCAGATGCCTGCAGTCGTCCTGGAGTTGGTGATGTGGGGCAGGGCAGGGCAGGGAATCCCTTGGCACACAGGGTGACAACGCTGTTTTCACTGGTTTCATAAAGACACACTGTGCCCCCCACTCGCTTGGCTTCGCTCAAGCCAAACCCCTACAGTAATGGGGGTTTAAGTGATGGGAAAGTGGCACCCCATGAGCTGCACAAAGCACCCTGTTATGCTCTGCAGTGCTGCATAAATCCCCAGCAGTTTGGTTCATTGCACTTCTCAAATCAGTCCAATGCATATTACTGCAGAGTGGGGTTTTTTACTATTCAGGCTGCATATCTAAGAGCTCAGCCCTTCCAGGAGCTACTTGGAAGAGAGTCTGAAGGATGTACCTATTAAAATGTTAATAGGGACAGTTCACAAATGAGCCGTACTCAGAAACGATGACTTAATTTGGGATGCTCCTGGCTGTACAAGGCAGCTGCTGGATGTGGGTGACTGAGCCTGTGGCACAGGGAGGCAACATCCGTCACACACATTTATGGCTCCAAGAAGAGCAGCCTCATTCCTCCTTTGTTATTAAAAAGTTATCCCCAAACTGACCTCCTCATTCTCCCCTGCATCAGCAAACAACTGCTGCATTGGTCCCTCTGTGCAATATTTTGATTAAAAGCCAACTGCGTAATGCTGGCTGGGAGAAGGCAAAGCAGTCGCTGCTTCAAGGGGTAGCAGGCTGCCTCCTTCCTTCAGCCTCTGGAGGATGAATCTGGTTTTGCAATGGCTATGTGGAGACATATTTATGGGGAAAGATCAGCAAGTATCACCTATTAGTGTATTAAAAATTCTTGCCTTTTTATTGTTCAGAGGGACAAAGCCTTAGTGCTATTGGCAGGACGGCTCCTGAAGACTGTGCCCCATTGCCTGTGCCACCAATGGGACAATGTACCCTGACAGCAGCTCCCTGCTTCAGAAATTCAGGTTTTTACACCGGAGCTTGCGATATCTATTTTCATCTGTTTGCTAATCTCTGCACAGTGAGTAGCTTTTTGCTTGAGGACTCAGGCTCTGAATGCAGCAGGGATGCAGGGGAGGGGAGGAGGGATTTTTTTCCCCCAGTTTGTGAAAGTGGCCTCACTTTGCTGTCTTTAAAAGCTCAAATTATACTTATTAGCTGAATAAAAATCACCAAGTTGCTCTATGCCCTGAAGGTATTGCCAAGACCTGGTACACCATAGGTTTAACAACATATCTTTAGAAGAGCTTATACAAACCAGAAAGAAAACTACTCAAAAGCCAGGAGGCAACTCTGTGCTGGCCAGGCAGGGGAGAGAGGAGCCTGAGACAACCCTCAGAGCTGCCTGTGTCACTGCGTCTGGAAATAACAAACCATCCCTGCCCTCATTTGGGGCTGGGGAAACATCATTTCTCCATGACAGCATTGCTCTGAGCTTGGTGCTACAATGGAAGGAGCTCCTTAAGCCTGGCACCACCAGGCAGGTTTTCTCATCCATCCACCAGGCACCCCCTGCCCCCCCGGGAGGTGCTGCCTGCCCCATTCCTGGATCTAAGAATCTAAAGATATTCTTTGTTGTTTTCAAGCCTGAATTAGTTTTTCATCCACAGAAATTCTGTATCACTGCCTTCCTCTTAATCTTTTTCCATTCCCTCAGCTGCCTTTTCATCCACGAGGTTTTCCATAGTGACCTTATGCTGGCATAGATGTGACAAACCCCAGGTCCATGAGCTGGTCCCCATGGGGCTCTCTGGGAGCTGCATCCCTCCAGGGATGGTTCTCTGCTCACAAGAATCATTAGAAAGACACCAGATAGTTCATCTTTAGGTGTGTGCAGCATGTGTCCAGGTTGATTTTACATCTTTTTAATTCCTTGACAGCTGCCTCCTTGCTTGGGTTTGAGCTCTGAGGGCATTAACCCATAAAGCCCCAAAGTGATTTGCTTCTTGGCTGTGACCCTGGAACAGGTCAAGGCAATTTTGACAGAACATCTCCCTCCTTTGCCTTTCTGAGCAAGCAATAACTGTTGCATTTAGCAGACTGACTCATCCCTGTCTCTAATAGCAGTTGTCAGCCCTCAGGCTGCCCTGCAGCGCCACCGAGCACCTTCCTGCCTGCTCCAAGCTGAGCTGCATGGGTGCAGGGAGGGGGAATCACTTCCCCACGATCTCTCACAATTCAGCAGTTCCTCAGGGCCCAAAATCCTCTAACCCAGCTCCAAACAAAGCCACTCGGGGCCTCTCGTGATTCAGCTTCTCCACATTCACCAGCACCGTGTGGATGCAGCCTCTGTGTCCCAGCTCTAACAGCAGAAGTTTTATGGGTTTAATATTTGTATGTTATGAAGCACCAGAGAATGGCAAGGTCTTTATCACAGATTTGGGTAAGAGGATCGCTTTCTCCCAGCATTGTTTATTAAATATGCGAAGCCTCAGAGGTCTTTTCTGTCCATGGGACTAAATGAGCTGCCCGGCGAGACTGAGTGAGAGGGATGAGCTGCATGAGGAGCACAGGGAGATGCTGAAGCTGGCGCTGAACATCCCAAGCACCCAGCTCGGGCACAGTGCTGCTGACCCAGCCACAGGGCTGCACAGCCACCCCTTTCCAGGAAATGGAACCCCCCAGGGAAATAAAGATCTCTCCTTCCTGACATTTCAGGTAGTGGGTGATGGCAAATATTCACAGGGGGTGGCAGCTCGAGGCAATGCCAGTGGAGAAAGAAATACAGAAGTATGTTAAAAGGACATAACATAAATGTTAGTTAAAAGAATCAATTTCTTTGGCCACCAAAATATATGGATTTAAGTCAAGATGGAAGAAAATATTTTATGTAAGCGTCAAGAAAGTTAGCTTGAGAAATCTTTACTCTCAGATGGTTGGCCTCGTCTTACACTCCTCAGTCATGTCCTGAATTTCATAGCTACTGGAGGAATCTATAATGGGAAATCTTAATCGGTCTTCAGAGCAAACATTACTATTTTGACAATGCATAGGAAATCTCACCCAGGTGTGTGCACTGGGCATAGACTGGCACCCTCAGCCCCAGCCTTGTGATGGGCACCGAGATGAGCTCGGGGGCTCAGGCGGGAGGAGCTGCTTCAGCCGGGTGATGTAATGCTGTTGTTATCGCTGCGCTAATAACTACCGAATTGTCAGTGCCACAAAGAAAAGCATCGAGGGAAATAATTATCTGTAACGATCCTACACAGTGTTCCAGGTTCAAACCAAACCAAAAAACTTCTCTGGGCTCTGTGGGAGTTTGTTTTATTCTTGCTTCCTGATCCCACAAAGCCAATTCCTGGCATGTGTTTGAGGAAGCGGATGAACCCCAATTTCCCCCTCAGGACGTTTGCGCAGGGTTTGTGCCTTCTCCCCTCCCACACGCAGTGCCACCAGGCTGGCAGCTCTCCTGCCTGTGTTTTCCCCCCATTTGAAATAAATATCGTTTTCCATGAGCTCAGGAAAAGCAGGCACCAACAACTGTGTTTCTGAGGCCTCAGCTGTCTCTGCCACAGTCTGCCTCCCGAGGCCCCCCAGCATCGCTACAATACAGCAGCAGTCTCACGACCCACTGGAAGCCTGTCTGTGTTAGAGTCACTCCAGAGCCGCAGAGTACGCAAATCCTTGAACACAAATACATCTGTATTTGTGAGCAAACACACATGCCCACACTTCCCCTCCTTCCCACAAATACGTGCAATAAGATTAAATGTTATCATTACTCATTTACCTCCTGATATGTGCTGCTTTGCAACTAACTCCAAGTGCCACGCAGTAGCAGAGGCTGGTTTGTGACCACCACGATCCTCAGATCTGGGTGTTTCCCAGCAGTGTCCATCACGGCCAGCACAGCATGGGGAGCTGCTGGTGCTGACAGATTCCCATCTGTTGAAATAACCATGTGTCAACCACAGTGAGGAATATGCAGGAATAGGGTACTTTTTCAGCTTGGAGAAGGACCAAGGGAGCGACAGTGGGACCGAGGAGCAACTTCAGAGAGGGATAATGTACTACAGTTCTGCTAATGACACAGGATAAAGCAACCAGGATGCTGCACCCCTAATGACCACACTGTGGTCTTGCCAGAGGACAGCGATGCTGATTATTACAGATAATTGTTGTAGAGCCTTTTGCCTGAGAGCTCCCTGAGCCTCGCAGAATAGTGTGTGATGGATGCCATCAGACTGGTCCTTACACGGAGGTAGGTGATGGGTATTTCTCTGTAACGCATGCTGGAACGGCTGTGAGCGTGACGCTCGGGTGACAGGATCCTGGGGAGAGGCTGCAGGGTGATAGAGAGGGGAATTTGGGATGTCAGGATGGCTAAAGGGGGCACTGCCTGGCTCCTGAAGAAGTGACTGAGAGCTCATTAGGTGAACACAGCCTGAATAGTATCATTAAACAGATGTAACATCTCGGGGGATTTTAAAGTGCATCTATTTTAAAAAAGGGGGAAAGCTAGAGCAAAGTGCAGCCTCGGTAGGTGTCCAAGGGCAGTGACAGGACCTGCCATATGCCCCCAGCCCAGGGCCGTAGGGCAGAGGTGTGAGACTGGCTGGGGCACAGTCTGGCCCTGGTGCAGGCTGCCAGCAAAGCCCTAAGGAAAGCAAATAGAAAGAGAAGAGAATATTTGTCCTTTATAACTGACCCAAAGGTGAATGAAATGTCATGGGAGGGAATGAAAAAACTGCAAGGATTGTCCTCTGCGGAGCTAAATGGAAGCATAAGGTTTCCCAGAGAAAAGGAGAAAATATTATTTGCCACGGCAAGCCAGAGCTTGGGCAGACTGGTGCTTCCTGGGAGAGGGGCACAGAGGTGAGGCAAAGGCATTTTATCCACCTGGATAGCCCAGGCTTTGAAATTTGCCTGTGAAACCCTAGGCTTGACTCATCCAGCATCAGGAGGATCCTTCACATTTTGGGTATGTGCCTCAGTGTCTGGGATTAATGGGGCGGCTCTTCCTTTAATTGAAATCTAATCTAATAAAACAGTGAGCTTTCCTCTTGTCCTTTCCTCTGCTCCACAGGTGAGGGGACCCTCAGCACTTTATCTCTACAAACACTATTGCTCTTTCAAATTGAAAATGCATTTTCTGACAGATTGTGGAGATATCGGGAGCAAGCACAGAACTGGCAGCAAATTCTGGTTACTGATTACCATCATGGAGGTACTGGATCTCCAGCCTGACCACTGGGGAGATAACAGATATCCTAGCCTCATTGCTGAGGAGATATGGGGTCTCCCAGTCCAGGACTGGGTGAGCCTTTCCCCAAAAGAGCGACACCGATGTGCTTGTTTGGGACAAGGGTGGCTGCAGGAAAGATGACATGAAGGGGAGCTCAGGGAAGGGGTTCCTCTTCCCCAGCCCAAAGGAAAAGGCAAAGGCCATGGGTCTCCATGGCATCGCCCTGGTTCTATCCTCCTGAGGAAGAGGAAGGAAGGAGCACTCATCCTCAGCTCCCCTTGCCCAGGGGGGACAGTACAGCCTGTGGTTTGGCAGGGGACACAAGGAACCCACAGTCGTGGGTCCCGGAGCAGATCTGCTCGCTTCTGGGGTGCCCTGAGCCCCTGAGCCTCTCTGTCCCGGGGTCTCCAACCTGCCACCCCCACCGCCTGCCTGGGGTCCTTCATCCTCCTCCTCCTCTTGGGCTCAGTGGTGCGCTAGGACCCGGCGGGCCCAGGCGGGGGATGCGGGCGGGATGCGGCCGGGGGGTCTCGGGGCTGGGATAGCCCTGGAGGTCGCGGGCCATTCTGGGGGGGTTCTGGTGGTTCCACGGGGGTACCGGCGGCTGGGGGTGATCCTGGAGAGTCCTGGGATCTGGGGCTCGTAGGCGGTCTCGGGTGATACCCGGGGCTGGGGGGTCCCGGAGCATCCCGGGGGGGTCCGGGGAGCTGGAGGGGTCCTGGCCGCTCCCCGCTCCTCCCGGCGGGGGCTCAGGGGGAGATTTGCAGTGTGTGTGAGGGGGTGGGTGTGCGAGGAGCCGGGCGGCCGCAAGACTTGGGGTGAAGCGTGGAGATACCAGGGAGGGAGGAGCCAGGGCGGGCGGGAGGGCGGGGAGGGGGCGCGGGGGGCAGCGGGGCTCCGCGGCGAAGCTCCCGGCTGCCGGCTCCCCCGCTTCTCCCCGCCGCAGGGTGCGCGGAGCTCCGCCGGGGAAGGCTTTGGGGGCCGATGGAGAACGGCTCGGTCAGTCCGGGAACCGCGCTGGGTGGCAGCGGCAACCAGACCCTGGGCAGGATGCCCCGGCAGCCCCTGGAGCTGCAGGTGGTCACCATCCTGCTGGTGCTGCTCATCTGCGGGGTGGGCATCGCTGGCAACGTGATGGTGGTGCTGGTGGTGCTGCGCACCAAGCACATGGTTACCCCCACCAACTGCTACCTGGTGAGCCTGGCGGTGGCCGACCTCATCGTGCTGCTGGCGGCCGGGCTGCCCAACATCTCGGAAGTGGTGGCTTCTTGGGTCTATGGCTATGCTGGCTGCCTCTGCATCACCTACTTGCAGTACTTGGGCATCAACATCTCCGCCTGGTCCATCACCGCCTTCACAGTGGAGCGTTACATTGCGATCTGCCACGCCATCAAAGCGCAGCTCCTCTGCACCGTGTCCCGTGCCAAGCGCATCATCTCCTCGCTGTGGCTCTTCACCTCCCTCTATTGCCTCATGTGGTTCTTCCTGGTGGACACGACCCAGGTCACCTTCTCGGACGGGGCTCAGGTCAGCTGTGGCTACCGGGTCTCCAGAAGCCTTTACATGCCCATTTACTTCTTGGATTTTGCTGTCTTCTACGTCATCCCATTGGGGCTGGCAACTGTCCTCTACGGCCTCATTGCCCGCATCCTCTTCATGAGCCCCCTGCCCGCCACCCCACAGCACTCCTGCCTGGGCTCCACACACCAGGGCGGCTCCCTCAAGCTCTCCTGCCGGAGCAACAAGGGGGCCCTGAGCTCCCGCAAGCAGGTAGGGAGTCCCCGCCGGGCTGGGGCATGCTGGGCTGCAGGCAGCACTGTCAGGGGGCTCAGTGCTTTGAGGGACATTCTGGCAGGGGGTTGGGTGCCCCAACATTTTGCTTCCCTTTGTGGAGGTAGTGGAGAGGGTTGGTTTGCTGCATCAAAGTCCCACCCAAGCCCTGCTGGGGTCTGGCAGCACAGATGGGCTCCCCCTGCTTTGGCTGAACTCAGCGGAACAGGACAGGGCTCCGGCATCACTTGGGAGAAGCAGGAGTGCAGGGGTGTTTGCTGGATAATTAATTACTGTTTGCCTCCCCAAGGAGGGGAGTGCTGGGTCACATTATGCTGGTGGGACTTGCCTTCCAGGCAGGGTCCTGGGCAGGTGTCCTCAGATTTAGAGGATCAAAGAGAGGGGAGAGATGGCGTGAATCCCTGTCTTGTAAGCCCAGCCCCGGCTGCAGCCCCCTGGTCCCTGCAGGTGGGGAAGGCACCTCGGTGTCATAGTGGTGTGTTTGCCTCGGTGACTCCTCAGTCATTCAGCTGCCTGCTCACTCCCCATCTCCTCCTCACACCTCCTGTCCTTGCTCGTCCTCTTTCTCTGTCCACATGGACAATCAGTCTCTTGCCCCATCTTCTTGGACAGGTCAGCATCTGGATGTGGGACACTCTTGCCTGCTTGCTGGCTGTTTGCAGGATGCCATCCCATTCCAGTTTCAAACTTTGCGTAGGCAGAGACACAGGCTATTTCAAAGGAAAGGAAATATGGGAATCTGTCTTGAGTCCCTGAAATCATCAGCTCTGTTGTGATTTGGAGTGAGCAGAGCCTGATTTCCAGACAGCCTGAAATAGGTTTCAGCCTGTCTTAAATTCCTTGTTTTCCCAACTCAGTATCTCATTGCCTGACTTGTACAGGAACCTCCATTCCCCAGGAGAGACGATTCAGTCACAGAGGGGAAGCAAACAGCCCCAAGAACATGTATTTCTTCACAAACTTCTAAATCTTTCCAGTTCAGCTTTTTTCCTCCCTTTTGCTCCAGTACAGAAAGGTTTAAAGCAACTCCTGACTTCTGCAAAAGTACTTGCCTGCTCTCCCAGGGTTGCTGGCTGCTGCGGGAGCCTTGGGCAGGGTGTCCAGCAGCGAGGCTTCTAGATACTACAAGGCAGTACCTAAAGGTGTGGGTTGATGGACCTCTCCTTCCAGAAGCACCGCTGCAGGGGCTGTGCTGCTGAGTGGCCGTGCTGCACACAGCATGCTCCAGCCTCACGAGGATGAGTGTCTGCGGCTGTTAGTCCTGATGGGGCTGGATGATGTGCACTCCAGCTCCTGGAAACATCTTGTGCTTTCTTTTCTGTTACACCGGGAGTTTACTTGAGATCGTCATTACCTCCTGAAATATCTTGGCATGCAAAGACTGGCCTAACATCGCAGAGCTGGCATCATTAGGAATAAAGATGGCACTGAGTTTTTAAACTGCAAAGCAGTTTCCCAGGGCTTCCAGCTATGATTTGTTGAATGCTTCCTTCTGATTTCACACCAGCAGCTCTTCAAAGCAAGCTCTTGAGAGTGATGGAGGAAGAAACTCCAGCTGTGCCCCAGCTGGCATGTGGGCTGGGTGGTTGCCACACGGGTTGGTGGCTGCCAAATGGATGCAGTGCTGCGCCCCAGAGGTGGCTGGAGTCCAAGTTTTTCCATGGACATCTTTCACAAGTTGGATATGGCATAGGACAAGATTGCTTCATTTGATGTATAATCAGAGGGAACTGGATGTGACTCCATAAAAATCAGAGGGGGCAAAACCAGGATCCGGGTGTTCGACTTTAACCGTTTGATTCATTGCTGAGGGGATCTTCTGGATGCTTGGTGCAGAAATAAGTTATCTGTGCACCAAAGCCAAGTAAAACCAGACAGCTGTTTTGGAGAGAGTTCTGGGCAGTGTGTACAGGAGTGCTTCAAGCGTAACAAACCCAGGGCCTGTCAGAGCATCCACCTTAGCACTGAAATCCAGCCAGAGCTTTTACTGGCGGTGCAATGAATTGAGGAGCAGAAGCTGCAGTGAGTCATGATTCTGCATGTAGTTATGAGGGAAAAACCAACAACCCAACCACCTGGAGAGGAAAGAGGCCTCTGGAGATACCAAGGGGACAGCACTGGATTCTACCCTCAAGTTGTTCCCCTGACCAGGGACAGCCAGGGCCACAGGAATGATATTTTGGGGGAGATGCTGCAGTGTGCAGGAGCCCAGAGGGGCAGTGGGGGTAGAGCAGAGGGGAAGCCGGGGCTGAGAGCTGGGGAATGGGCAGATCATTAAGAAGGGGGTTTTAGTGTGAGAAGGAAAGTAGCTAAATCCATTCATGCCAGCAGAGCTGGCAGACGGAGATGCTGGATAGGAGAAATAGCTTAAATGCATGCGCAGAGGAGAGCATTCCCCACGGCCAGTGGGCCCCACAGTGGGACACGTGGGTGACAGAGGTGCATGTGCCCATGCGAAGGGGAAAGGCAGATTCCAGGGGGCCTATTTCTGCCCTCCCCCAGCACCTGGGGCTATGGGACACCTAGCCAACTTGGCTTTAGCAAAGGCGGGGGAGAGGCACAGAAGGGACCCAAGAGGTCTTCTCTAGGCAAGGTTCACCTCCAAGGAAATCAACAGCAAAAACCTCCATGCAATGGGTACGAGCCCTAAAAGGGAGCAGCCTGGACATGAGTGCCCTGTGTCATTGTCACCAGAAGAAAGGCTTCCTCTCTGGTTTTCTGATAGCCATGGCATCACTGCCCTAAAACCAGAGGAAATGTGTGGAAAGAAGAAACACAGATGGATCTCAACTCAGACCACTGGACACTGCTTGGCAATAGCTGATGCTGGCTGAGGAGCTCATAAGCAGATTTCTTTGCTCATTAATCACCCATGTCCAGGGTGGAAAGGAGAGGGCAGCCTGACAGGTAATGCCACTGATCTCTCATACTCTCCTGAGAAGTGCTGACAGCCCTTGAAAATGTCACCAGGAATTTCCATGGTGGCCGTGGGTAAAGGGTCTTGTCCTGAGTGTCAGAAGTGAGGACACAGCACCAGAAACTGCTCTAATAACAAATGCTGGTGGTCTCCAACCCAGCAGGGTGATGAGGAGGCTGTGAAAGTGATGTATGTGCTACCAGCAGGGAAGACTGAAGTGAGGATGCAGCTTCTTTAAAATGCAATTGCCATCTAGACCAAACCACTAAAGACACCACCAGAAATCACACTTCCAGGTTTGGTCCAAAACAGCAGTAGTGTTGCTGTCTGACAGGCTTCATCTGTGCAGCAAGAGCCTCACAGGACCCTGCAGACAGCAGGTTGCATCTCAGTGATGTGGTGAAGCGGGACCCCAACCCTGCAAACACCTTTGAATTTGTTGGGGTGACGGTGCACAGCCTACCAGATTCCCATCACAGACCAGTGGTACGAGAGAGCGGTTTGGCTCCCAGAGGACCTGCCAGCCAGGAGAGCAGAGCAGGGTGGGAGGATGGGTGATGGATGTGTCTATCTCAGGAGGTCCCTCTGACCAAGGACCCACGTCAGTGCTCCTCTTCTGTCCTGTCTTTATAGAGGAACCGGCTCTTCCAGGCCCCGTGCCCAGAGTCCCCTGGGAGATGTCCAAAAGGGGCTACCCCACAAGAGCGTGTTTTTCTCCCTGGACTCTAAAGAGCCTGGATGGCTGGGGGTGTTTTGCTATGGGTGTGCTCCTAAGCAGCCCCAGCGCTGTACTGCTTGCTTTTCAGAGCACGAAGGTGTTCCTATTCCCTCACTGGTGCCTCTAAAACATGTAAGTCCAGAGCAGGACAACACAAGGTGTAAGTTTTGCTGTATTTGCCACCTATAGAAGAAAGAGCCATACATACAAACACCAGCCACCTCCAAGCACCTATTTCACCTGCCAGAGAGGGACCACTAGAGGGAGTGGGATTCCTAAGAAAGGATGCTGCAGCTCAGGATGGTGGTGCCTGGACAAGGAGGGGTGACACTGGCTGGGGAGAAGTGTTTGTGGTCTCCAGGACAGGAGCAGAAGCTGGACACAGCACTGTGACAAGCGATGGGTTAGAAGGGCTATGCAGGGATGCAAGAGGCCGACCATCTTGTATGGAGCAAGAAGAATGCTCAGAGTGGGTTTGCTCTGGGAGTTACAGCGGGCTTGGCCTTGGAGGTGGAAGGTGAGTGACCCCTTAGCTTTGGCACAGGGACCCAGGATGTAGTCAGGGGTCTCTACAGCAGATTTCCTTGGCTGTCCAGCAACAATACTGACTTAAGTCCTCCAAAGTGGTTTTCAGCTAAATATCAACAGTTCTAGTAAAACATCCCCTCCTGCCTACAAGCCCTTGTCTTGTTTCTATCCATAGCTCCTTTACAGCTGTTGCGTGCACACACTATGTACAACAGAGCTGTTGAAAAACACTTGTTGGAAAAAATTGCTATCCCTGAGTTGGTGCTTCCCTGGGGGATGCTTTGAGGCTACAGCAAAGTTCTGGCTTTTTTGTTTCTGGGGGCATAATTCAGAACTAGTGCAGTTCGGGATAAATGTCCCAAACTCTTCTCAGTGCTGATTAGGTTTATTTTCCACATGAGCACCAGAAGTAAGTTCAGATCACCTCAAGTGTGCTATAGTTACTCACCTCAGCAAGGTAGAGTGAGGAAAAGCATGGAGACAGGTTTCAGCCAGGCATGCAGGCAACGCTGGAGATTTCTTTCCCCGCGATGGAGCTATGAGAGTGAGTTTGGGATAAACTGTTAGGTTTTATGCAGAGGAGACATCCTGTGTCAACACAACTTTGCAAAAGTCGCGCTCAGGAGAACACAGTCTGTACAGACAGTTGGCTTTAAAAGGCAAATTTCAATCTTACAGCAAGCTCAGGGCAGGGCTGCCCATCCCAGCTTGTGGTCTGGATGCAGCGTCCTCAGGGAGCATTGAAGGCATTTAGTGAGACGGAGGTAATAAATCCTTGTGGTGCTGCTTCCAGCCGGTTTCCCCTCCCAGGACAAAGACTGCTCTTTCGCAGGGCTGTTGGACGCGTAGCAGCAAGCGCGCTGTGGATGACAGCCCTATGTGGTCTTCTGTGGTCAGGAGGGAGGTGTTGGGACATTGCTCGGGTAGACTGGCACTGCTGGCATTTCCATAACAAACAGCCAAAAAGCAGGGGCAGTTACGGCTAAAAAGCAGATGAATCACTGGTTCCTTTTCAGACTACATTTCTTTTGGTCTCAGAAAGCACCAGAATGAACTTACTTTTCAGCCTTATTAGGATATGCTCCCCCTGGTGCTGTCACTGGGGTGCAGAGTTCAGATCACTGTTC
>KZ506199.1:293174-307108 GCA_002844005.1 Limosa lapponica baueri
TCTCAGAAAGCACCAGAATGAACTTACTTTTCAGCCTTATTAGGATATGCTCCCCCTGGTGCTGTCACTGGGGTGCAGAGTTCAGATCACTGTTCATAACCATTGTGGGCTCCTGAACAGTAAAACAAGGCGGAGAATTACAACAGTCAAAAAGCCAAAGATGTTTCAATCTCAGTATTAATCTGCTAGCTTTAAAGGAGATATTTCAGCCACACAGAAACCTCCTGGCCAGAAGGGACGCCTGCCAGAGACCAGGGCTAAGTGTATAAAAGCTTGGGGATTTATTCTCCCCAGCCCTGTGGTGGGTAACTGCATCTTGGGAACTGAGACAGCCGTGGAGTGAGAAGTGCCTGTGTCTCAGTGAGGACCTGCAGAGATGTGGTATTTCACTTTCCAGGGACATATTTTGCAGCAATCCTGCTGCCTAGGACTCCTGAAGTTGATGGAAAGACTCCCACTTAAAGTCAGCCCTTAAACATGGACCCTTCCAGGAAGGACTGGGATACACTCAGTCTCTGCATGGGATGGAAAAGCATAGAGCCTGCCCTCATCTCCCAGGAGGAATAAACTGCTTAGCAGAGGGGAATTAAATTCTGACAGAAACTGTACTTAGGATCACTTTAGCTGAGGAGTTGGTTGCATTTTGCTGTAGGGTTCATCTATTAGCACAGTTTTTGATTCAGGCTCCTGGGAAATAAACCTCAGATGCATAAAAAATATGGCAAAAGCAATTTTCTCTGCAAACCTGAGAAGCAGGCCTGTGGAAGGCAGCAGCGTGGCTGAATGCTCCATCACTGACATGTCTTTTTGCTGTAAAGATACATAGAGAAGTAGAAAATGAAGGTCCCATGCACATGCACTGCTCATGTGGCATACAGTGTTGAAGCAAAATCTGTGCCCTTTTGGGCCGATCTGGTACCAGGAGCTCTCTGTTTCCAGGTCTTGACAGATTATAACCCGAGCAGTTGCATACTAGGTAGGGTGGCTTGAAACCAAAAGCTTCTGAGATGGCTCTCGCTCTTCTGCATCCAGCCAGCCCTTGTAAAACGCACTGAAAAGCTCTGAAGCTACCTTTTACTGACACATCTTGTACAGCCTCTCATGTCTTTCCCAAAAGGCAGTAAACTGGCAGCAAACATGCTGAAGTCTTAGCAACAGCCTCAGCACTCACCGTATCACTGCAAGATGTTATTCTGGGAAATGTCCTCACATTCCTATTAAACACACACAACAAAACGCTTCTATTTTGGCCTCAGCTTGACAATAGCCCTGTTCTTGTAGGGAAAGTTTTGTTGCCACTACCAACCAGCTCCAGTTTCTACTCAAATCAATACAGGAAGGCATAGCTGCTCATGACTAAGTTAAAAAAAAACAAAACAAAAAAAACCCACTCCAAGAAATTTTGAGAGACTGTGAATGTGATGTAAGTGCTTATTTCCATATCGAGAACTGGAGTCATTGCACAACTCTCTTTCTGATGTTTGAAACGCCACTGCCTTAATATGCGTGTGGCATCAGTGTTTACTCATACTTTCCTCCTTGGGGACGTGTGTATTCTGTAAGTATTTGCTAGAGGATGATTGACACCTACCAGAAATAGCTATTGAAATTATTAGGATCACTAGAGTTTCAGTACAAAACCCCATTTTCTTAAACAAGCTTGAGTCGAGCTGAGGGCAATTACTGCTCACTTCTGAATTTTCAATATCTTCTTGTTCCTATTATGTTAATGTAGTACTTCCCTAGTGTGCTGCAAATTAAAATAACCCATACCAATTAGCTAAGTAACTCCCATATCGGCACAAGTAGGAATTTGTGTAAGACTCCAGGCAGACTCCTCTGCTCTCAGCGCTGCTTTGTACTGGGAGCCTATCCCTGGGAAAAACATAGCTGGTGTAGGAAACCAGAAAATCTTAGGCAGGGAGTTGAGATATATCCCATGGCACCCCCAGAAGTTAGGACCCCACTTTTGCATGAATTTGTTTCCCCACTGATTTATTGTTATGTGAAATGTTCAAATTCGCTTTCTGGTACAGAAATTTCCGTGATTATCCCAGCCCATTTCCAGGCTGGTGGATGCTTGCCCTAAAGAGCTTTAAAGGCTTTTAAATGGTAGGTGAAAACCTGCCACTTAAGGGGTTTATTTGTGCAAGATTGTTTCATGAACAAAATGGATTCAGAGTGGAATAGCCCCATGGTTTGAGTGCCTATTTTGAAGAGAGATCTAATCAATACGTACACTGAATTAGTTGTCTGCACCATTTCTCCAGGTGGGAAAGCTCAGCTAGAGATTTAGCATCATCTAACTGTTTCTCTTTTCGCATATCCCCACTGGAAAGGTGACCAAAATGCTGGCCGTCGTGGTGGTCCTCTTCGCCCTTCTGTGGATGCCTTATCGCACACTGGTGGTGGTGAACTCCTTCATGGACCCTCCGTACCTGAACATCTGGTTCCTCCTCTTCTGCCGCATGTGCATCTACCTGAACAGTGCCATCAACCCCATCATCTACAACCTCATGTCACAGAAATTCAGGGCTGCCTTTAGGAAGTTATGCAAGTGTGAAGAGAAGAGTGCTGAGAACCCCGCGCCGTACACGGCCCCGGTGTACTACAGCGCTATGAAGGACTGTTCTCACGACAGCTTCGATCACAACATCACCGAACAGGAAGATCTGAACAGTCTCCCTGTGCCTGCAAAGAAGAGCAAGCCTGCCAAATAAATCCTGGGACCCTGAAACAGCGCAGGCAGTGGGAGCTACACGGCTGCATGCACTGTGTTGGGAAAGTGCCAACAGAAATTGCTTTGGCATTGCAGCAAGCTTAATTTAATACTTCTCCAGGGCATTGAACAAAACAGATTCTTAGAGGCAAATTAATTTGCTTTTCCTTAATGCTAATTTATTTTTGTTTGGTGAAGTGTTAGGTGCAGGTTAATGTTTAGCATCTTTAAAGAATCTGTTGTTAAATATAGCAGCGCAACGCTATTCTGTGTTACGTGCAAGTGTTTGCTGAGTTGAGCCAGAACATTGAAAGGAAATCCAGGAAGAGAAAGGTATTCAAGGAAAAAAACCCACAACCTTCTTTCTGCTGGGCCAATTTTCTTATCGGCTGAGATTCACCTGCTTGAATCTACATGCCTATACCACAGACATCTAATGTGAGCTGCTCCTTTAGAGTCCTTTTAGGATTAATGGGGACAATTAGGCACTACGAGAAAGCAGCCCCTCTCATCTCAGCATAGTCCCTAGAGTTACCTCAGAAGAAGATGAATGCCTCCCGAGATGTGACTATTTCTGTCCATTGACTGTAAAGGGACTGTCTCAGGTGGAGACTCCCATGGTAGAAATGACTGAAGTTGGGTGTCACGAACCTCCCCCAGCACTTCTGGAAACATTGCTGTGCTGGTAGCACTTATACCCAAGGTCCAGACCAGTTGGATTTGTTACAGAAAAATGAACAAACTAATTATGAGTGTTCCCTAAGGTAATAGTAATACTTCCAATATTGTGGTCTAAGCTTCTTTGGGATAATTTTACCTTTTCTGTCCAAATTCTTCTAGTTCCTTCAGCTGGTTATTGTAGCCTTGTCCTGTAAGCCCTGATGTGGCATAGCTGCGTCCCATCCAGCAGCGCTGCTCTCTGTCCCAGCTACAGTTGCATTTCAATGGCAGGTGAAGCAATTACCTTCTTTCCTGAAAATAATTTGTGAAAGTCCACCAAGTGTTTTGTGATGTGACACACTGACTATAAGACATTACCAATACTCACTGCTGCTGTCATCTTGTGAGCAAAGTGGATATTCATAACCTGCGTTGTCCAAGAAACCAGCCCAAGGACACTTGCCCCAGACTTGCAAGAGACTATCTGGACTAGGAGTAAAAGGAAAAAGATTACACATGAGCCAAATGCTCAGGCTCTTGCCAAATAAAACAAGTGTCTAATACCAGTAACCCTCAAGTGACTGTAAAAAATTCTTCGAACAGCCAATTCAGCCTCACTAGTTAACACTGGTTTTCGCCAAACTACAGTGTTAAAAGATCTTGGAATTTTGCATCCACTTCGGAAAATATCTGTGTGATATTTTTAAGAGCATAAGATGCTAAGTAACCATCCTACATCTATGGGAAATCACTTCCCTGGGCGAGTCAGAACAAGACCTCACCTCCCACCGATGTGTTGGGAACTGCCCGGGACCCATTTCATTTTGGTGTAGGGTGGCTTTCCATGTACGATTATTGTAATGTGAGTTATTGAAATATCTACTTTGCCCCCCAAATAACTGTAGGATGAGGGAAGAGAACATTGTTTTTTGCAATTATTTGAAGTGGTGTGTGTTTGGAATTTAAGGATTCATGTCATTTTTGTGCTCTTTTGTGTATATTGGGAATTTAGGAACAAAGTTTCTCTTTTTTATTGTTACAGTAGTTCTGCACAGAGATTTGGGTTTTGCTTCTTGAAGAAAATGAAAGTGGTTTTGCTATAATGTGAGAAAATTGTTCCACTTCGCAAAAGAAACTAGGAAATGAAACAATTTGCTTGTAACAATCTTTTCTCAAATACAAATCATTTTTCCTTTGGATTTTTCCTTAGCAGCTCAGAATGAGCCAGTGATAAAAGCATTTGCAGACAAACCAGGGCAGTAAGGACCAGGGTGCCTTCAAGTAACACACAGGTAAGGCACAGGAGGAGGAACAGGAGCCCTGGGGCGGCTGCTGGTCCCCTGGACATGGCAAAATCCAGGGCTGAGGTTTGGATGTGTCAGCTCTTACGTGGGCTGGGTTGAGGCTAACAGGAACAATTTACTGCATAGCCCAGAGCCAAGCTGGGCTCTTGTGCTAACGAGTCCTCCTTCCAATGCATCAGAGTTATCTCCTCAAAACCTAACAGCTTCTTCCCCTTAAGCCACTCCACATGCTGTCTAGCAAGCACAGGAATTAATTTTCTTCATCTTCACAGCCAACTGTGGCTTGCAGCTCCCTGGGGTGCAGGGCCCTGAGCACCTTTGGGTGCATACATGCCATAGCCAGCTCTGACAGCCAGAGACATACAGCGAGCAGCATCCCACCTCTCCTCTCCCCTTTCCCTCCCTGCTCTCCAGCCAACTACCTCTGGAGGATTTACTGTCTGAGCTTGGAAACCCACCTGCACCCTGACCTATGGCATTTCTCAGGCATGGGGTGTGCAGTTCGACAGACAGCCCAGAGCTCTGCAAACCCAGAAGTAGAAGCTCAACTCTGAAGCACCTCCAGCAGGATCTTTTCCACCTCTCCATCACATTTCCAGTGTTCACTGTTCCCCTTTATGCTTCCCCCTCCCCCCTCAGACAGAGACATCCTAAAAGCACTATTCTCTTAATTAAATTTCAGCCCCAGGCCAACACCTAATTGATAGTTCTGAAATTTTTGCTCAACGTATTTGGAATTCAATTAAAACCCAGTTCTCTTCTCACCTTTCTGCCCCTATCTGCCATGCGCTGCATGATCTTTTGTTATTTTTTGAGAAATAATTGGCAGATAAATTCCCTCAGCACCACGAGATCTCCAGCAAATGCACCAGAGCATTAAACTCTGTAGATGAGGAACGAGTTCCTGCTCCTTCTCCCCGCATATACTCTGACACATTAGGAGGATTTGAGAGAGTTTTAGGTGGAAGCGGAGGCGGAAGGTCAGCACTCAGCTTGTTAAGGAGATGCTGGTTGAGAGGACAGGCAGCTGCATGCCATTGGGAAATAAATCACCAGCAGAAAGGAAATAAAAGAATAAGGCGTCACTGTAACATCCTCTGGATATTCAGGGTCTGAATAAAAACCTTAATTCCTTATAAGCAATCAAAGAGCCCCTTTCAAGCTTGAGCCCGGATTGTCTTGTACCCTGCGACACCCCACCCTGCTTGTAAACTCTGAAGCTGCATTTAACCCTCACCGTTTATTTACTCTCAACAGCGTGACCACATGCTGCAAGTTTGTAAATACACCAAGAAATAGAGAATCTATTACTCCTAAATAACTTACCATATTGAAGACACTCCTCAATTTGATCTAATCTGTTAGTTTCTTAATTAAAGCCCTCCCAGTGCTTGTTGACCTCGTAAAATGCCATCTGCTTTCTTCGATTACACAGCAAACAAGTCCCCTGGCAGGAGAGGGGCGACCTGGCACTGCCGCAGAGCCCTGGGCAGCAGGATGAATTTGTGAGCAGGGCAGGGAGGGGGATGGAGGAGGCAGTAGCTTGGGGAAGGGCTGGTGGGAGAAGGATGAGTGAGGTTTATGGGCTGGGAGAACCACGGGTTGGCTGAAGCTCAGGGCATTCATCAGAGACCTCCAGTGTAGGAGACATCACATCCAGCGTGCTTACCTGAATCTGGCTGGTCCCAGTGCAATATTGCTGATAGTAATGGAATAATCACCTCTATAGAGTACACAGATGCATCCTCAGCAAGGGCTATATATTCTTGCAAAACACAGAAATTTGAATAACTTACCAAAATCTTCAGTTTAAGCCCCAGTCAGGTTGTCTTCTTGCCTCATCTCTAGATTTGGGAGGTGGAAAAGGTGCTTTCAGGAGGGACATTTAGCATCCACGCCAGTCTGTGCTGGAGGAGAGTGTGGCCATGCTGAAGGCTCTTTGGGAGAGCCTCTCCCCTGAGATCCTGGCCAGTGGCCCCAGAGCCAGCCCACCCCAGGACCACATTAGAGAGTGACCCACGAAACACCAGCAATTCCCTAAAAAAGGGACAAAAAGGCCATGAGGACACCCAGCACCTCCCTGCAACCAGAGCAGGCTATTAGAGCTTGGCTCCTGCTCTCTGGTACCATCCTGCAAAGAGCACGTTATTAAAATTAAAATAGTAGTACCTTTAAACTAGTAACACTCAGGTCACTGAAGAGGATGCTGAGCAACTCTTAAATTTTTCAGAGACACAAGAGAGGGTGGACCACCCGTTAGGGAATGACTTCAACACAGCCCCTTTTCAATCCGGTCTGGCCCCTGGCTGCTTCTTTGAACCAGTTCAAAGCTCAAGCAGATCCCAACTAAGGAGCAGCTAATAAAGCTTGGGGGATAGTCCCACAGCAATAGTAATGTAATCACTCAGCAATTATTTATTTATTTTGCACTCCATGTTTCCCAAAGCCCCTGGAGGGCTCTTTGGGCAGTGCTGCCCCAGGACCTGCCTCCTCTCTGCTCACTCAGAGGTTGCTCCTCAGCGCTCTTCAAACCAAGGCATCCACTGGGGAATGCGCGCTGTGATGCAGAGAGGATCAAAGCTTGCCATGGTTCTAATTTACTAATACTCCCAGTTTAGCAATTAACCAGCCCTACCTATTTCTGCCCTGCTGGGATTTGAATGCAGACCCTAATGAGAGGGTGCTGATGGCATCGCCTGTGCCCCAAATCAGGGGCACTTCCCCAGCTATCGCCTGAGGGAGGGAATGTGACTGCAATGCTGTGGGTCCCCTGTGCCATGGGCGATGGGCAGAAGTATTAAGGACAATCTGTGTTTTATAATTGCTGAATTTTCTTTAATACCCACCTCGTGAATTGTGCTCTGAGTGTGCTGTTTCTATAGAGACAGGGGATGCTGTGAGTGCACTAGCGGCTGCTCGCTGCTCCTCCGAAAGGGAACACCTGAAGCCACAAGCTGAGAAGCCTTTAAAAGCTTTCCCCTCTCAAGGAGAAGGTCGTGGGTTGGTCCCGCTGCTAATGTGGTTCTGAGATGATCAGCGAGGGCCTGTTGTCCTCCCTTGGCAGCTGATCCTGTCTATCCTCACGGGCACAGTGTGGGTGGCTGCTCAGAGGAAATAAAATAAAAGCAACTTTTTTTCAGCCATGTGGTGCCAGTCTCTCTGGCAGAAGAGGACAGGACCAGGAGGCCACCACAGAGCCCCTTGCTGCCAGTCCTGAGCCAGGCATGATATGCCCTTGACTTGGCCAGGCAAGAAGGGAAAGCCAGAGCTTTTGAAGCCAGGGCTGAGGGCTAAGCTGTGGCCAGGTGTGAGAAAACATTTTGCTGGAGTTGATAACGGTGGCTATTCCCTGTTGCATTAATGCTCCCAGGACTCACTTTGGCTTCCTCCAGGAAGGCAGTGCCACGGAGCCAGCCCCGTTCCCAGCTCCTGGGCCAGAAAAGAGTACAGTAACCCCTCTGCACTTCCCAGCACCTACTCGCTGCTGGGGCCACCTCTGGCCCTTCCCCTTGTGCAAAGATGAAGGCCAAGAGAGGGGGTTGCTCCCACGAGCCTTGATGTCCCACAAGGACGGTGGAGGGCAGCGTGGTCATCCCTGGGATGCCTGGGCAGGTCATGCTGAAAGGACACCGGGGCTCAGATTGCACCTTCCCTCCCACCGGTGGAAGCTAAGGCTGCTGCCTGTCGGTCACAGGATCAGGCCAGTGCCTTTATCCTGCTTCTCACATATCGGACACCTCCCTGCCCGCACCCGGGACACTCGGCTGGGAGCAGTGGGGGGGACATTACCCCTGAAACCAGCAGCTCCGGAGGCAGAGACCCAGCACGATTCCCCCTACCCTGGGGAAAAGGCAGGCTTTTCATTTTGCCCTTATTTATACTTTTGAAGCAATACGTCATTGCTTTAGCAGCAGACCCACCTCCCTCCCTGCTTACCTCTGCCACACATGGGCCAAAGATCTGCTCCATTCATCAGCCTAAGATTTATGAGGTGCAAAGGGCTCTGGTTACACCGCTGCCCCCAGCCTCCTCCCAGGGACTGGATGAATGAGACGCTGCTGGTTCCTCCCATACCAGAAGCAAAACAAGCCCAGAGGAGAGTAAACCCATCATTTTCACCGAACTCAGCTCCTTAACTCTCTACCAGAACATGAAATCTTCCCCCTTGTGTCCTGCAGAAGCTGGGGGAGCCCCTGCTGCCCGTGGAGGCTGAGCCTGCGTCTCGCCAGCCCCTCTGCACGGCCCGGCTTTGCTCATGTGAGACACTCCAGAAATAGAAAAGGGATTGAAGGTTTCAGCTACTCTGGATTCCTCAGGCCCCCGGGCCCCGCTGCCCTTGGCTGGTGCTGGGCTCTGCTCTCCTCTCCTCCCCTGCAAATCACTCTTCCCCCTGTCCCTCATGTTTGGCTTTCCTCCCACTTTTCCCGTTTCAAGGGGCTGAGTGAGGGGACGGGCCACAGGTGAGGGAGAATCAGTCCTCTCCAAACCCAGAAGGACTGTGGTGGCGAAGGACCCAGCAGCAGCGCACAGCTTGGAAGAAACTTGGCAGGAGCCCTGGGGTCTGGAGGCAGCGAAGGGACCTGTCAGCGGCCGTCTGCATTGCCTGGGTAGGCTTTGGGCCAGCGAGCTGCCTTTCCTGCTAGCCCTCTGGAGGAGGCCAGCGTGATAGTAGCACACAGAGCTTCCTCAGCGTGCTGGAGGTGTCCTCAAACATCCGGCACCAAACTTTTAAAAAGCAGTAAGTGAAAACAATTATCTTTGCAAAGTACCCCCCATCATCAAAAAATGCAAGATTTTGAAATGGATACTGGGAAAAAGCTAAAACCCATCCAGATGCCACCTATTAAATTCTGCACCACGTGTCAATGAACTCTCCTTTAAGACTGGAGTGAACATGTCAACCTGGAAAGAAACCCGGAGGTTCCCTTGCAAAGATCCATATGGATACAGTGAGCAGATAACTGTTTATTATTGCACGTAATCCAGCAGAACAACCGACAGAAAACTCGGGACAGTAGTACACAGATTGTAGTAAACAGCTTGCAAAATCTGTGATGAAGGTATTTTTGTGTGAAGAGTGAAATGTATCTGCATCTTTGTAAGACCTGAAAAGTATAACACAATATCCTAATCAGTTTTGAAAGCATGCAGTTTGAGGTAAATCTGTTATTTTTGCATCTAAGAAAATGAAATCCCTAAGGGGCTATATATATGTATATATATCCATATCTCAGTGCAATATGGATATATTTATACGTCACATAAAAGCAAATCTACCTACTTTTCTCACAAGATTACTAGGAGGAAAGCACATTACCGAGTGCACATCACATGCATTAAAAAAAATGAGGCAGGGGGAATTACCTTAGCACTGTGGTAAAAGACCCATTTTTGTGCTTAGTGATAAATAAAAGCCCCTCAGGTCTCTCAACGGAAATTTTCTTCGGGGTTAATAAAAGCAGTTGAAACTGCAGAGCTGGCAAGTGCGTGGCAGCAGAGCCTGGGGTTTGCAATACATTTATACTTAAGAAAAGGAAAAAAAAAAAAGAAAAGAAGCAAACTGCTACTAAACTATGCTCTGTGGAAGTGTAGATGATGCTGCACAGCTTTCTCAGGACTGGTACAGCCACATGGCTTTTAGGAAGGGATCACATTCACTTCTCCCACAGTTAACACCATGTATTTGCTACTGTGGCAACATTCCTGAGCTGAATAAGGTTAAAAAATAAACTTGGTTCACAAAGAAAAGTACTGAATTATTCTCACTCTCTTATGCCATAGTTAGAGCAGATAAATTAGGCAGGTTTTGCCCTGTGTCTCCAGTCAGTGTAAACCCCTGCCTGTCTGCTAACTTGTCTCTCAAATCCTTTCAGACTGACCTTTGGAGCAGACTGGGCATCTGTTTTTCTCCTTGACCATCGTTTAAATCCCCATTCTTTCCAGTCCCTCAGGTTTTCCCACCCAGTCCTGTGCTGTGGGACTTCAGGATACACAGAGTGCACAACCAACTATAAATAACATTTCCGATTATCTTAAAAAGGGATAGAAAATACGTATTGCTCTTAAGAGAAGGAAGAAACATGTCCAAGCACTCGGCCTCACACTAAACTGTAACTTCATCTGTGCTGACTTTCTAAGCTCACATGGCTAAGGATCAGAGAAGAACATGGTGGAAACATCTTCCAAAGGTCACTCTCTTGCAGCTTGGGGAAGAATCGGTGCAAATCACCCAGGTTTCTAGGCCTCGCACACAAGAACAACAGCTAGAATTGCCCCTCTGTACTCTACCACTGCTGAAAATCCGGCTGCTGCGTATTTTTGAGCGTAACACCCAAATACACTGGAGTCACTCAGGTCTCTGCACCTTTTTCCTTTTGGGAATAACGTAACCTCTCCCACAACAGCCACCCTGCATCCTCTGGCTGGAAAAACTGTTCACTCTGTTGCAATGAAAGAGCACAGGAGCCCCCCTGGAGCCCAGTGCACCAAGGGGAGGAACCTGCAGGCGTACAGAGGTATTTTTCAGTAAGTACCTCCTTTTTGCTGTAACTCACACCATTTTCATAGAAAAAAAGGGGTAAGGGGACAAATTCAGCACACCTACTCCCTTTCCCGTTACAGTGGGAAGTCCCTCACTGCAAGATGCTTCTGAGCAGAGCATTGCTGGTGGCAGGAGAGCACTCGGACGGCACGTGGTCCCGAAACGGGCACCATCTCCCCCCCGCAGCAGCCCCCTCACGCACGCACAGCCTCGGATCAGGCAGCCCCTCGCACCCCACCCCGCAGTCCCCGTCCGTGGTGCGTCAGCAGGCATGGGCAGGACTCCGGGTTACACTTCAACAAGCCCAATTTCAACTTGCTCCCCCTCTCAGTCCTCCATACACGGAAAAAAACTCCAGGCGACGGGGAAAGACTTATCATTTATCCCTTTGGATGACCTCAGAGCATGGAGGGCGATGCTGTCCACCCCTAGCCACGGCACGGCTCCCGTGAGTCATTTTGGTTGCTGTGTATTGCTTCATCTCCACGCCATGGATGACACTCTTTGGGAAATCTCTGACAATGAGTCAACCAAGGGAGTTAGAAAACACATCAGTGTGCACGGAGGAGACCTTCTCATTCGTTTTCCTACAGCTACAGATAAATCCCTCATCCCTGGCATGACAGGACAGTTGATGGCTTTGGTGAGAATAATTTAAGGCAACTGCTATTTTATACAAAGAAGAGAAGGAGGCTGAATTGCAGAAACCCTGGCTTTTCCTTGGTAGATTGCAGAGGCCAGCCACAGCTTGGGAGCAGGGAGACTGAACTGATCTTCAGGCACTTTCATTTAAGGTTGATGTTTGCAGTGCAACCTTGGGATCTCAAGTCCTCCTCTTAGGTGTTTCCAGGTGGCTGAGATTTAATCCCCGCCAGGGTCTGTGGTCTCCATCAGCAGCAATGCCTGTCCCAGACACAGATGAACGGGAGAGTCAAGGGGGAGCAAAACACACGACCAACATGTAATCGCGGCTGCCTGCAAGGCTTTCAACTGCGCAGGCTGAGCGAGGACTAAGAACATGACAGAAAGCAGTGCCCAGCAGAGGAGTTTTATCCCCCAGGAGGCCCCGGGAAGGCATCCCAATACCCTCACGGGGGCTTGGGAGGTGCTTCTCACATTACGTTCACGTGAGGCCCAAGGGTCAGGTTCAGCCTTGATGAGTTTTTTTTGCAATACTTGAGCCCAAGGCAACAGAAAACTTGTGCAAACCCATGACATATTCCTGTGTGTAGGTATCCCACAGGCACAAGAAACCTCACAAGATTTTATTGCCACCAAATCCAAATGCAAACCCTCATCTCAATTTAAGCAGAAGACCTGAGGGAGCTTCAGTTTAACCTTAGCCAGATACATATCTCAGCTCACGTTTACCTTTAATAACACAACTATGCAATAACAGCAACAGAACTAGCAGTAGTGCAATTAGAGAAGCAAATTTCACAGTTTCACATTCTCTTTGTGTTCCGGCCTCTCGCTGGGCTGAGTGACAAGAACTATTGCAATGCACAAGTCACCTGGCAGCAGCGGCCATGGAATAGCAAACTGAAAGTGTTTCTTGCAGAAAACAAATTTCAAATTGATTATCACACATTCTTGCACTTAAAGTTTCACTCCATGAGTCATGTCCATCCAACTGGGAAGGCAAAACTATACTATGGGATTGCATCTGATCAACACAGTTCAATTCTTTTAACTTTGAGGAAATCATTTTATGAATAGACTCAAGAAATACTCACTGAAATTACTCCACAAATTTAGAACAGACAAATAGCAACTGAGAATCTCAACACTTAACGCAAGGTAATTGCATCTGTTGAATAAATGCCCACGCATTTTCATCACCAGGGCATCCATCAGTGAAGGATTTGTGTTGGCAATGCAGCTAGTCAACCCTAAAACATCTACAGCGATGTATACAAATTGAGGATAAAATCTCATTGCTCTTCTTACCTTGTCTGAGGGGCACATCATGTCAAAAAATGTACAAATAGGATGGCCAGACCAATGTTCAGTAAGATGACCATGCAGATCACGATTGTGTTAGGTCCCTGAAGGAAAAACCCAAAACAGAGTATTATACACCACAGCTCCAGGCAAGGAAACAGATACAGCCTGATTCTGCTGTTCAAAAATACCACAATCATCCCCTTCCAACACACATAAATCTGGCACTTAACAGCCAGCTGGAATTTCAAACAAGTTGAGTATCTATCAATCCCTATTCCTATTTCTCCCCTGCAAACTCCTGTTGAAGAGGCCAAAGCAGGCTTCTTCTGAGGCTAAAGCAGATTAAAGGAGACCCTGACCACAGGCACACAAACTGCCAAGACCATGTCAAGCTGCTCCTCCCAACTCCTTTCTCCACCTACATTGCCCACATTTGTCAAGTTTTAAGATGAACAAACGCATCTGTATGAGATTGCTCTAACTTCAGACCAAAATACTTCCAAGCTGTGCTCTTCTAAAGTCACATTGGAACTGTTCGTGTCCAAAGGGCTGCAAGATGAGAAGCAGCGGGCTAATAAAATGTCTGGCTTTACAGCTGTATTTGCTAACAGTAAAATTGAATTTCTGTATTTTAAACCTGGGAAATCAGCTGGTGATTCAATACCATGGTTTAGCTCATAAGGTGCCCCTACTGCAAAAGAGTAAAAGTAACAGGTAAAAAAGAAACCGCACTCAGCTTTTTCTTCCCTGTCCTACGTTTCCC
>KZ506199.1:309303-321420 GCA_002844005.1 Limosa lapponica baueri
TGCTGGGACAGGGGTCCCTGGACATCACCACGATGCTCATAGGAAGTGGGAACAAGAAGAGCACATTCCTTATGGGCAGTGTGAGGTCGCAAACCAGCTTGTTTGAAAGCAAAGCACCTGCTTTTGGAAGTGGCTTTGGCCTCATTCTGCCAAGTCCAAGTGATGCTGAGGGATGCAGAAGTACAGAGCTTGCTCTGTGCTCCTGAATGGCACAGACCCTGGAGCCACACCATCTCTGGCTGCCATGCGGTTCCTCCCCTCGTCTCCTCCACCCTAAAGGCTGATGCAGACTTGAGCCTGGTTGGGAAATTGGGACTGGTGCTCCTTTTCCTCTAATAAATCAGCAGTGTGATTTGCATGCTGCTACCTCCAGCCCACGCAGGCAATGCCTGCGCTCGGAAGGGGCAGTGGGGAGAGAGAGGGCACTGATTTTAGCCGCTGTGCTTTGCCTGCACGCTCCTGTCAATCAGCAGGCAACCCATTCAGGGCCATTTATTTCTGGCTGCAAGTGGATTATTTGGAAGCCGTTTCAACAGTTGTTCAGACTCCTCAAAATAGGCTGCCTGCAGCTCCAGGCTCCTTGCTCTCCCCTGCTGCTTTCTTCTCCTCAATAATTCACACCAAAAAAAAACCACAGCTGCCTGGAGGGCACTGCACAGCTCTGCTCCTCCTCACCTCCCCACCCCACCTTCACCTCCCAGCACAACACTTCACCAAGGGCTTTGGCTTACATCGCTCTCCTCTAAGCTATTAAGGTTGATATCCTAAATGAAACCCAGGGTGAAATACTCGTTAGAGAGGTGAGGCTTGCTGAGCAGGATTGCCCTATGCCAAAACCAGCAGCTCTGAGTCCTAGCAAAATCCAAGGGTGGACTTTTGTCTGTTTGTTCCTTGATGGTGCAGCTGTGCAAGAAGTGATATTTCCCCTGTTGTGTACTTAGGGAATTTAGAGATTTAAAAGAATCGTAGAAGAAAAACATGCATCAGCATCTTACAAGGTCACTGAGAGAGGCCAAGACCCAAGCAAAGCCCTACATAAAAGTCACAAGAGGATTCAGCTCCGGAGGAGCAGGAGCAGAGGCCAGGCTGCTTCAGGCATTTTGCAGAGAATGTTTCAATTGTCTTATTCAGTTTCCATGGGTGGAAAAAATAATCTAGATAGATGTCGTTATTCCATGGTTCTATGTCAAAAAAACTCCCATCAGGAATTCCAGTTTCCTTTGCCTCTGAGCTATAAATACCCCAGTGTGCAAAGGGTGAATGTGGAGCGGTGAGTGGCAGCTGGGGGGCTTATGTCAGGATCAAGCGACGTTTAGCTATTGTTAAATGAAGTGCCACACGCTGGCTCATGCCCATGCCCAGGCCCCGTGGTGTTTTCCCACTCAAAGCCAGCTCTGATGGGCCTCACTGGGCAGTGGGGAGGAATGGGCAACCCTCCAGCATGGCATCTCCCCAGCTAGTAGGTGCAGGGCAAGGTGGGAGTACAGGGAATTTAGGCAAATCTGTCAGCATGACTCTCCCCGGCCAAGCACTGGGTGTGAGCCATTCCCTTTTCCCACTGAGTGCCCTGTGCTGCGGTGTAGTACCAAAGACCTGGAGGCACCGAAATCAGAACAGGAGCAGGGATCAGATTTTGCTGAGCAGGACTCACTGCTCCTACCTGCAGTTTTGCTGCTGTGATGGTCCCTTGTGATCCTGCCTCAGCATCCATGGGGGCACTTATTCCAGGTAACAAAGCCAAACGATAAGAAAAACAGGATAAAAATGTAGGCACTTGGATCCTCATTTTCTGCTCTGTTATTACCTTCCCCCTCTGGAGAGGAGAGCTTTCCAGGAAGACCATATCTCTAGCTAGGTTGGTCTAGGGAAAGGTAATGGCATTCACAATGCTGCTTCTAATATTACACTTCCTAGCTACTAATCCTCAGCGCTCGGTCTCATAGAAGGAACCTCCCAAGTGTTTTCCCAGCCAAATAATCAGCAGTGATGCTAATAAATAAATAGGGAATCGGGGAAGTAGCATTCTGCATTAGCAAATTTCTTATAGGATATTACAGCCCCTAATTAGCCGAGTCTGTTCGTACCCTGGTGCGCTGTGGGGCCCCACGGGGTATGTGCTGTGAGTCAATGTGCAAAGCTGTTCCAAGAAAAAGCCACAAGGAGTATATCTACAGGAGCGCTGCAAATAGACCCGAGCTCTCTGCCTGCCCTGCCTGGCGCTGGGAGGGCTTCAGTGTGTGGAGAAACACTAGGGGAAATTGAGGGACTGTGAGTTTTTCTTCCGGGCTGTGGTAACATATTCCAAAAGGTAAAACAGCCGTGCAAATCATCCAGGGCAGGGGGCTGGCTGAACTTGCATGAAAGAGGATTTAGGATAGACTGGGGGGCAACTTGTGGAGTTATAAGGCGGATGAAGCATTTGAACGGTTTGCCCAAGGAAATTGAAAAATCCCTCTTAGAAGATGCCTGTGGTCTTACCTGGCTGGTAGAAGTCCGGGGAGAGCTCCCTGGCCATCATCCTGGCTATGCCCGATTCGTTGTTAGCCGCCTGAGCTGCCTGCTCAGACCCTTCAGCCTTGGCTTTGGCATGAGCCGTCCTGCGGAGAGAAGAGGGGACAACAGTGAGCACCATCCCACCTGAGATCAGTCTGGCTCGAGCAGTGGATCCTGTCCAGCAACAAGGTCAAATCAGTCCATCTGGTGTAACACAGCACTCAGAGCCTGCCCACTTGACCCAAAACCCCCACACTCGAGGAGAAAAGACCAGGTTTTCAACCAGAAAGGGGCACCGATGCTAAAGGCTAAGGTGTGAAGGTTGCACGTGGCCACACAAGGGAGCATGGCGGGTGTATTGCAAACATGAGCATGTTCACGTGCTGCAGTGAGGCCTTGTCGCCATGTTGGGAAGCACTGAAAACCCAGCTCAAAGGAACAGCTAAAGCATCGCTGCGGGCATCTGTGGAGCATAAGGGGACAACAACACGATGGCTGAACGCTGCTGTGCTGTCACCAGCCCTGAGCTGCTGCTCCTCACCAGAGGCAGCACATCCCTTCCCAGCACACCAGACACCTTTTACCCCAAATGTCTCTCCTGTAGCTCTCCAGCAAACAATATATCTTTTCCAAGGCCCTTCTTTACTCACTGCAGCCCGGGGGGCTACTCTTACTGGTGCCAGGAAAGGCAGAGCTATTGCCTCCCTCTCCGCTCGGCTCCCCCAGTCCTCTCCGCTCCTTCCCAGCACATCTCCTCCTCGCTCCTTAGGGCTATAGGGTGATCAAGAGATATTTCGCTGGCCAGCTGTCGTATTCCTCACATGCCTTGCGCTCGGCGCCCTGTGATCTTTACACTAAAAGCAGGACTGGCTTTACAGCCCAGCTGCCCGCCGTCCGGGAAGGAGCTGACTTCAAACAGCAAAATCGCACCTTAAAAATAAGGGAGGGTGAAGCACCGTGTATTCAGCTGCTTTGTTCCACCCGGGGCTTACGGAGAGCTGCTTTCCCCATGCTCTCGGTATCAAGTTTGCCAAGCTCCCCATATCTCCCTTGCTGCACGTAATGGAGCGCACACTGGCTGCACATTCAAAACCACATACTTTTGTGCGGACAGTTAGATAAGGCATTTGCAGCCCTCAAACACCAATTCACTACGAATTACAATCTTTAATGTGGTCTTGCGGTGTCTGAGGAGCCCTTTTCAGACTCAGGTTGGTGTCTGGGTCATGTTTTAGGACAAAAACCAATGAGGAAAGATGCAGTTCTCACCCCTGCAGTGAAAATACTCAAGAGGAATTTTTGGACTGTCAGTCATGAAATCAGGATCAATTCTTTCCCATTAAAATGAGATGCAGTACGCAGAAAAGACTAGCTTTAGTCTGAGTAACCAACAAGTGCAATGAAAATGTGATAGAAATACTGTTCTGAGACCCCTAGAAGGTAGGAGATATATGTATACATGTACATACATACACACACAAACCATTTTGAGTAGCTGCAGGGAAAGAACTAAACGCGGGGCATTAATCCCAACTGATACAGGCAACAGTGTGACTTGACAGGGAGCTGAAAACACCGTTCAGATCCCTGCAATGGGAAGAGGGTGCAGAGCTGCTGTGGCTCAGCCTGTCTCTCCCTGGGATGACATCCCGCTCCGCCGGGGCCATGATTCACCTCCCTGCCCACACTCACACGTTATCTCCCTTTCTCTGCAGGCTGAGCTGCCTGGGATTGCTGTCATTCTTGGCCTTTTTATCCAAAACTATTACAGCTCCTGAAAAACCCAGAGACAAGACATGATGAGGCAGAAAACAGCAATTTTAAGCTGCTGCTCGCGAGTAGGAGGTCTGAGGTAGCTCTGAACAGAGAAAGCACCTCCTTTTTTGGTAGCATATAATCAGTGTGATTAATTCCACTATAATCTGGCAGGGGCCAAGGGGATGTTTCTGTGCTCTCCATGCCTGGGGGATCAGAGCTGGCTGTGCGTGGGGCACACAGCCTGCCCGGCGCCGGCCCAGAGAAGAAGCTTGCAAAATCAGCGTCCAGCTCTTCACAGGACGTGCTCCGACCCCTGGCTGTGTCCTTCTGCTCTCGGAGGATGGGATTCACCATACAAAGATAAAATTCTCCCTTCCAGCCACTCACTGGGCAGGCAGAGCCAATCCCGGCCACTTCCCATCCAGACAACCCACCAGCTGGCCCTGCTGGGGGAGCAGCAGGCAGCTCCTGGCAAGCGGGTGGATGCTTTCCTGAAGGTGACTTCCAAAAAAGTAGTCTGGAAGTGGACTGGATGCGGGGTCTGCTCCCTCTGCTAGTAGGAACATGGCCAGGCTCATGCCGATGTGTTAGCAAACGGGTGCAGGCGGCTCCCACACGCTCAGCTCTCCCCCAGCAAGCGGGGACAATGCAAGGGAACAGCCTGGGGGTGTCAGAGGTGACAAGGCAGCTCCCTTCTGATGAAGCTGCTGGATGCTCCCTGGCTGCTGCGTGGGGCTTGAGTACTGCAATTCCCAGGGGCAAAGGTGGCGATGCCAGCAAGACAGCTGGCAAGACCTGGGTTGCAGAGGTTGCAGCAAGGATGCTGAGGAGCCGGCTGGGTTGAGCCATCGCTGCGAGCCACCGCAGCCCCAAGGCTACTGGGGCTCTACAATGAGCTGTCCTGGGCACAGAGGGACATGAGGGCATGGGGCAGCTCCCAAGCTCCACACAAGGAGCTGTGACAGCAAGCTGAACAGCATGACTTTGGGATCCCCCGCTGCCCTGGGGATGCCAGCCTCACGGCAGCTTTGCCCAGCTCCCTCACTCTGCGGGATACACCCGACCTCTGTTCCTGTCCCCCTGCTCGCAAAGTCATCCAGAAGCACTTGATCTGGGGGGACTGAGATCAACGCAGCTGCAGCTTCAAATCTGGCAGCTCCTGCACACTGCGTGCTGGTCCTGCTGGTGTCATGGGGACACCATGGCACAAGGCAGAACGATGCTCTGCCCCAGCCAGCAGCCTGGCCCTGGCACGGATGCTGACACCCTGTGCTGGTCCCACTGTCCCTGTACCCCCCAACTGTGCCGCGCATCCCCAAGGCACAAAGGGAAAGCACTGCTTCTCACAGCCCTCCAAAGAGCCACACTGAGGGTTTAGTAACACGGTGACAAAGCCCAGCCTGGAGGAAAGGGCCCAGCCATAACAATAATATCTAACTTGCCTAGAGTATTTCTGAATCTATTATTTATCCACATGGCTGGTGATGCCTGGGAGCTCAACGCAGAGCAAAACTTGGCCCCGGCTGCAAAGCAGGAGACAAATACCGGCCACCCTGGGAGAGCCCAGCGCACACAACCCGCAGCACAAAACCCTCTCCCAGCCACGGCCCAGGGTCCGCTGGACATAGTGGTTAGAAAAAAAAAGCTCAAGCAGGTTTGAGGGAGGCAGGAAGGTGATCTTCGAAATAAGAGCAAAAATTTCTTCCAAGGTTAAGATCTGCTCCAAAAGCAGAATCAGCTTTTGTAAAGAGGAAAACGACGATCTTTTATTATGTGCATATAAATTCGATACTTTCCAGGCAGCACTTGAATCAGGGCCACACTTTTTTATTTACTGCTGGGTGTGCTGTCCGCTCCCAGCGCCTCTTGCAAAAACCAGCAGAGGAAAAAGCCTGGAGATGGAGGACATTGCGGTGAAACTGAACCAGAGGCCCAAGGATTTTACAGCACCCAGCAGCAGAATTCAAAGCCCCTTTTAAAGGCAGTGCTGGAAAACAAACCGTGAACGTTAAATACCTCCAACCAGGGGCCAGAAACACAAAGAGGGGCCTTTACAACCCAAGTCCGGCGCTCCCCGTCCTACGCGAGGCAGTACTGCCCGGGATGAGCGCTTCCTGGCTTCACCCTGAGCCATCTCCCCGGGCAGCACTGTTAAAAATAGCTCCAGTGAATTCTTTGCAAGGAGGAGCAGCAGCCCCACGCTGAGCCGAGGGGAGGTATGTGAGCAATGCCTGCAGCCCCCATCCCAGCCCCACGGCCGCTGCCTGCCCGCAGCACCGGCTGGGACACAGCGGCTGCTCTGGGGCCACTTCACACCCCACTGGATGGGTGGGAGAGGGAGGGTTAAATGCATCTGCTGTGTTATTTGCTCCTCTGGCACGGCTCTAATGCTCTAATTGTTTTTGTACTAGTGCAGGACGGAGCACCGCTCCTGTCCTTCCTGGCCGTCTCCCAGAAACACTGCCCGAATCATTCCTCCGACGGCCACTAAAATCCCCTGTGGACACACGAGCCGCAGCTGAGCACCGTGCTAACAGGTGAGACCCAAAGCCAAGCCAGCACGCCCGGCTCTTTGGACAGTTTATGTGGTTTTGCACATCCACATTGGATTAGACTGTAAATGAGATTGGAATTAGCAGAGAATACTGCAAATACCAGACGGGGCTAGGGCGCCTGCAGGTGCAGCCATGACCTTGCGGCTCGAAATAAGGGAAGAGCTCAGCTCTCTGCCCAAGCTATTGCACGTTTGCTTGTTAAGGGAAAGGCAGACCCGTTCAGCACCATCTGTCCTTTTCCAGGGTCTCCCTCCTCCCATTGATTCAGCAAACCCTGAGAGAGGACCAACTGAATACCCTTTTCTTGCCATCCTTGATATCATGACCTGCCAAAAAGGCCATTAAGCAAATGTAATTAATCAGTCAGCTCTACAAAGGGAGACTTCTGCTATATTCCACTCTCCAGGAAACTGGCTTTTCCACCCCCAGCCAAATTCCTGCTCCAGCATCCAGCAGGAATCATTTTGTCCTTCTGGAGTAACTTAAGATAACGGTTTGTCTTGGCAGGAATGTTTGCAGCGCTCAGAAGGCATACAGGGAAAGCTGCAGAAGTGTTTTTGCCGATGGCAACACAAGTCCCTTCTGCATTCACATCACGAAGGACAAGGACACACAGACCTGACCAGCACAGATATGTGTTGGTTGGACTAGATGAGCTTTAAAGGTCCCTTCCAAGCCAAACCATTCTATGACCTGACCAGGACAGACACTTTCTGGCTTCTCCATTTTCCACACTATTTTGGACTTGTATCACCTCTACAGCTGGACCATCCCTTTCTTCCTTGCTCAGTCTTACTCTGTCTCCTTTGTACTTCTCCCTCTCCTTCCATGTCCACACAAATATCAGTGAAGCTCTACCATCCTCATTTGCCTGTACCCAGCCCATGGGACTGAATATCCCTCTTCAGTCTATCTCTCATGCCACTTTCCCTGCCCACAGTCAAACCCATCTGTGTCCCACCCCACGGTCCTGCCCTAGGAGCCAGCTGTACCTTTCACCCTCCTTTTGCTCTTTTTGCTCCATCACTCGTACGCATGTACACACTCAGTTTAGACTCTGACATCCCTGGGGCTGACTGAGCCTTTGCTGGTTTATATTATGGACTCTGCACCTGCAAGGTGTGATCTACATAATGAAATAAGCATAAATCAACACAAACTGCCTCCTAAAAGAAACACCTTTGTACCACTGTAAAAGAAATCCAAAAGGAGAAGCCATCCTGCCCCTTGCAGGGCAGCTCTGCCCTCCAGCCTCCCTTCCCTTGCAGACAGCCGATGAGATGCCCCAAGCTTGTCACTCATGGTACTAGCACTTAGAAGTGGTGGCACTCTGTACAAGCCCAGGCTACTTAGCTGGATAAATCAGACCTTTCCTCCTTCCTTCCGCAGAAAGGACATGAACAGGCCATTCAGCCAGGAGAAAAGCATCCTTTTCTGTGCAGTGCCTCAGGAGCACAGGCCTGGCAGAGCTCCCTGCCACCTAACGAGCTCAGCAAGCATTAGCCTTTATGATTACTTGGTGAATTTTTAAAATACTGAAATGTTATCCACAGCTCTAAATAGCTCAGAGCCACTTGCATCTTTCACCAAGGGATACTTCCCCTCAGAACAGTTAAAGTGATATTAATCTTACAGCAGACAAATCTGCAGCTGTCTTCAATGAGACGACAACCTACGCACCCCGGCCCTGCGTACGGGAGATTTGCTCAATTAATCTCCACCGCCCTGATTGCCCCGCGAGCTGAGCAGGACCGGGTGGGCAGCTAGCCGGCAGGGCTTGGCCGTGCCAGCCTGCACGGGAGCCTGTGGGCTGCGACGAGCCGTCGGGGCCGGCACAGACCGCAGCTGCTCTCCGTTTCCCCCGCAGCCCTCGGATGCCAGCCACCAGCTGCCCGGAGCCGGCTCTAAATGGAGCGGTGCAAGCCAGAGCCTGCCGGCTCAAAGCGCTGCTGGCCACCGGTCTGGCAGCGTGGCCCTGTGGCCACTGCACTGGCCCCAGGTGGGCAGGACAGGCAGCTCCTGGCCCTGCCAGAGCCCGTCCTGCCAGCACAGCCAGGCTGAGGGCAGCTCATGAGAGCATCCACAGAGACATCTTTGGGGAAAAAAAGGAGGGATTTGGTGCTGGCCACTGCAGTCCTCCTCCCCTGGTTTTCAGGTCCCCCTCTGCTCCATGCTGTCCTGGGCATGGATCAAGCAGAGCCCAGAGGACTGAGACCCACAGAGCAGCACCACCTTGGGACTATGCACAAATGTCACCAATTTATTCCAGCTTCCACCACACCATGACCAAAGGAGCTCAGCTAATGCTTTGGGGATCCTTATTTAATTAGCTACCGCTGCAAGATCAAAGCAGACAGGTTAAACCACTGATAAGTGCATCAAAATTTCTTTAGAGCACACAGGCAACCAGGGTCTTCCAGCCTTTTGTCCCCCACGTGCTCCTGCCTCCCTGCCCGTACCTGCACTGAGTGGCAGAGGCTGCTCCCTGCCCTCCCCAGGGGAATGAATTCCCACTTCCAAGAAAACCCCAGGGCTCCAGCAGCCATTTGTTTCGAGGGAGCCCAGCCTGACCCAGAAGCTCCAGCCCCAAGCTCTGCCAAATGGACAGCGTTCACAATTGGACCGTGTTTTACACAATTGCCAGCCCCACAAGCACTAAAACGGGTCAGAAAGTACGTGTTTTCTAAGATTGTTGGGTTTTTTCAATTAAAAAATTTAGCAACTTCTGACTTGAACATTTTTCAGATTTCAGCAATCCAAACCGAAAGAGTGAGGAACTGCAGTATCTGTTTTGTGGTATTTTTTTTTCCCCAGTCAAAAAAGAGAAGAAGGATTTTTTTTTTTTTTTAAGGAAATGAAAGCAAGCAGATTTCTTAAAATATTGCATTTGGTCAGAAGCCCAATTATTCATCATAAATTAAGGCAGAAGCCTTTTTCTCCCAGCCCTCTAGGTCTCTTGAGTTGACATTTTGTGGTGCAGGAGAAAGAAGGGAGGGAGCAGGGAGCTGCCAGCCCATTGCCGGGTGCAGCACTCGTGTCCCCTGCCTACACCCAAGGCTGCTGAGGGCACCCAGGCAGACGGGACACCAGGTCCCTCCCAGCGCTTGCTGAAGGCTCAGCCAGCCTCATAGGAGCAAAATGACAAAGCCTTGGACTCACAAAGCCAACGGGCTCTGGCTTGGCATCAGTATAAGCTGAAAAAAATGCACATCCTCCAGAAGAAGCGAGGGTTTCAGTATCTCAGGCTTTATATTTGAATTGGACGTTTTACTCAAATATTTTTGAGTTTTCAAGATAAGCCTATTTCACATTCCACCAAAATGACGATAACCTCTGAGCAAAGCCTGATGGAATCAGATGATTTTAAAGCCCGGCTCCCTGCCGGCTGATTTCAAGCATTTGGATGGGAGTCAAAGCCTTTCTGATCCACGCGGCAGCAGATCAATTGAACAAGAAGCCACTATTTTCCACAGTCGTTTTGCAGATTAAAGTCACACTTCATTTTTCCCTTTCTGTGTTTGTACGCTGTTGAGATAAGGATTTCCCTCAAGGTCGGACTGAACAGCCCATTAATTCCACTTTCCCTGCCGGGCCAGCTATCTGAGCCGTACCCATCGCTGGGACTGCCATCCTGCCATCCCAACTCTCCTCCTCTCCAGGGGATCACTGCAAACCACAGCCCCACTGGCTTCAACCCCAAAGACCTGGGAAGCCCTGGAGAAAGCGGCCAGCTATCTGAGCCGTACCCATCGCTGGGACTACCGTCCTGCAGTCCCAACTCTCCTCCTCTCCAGGGGATCACTGCAAACCACAGCCCCGCTGGCTTCAACCCCAAAGACCTGGGAAGCCCTGGAGAAAGCAGTCAGCTGCCCAAGAGATGCTTTCTCCTTGGAGCTCCTGAAAGTGCACGCTCCCTTCTTACCCTAATAGGGCATGAAAGTGCCTAAGGAAATTCATGCGAGGCGGGTGGAAAACAGATAAAGCCGCGCGCACCCTCCTCTGGAGTCAAAAACGCGTCTCAGCGTAACCAGCACGGGGGGGCCAAAAATGTGTCAGTGCTGGAGCTGCAGCCAGCCCGGGCTGGGGATGAGGCCGTTCCGGGAAAAGGGTGACGGCATCACACCGTCACTCGTTCCACGGCACACAACCTCTCCAGCCCACAGAGCCCCCACACATAGGGGGACACATCATGGGGGTCCCGCGGCTGGGGCAGGTGTCTGATCCTGGCTCGCTGTCCCCGTGGCCACACGGGGCCAGGAATGGAGAGGGGCTCACACAAACCCTGCAGCCTGCTCCCTGCCCAGCTCCAGTGGCTGGGACAGCAAGGGTGAGTGAGAAGGAGGGGTGAGGCCAAGGGCCTTTTGGGGTGGGAGGAGGTTTGAAACAGGCAACACTTCTACAAAGCTGGAGATCGCTGCTGTGGGGCAGCAAAACCACAAACATCCAGTCCAACCAAGCCCAAAGCAGCCCTGCTCAGTCCCAGTCACAAGGCTGTAAAGACCAAGCCCTGGCCTTGGGACAGGAGTTGGGTGTCCCCATCTCCAAGACTCAAGTAACACAAAGTCCCCAAGCTCCTGATCCAGGGTGCGAGGAGGCTCAGGTGGAAGTATTCCTCCAAACCAAACCATGTGTGGTGACAACACAACGCCATGGTGCAAGGCAGCTGGGGGCTTTCTTGCTCCAAGAGCTTTGAAGGAAACCCAAGCTGAAGTGGTCCTGGCCATGGTGGCAGGTTTCCCCTCGCTGTCCCCACAAATGGTTATTCCGGACACTGACCTCAATTTGTGCTGATAAGCCATGTGGAGGAGGTCACACCTGCTCAGGAGCTGCAAGGGGAAAAGTTCTTTATTGGCCTGGTGTCACAGGAAGGAGCGAGCGCTGCTGGCACTAGTGCTGCACAGAGAGTCCCAGCCCCGGGATTTGTCTGGTGTGGAAACAGATGCCAGTGACTGGGTTTCTATTAAACAAGAGTGAATTAAACAAGATTATCCATCCTATAAACACACCAAGCTCTGTGAGAAACATCTTTGCTGGGAGAGCAGGACCAAGGAGCATCCCCTCACCACTGTGTCCTGGCACCCAGCTGTGGCAGGATCCACAGGGCTGCCCTCATTCCCCACGTGGGTGCTGGCTCTCTCTGAGCCCTGCCTATGGAAGCAGAGAGATGCTCATTCCCAGTATGGGGGATGCAGGGCAGCCAGAATACCTGGCCATCAAGGACCTGTCCTCGGCTCCCCCTGCTTGATCACCTCCAGGCGTGGCTGCACCTTGCTCGGTGTGAGCCTCCCCCTGCACTCCACGGGGAGTGTGG